>JANRGV010000084.1:35136904-35147749 GCA_024734035.1 Alethe castanea
CAACCCCCCCACCCCATCCACCAAAACACATGAAGTCAAATTCTTTTACACTCACTTCCTGTACTATGTATTGTCATAAAAAGTGCTATTCAAGGCAGCTCATCCAGACTTTTTCAGGGGAAAATGAGAAGTGAACAAAACAAAAAAGGGAAACAAATAAATGAAATCTTTCTCCAGTTTCATGGAAAAATTCTGAATTATTCAACAAGAATAGCTTATTTCAGGCTTCAAAAACCTCCACATTCAGAGGGCATTTAGCCATAAGATTGGCGTCCAATTTTTCTAACCTTTCACAGCAATCTCCTTTTCAATACTATTTTTTTTGAAGATCAATTGCTATGATTGTGCAAAAGCAAGGTTCAAAGTTCTGTGGCATACAAAAATATGGCTTTCTAAAACTCTACAGGTACTTTCATTCAGCCCATTTGTGTAAAGTGAATTTCATCATTTTCTTTTCATGATAAACACTCCAAAACATCTCCTATCATGCAAAAATGAAAAGGGACGGTATTCATGGGACGAATTCACATTTGAGCATTGTGGTTTGAGGAAGCTGCATCAAATGAAGAGTGTAACTAAAGACATCAGAAGAAAAATAAGAGCACATGTCAGTGGCTTTAATTGCAGTGACAGAGAAGCTTGTGTCTATAACTTGATTTTTGGATTTGCATAGTGTGAGGTAAAGCTTTCAGAAGTTGCATGAAGACATGAAACTTACCATTGACACCATGGGAAAGAGAAACCAAAAGAAGGTATTCTGACTAGACATCATTTTTTTTACACAGAAATTTGTTTCCAGATTTTTTTTATAAAATTTTTACAGGTTAAAATGTCATATATTTGTAGTTTAGAGTAGATCCAACAAAGAAAGGAAAAAAGAATATTTATCACTGTCAATTGGATGATGGAAGAATTTCACTCCAGATGTTATAACCTCTGTAAAAGCAGAAGTAGATCTGTGATTTTGATTATTTTTCAGCCAGTGTTTCTTAAGACCAAGTAATATGTTTTGACTCCATCCAGTCTGACTCATAACAAAGCACAACAATATTTCCTCAGTACAACTGCAGCACTTGTGCTTTTCATGCAATTCCCTTCACAATGGGGAACCTTTCAACAAAAATAACTAAGGAATTGAAAGAGAGTTTAAGGGAAATGGAAAGGTATGATACTCATAAAAATTTGATTGCAATCTGTTTTCTGCTGAGGCACAAACTCGTAGCTTAATCTGTAATCCGTAGGTCTGATAAAAACTGGTTATTTTGGCGTTTCGGAAAAAGAATACTTTTCTGTCTTTGGCAGAGAACTCTTACAAATGCAAGAAATACAAAGGTACTAAAAAGAAAAACAGAAGAAAGAAACCATTGGAATTGCTTTTGCATAAAGTCATAGTATGGTGTAGGATTTGTTCTATCAGTTAGATAAAGAAAAAGCAAATACATCAGCACAACCTTACCACAATTTATTGAAAACCAACGTTACTCAAATGCATGGTGAGTGGATGCTGATTCTTTAGGAAGAGAAGGGAACCTTGTCCCAGCTGCCTAGCTTGTTCCTGGGTTTTTCTGTTGGGAGTGGCTGAGAGCATGCTGCATAACTTTTGCTAATACCACTGAGGATAAAAAAGATGGATAAAGGCAGTAGAATAAAACATTAAATGTGTCCCATGTTTCTTTTTTAAATGTTGCATCACTAAAGAACTTAAGGATGGTACATGATCCTGCTACTGGCTTAGTATTAAGTAACTTGTTGAACTGTTTTTTTTCACTTTAAATTTTTAAAACAATGTCTTATGGTACTTATTCATAATTTCAGTTATCATATATAGAAAAAAATCCTTTTTTTTCTGCCAAAGAGGCAATGCAAAAATACAAATGGAGCTATTAACAATATGGTAATATTGTTAATATTGAAATAATTGGTAATATTGAAAAGACACTGTATCTTCAAAAAAATCACATACAATTAAAAATTGCAGCATTTAGTGTAGAAAAGCTTCAGCTTTTTTAGTGATGATTTCCAGATTCCTCCTTGCAGTAGTAGTGATTGAGCAGCTCAGGTCTAACTAGCTAGATGTGCTGGAGCTAGCAGGCCATGGGTCCTATCCTGTGTCTCATGAGGAGCTTAAGGCATAGCTCCACATCACAAAAGAAGTAAGCTGGCAGGAATTGTTCAAACCTGGAAGTGAATTATGAAATTTTGTCAGAGACCACAGTTCCATCAGCTCTGTTAGCTGAACTATTCATGTATTTGTTCCTGGGACCATTTTAGTCAAAATGGACCAGTCAATGTCCAGTTCAAACTAATCCAGCTCAATTTGAGGACTTCAGTAACAGCCTAACAGATTGCTAGCCTCAAAAGGGCCTTGAGTAGGGCCTTTGCCAGCTATTTCAAGAAAAACTACAATTTCTTTTGCTCCTTTAGAAATATCCAAGAAACCTTTCAGTACAATGGAGCAAATAATGTTGCTTATTTAGGTAGTTAGTTTGGGTTGCTATTCTGGATAATATTCTAATCACCACTGCCACAGGTATTTTTTGTGTATAAATGTTAATAATGAATTTTGAAACATGAAATGGGTAACTGGGTTATTCTTTATTTATATACATACAGTACATCACAAATACATGAAAATTTTTATCCAACCAGAAGTAATTTAGAGCTAAAGTTTAATACTAAATGTAAATGAATGTATTTTTTGAAAATTAGGCCTCCTTTTTGTTCCTCAATGTTTTGGTAGAATGATTGCCTAAAAGACATTTGTGGAGATGTTGTTATTGCTCTTGAGAAATAGGTTTTGTTCATCCCTTTTTAAGACTGTGAATGTAATTTCACATGACTCAATCAATTGAAGAATATTTTATACTAAAAGCATAGCCTTGTCTCCCATGGTCCTGACTTTGAGCACCTAGAATTTACTCTTCCTTCTCTGTTTTTGCTGCTAAAACAGAAATAGTGAGTTTGGTGAGCTGAATTAGGTTTCTGAAGGGCAGCCACAGAGCTGGTATGAGGGAGAGGGCAGGGCTGTGTCTCTGGGTATCAGGGAGGAGGCTGGACATCACCTCTTTCACTGTCAGTGGGCTGCTGGACTGCCTTAATTTTTATCACACCCTCTTGAAGACTGTGCTGCACTCAGTGCAGTGAGCGAATTAGTACTAATTTCAGTAATTCCATCAACACTGTAGTTGAACTAACAATAGTAAAAATAGGCCCCACTTGGCTTTCTTCTGACTAATTGTAAGTCCATGATAGAGCAGGAATTGAACAAGCCTCCAAAGCTGGGGCCCAAATGAGTCACTCTTAAATTATACACTGTTTTTCAGGGTATACTAAGGTACATTCGATCCTGACTAGTTCCTGGAAAAATGTATTTGTTCTTGCTTTGTCGTCGTGTTTATCTAAAATAAAGATATTGTATAACAATTTAATGTCAATAAAAACACTGACTCAGGACTATACACCCAAAGCACATGTTTTGCTTTGCAGTGGCAAAAGGTTATGACATTTAATTCCTAGCCAACCTTTCACATATCTTTATTTACTCTTCACATGCATACAGTCAGATCAAATACTGCCACGGGTAAAAACACACTGCCATGGGTAAGATGCATTATACAATAACATGTAGTTTCTACATACAGCAAATTTTATTTGCATACACATATATGTGGATGTATGTGCACAAGTACATATTCACACAATAATGGAAACAATGGACTAGTAGGAAATAAGTCACTGAGAGAAATCCCATTCTGTTGTGGGAAAGCACATTATGTTCCTTCAAAGTTCTCTATTTGAAGGCTTTTACTCCTATTGATTTCACTAGAACTCTATTCCAAATACTGAAAGCTCTTCTGGTTAGGACATTTTCATCTATAAGAAGAAAGTCTAAAATACTAATGACCTCCTTTTTTCTTTTTTTTTTCCCATGACAGTCTTAGCTCAAAAAAGGCTCTTTTTTTTTTCTTGATGTTTATCTCTCATCAGGATTGCAAGGATATATTCACTTTCTGCAAATCAGTCATATATGCTTGCTGCTTCTATTACCAGATTAAAAAAAAATTAAGCTCTTCAAGCCATCTCGTGTGAAAGACAAATTTCATATTCTTTTTGTAAACTAAGTAGTCCTCCTCTGGATCTGCCATAGGTGTTTGAACATATTCATTCAGAACAGTTCCAGGACTGGTGAAAAGGATCTTTTCCTAATAAAAGTGTATCTGATTATGCTTGCTATGTTCATTTTGCCTTTTTCTCTCCTGCAATGCATGGTAGTTTAGTGCTATTCCATAGTCATCTCTAAACCCTTTTTTCTGGGCATTTCAAGCAGACCAGATTCTAGTTTACTGAATAATACGAAGACTTTCTGTTTTATACTATTGAATGGAAGTTGGCTCTTCCTTTCTTCTCTAGCATACAAGGTCATTGAGAAGTTTATGGAAACTGCTTCACATATTTCCAAACAGATATCTTTGGAAATTGTGAAACCAAATTTTAAGTCACAGACTGTTAGCTACAGAACTTGCTGTGATGGATCATGTGCACTGCTAATGTTGATCTGGCATTATACCGTGTGCTCCTAAACAGCCAAATGATTGACCAAGCAGCAGCTATTAAATGTAACTTAATCAACTGCATCTACTTCTTGGAAGGAGCTTTTGGACCATGAATATATATGCCTGTGATTTCATAATGGTCCTGGTGTGACAGGAGTCCGGAACCACCCAGGGAATTTCCATGTTCAATGTAATGTATCTTATTGAAGCTTCATATTTATGTGAAAATTTCATCCAGTTATCCCTTTTTCTCTTTTCATTGTCTCCTTTTATCTATGACTTAAAAAAAAAAATCACTGTAAAGTTACAATTAGTTTTCAGATTTCAGATAGCTATTTTGTTTCTTTAACTCTGGTCGCAACCAGCCGTCTTCTCTCTTACCTTGTATTTTTCTAGTAATTTACCCATTGTAACCATTGAAAAGAGCAAAGTCAAGATTATAGAACCTCTTGGATGAGCTACAAGTAAAAAACAACAATGCCAGGATCCTAGGGAAAGCAAACAAACAAATAAACAAACCAAGCAGAAAAAAAGGGATGGGAATTCTTCCTACCATGCTATGTAATGAATTCTGACTTCATTCCTGTTTCAACAGAATCAATTTCTCTGCATCACAGATATAGCACCACTGAAATAACAGTCTCTCTCTTATTTTAATATATTTAGTAAACCATGACAACCATTAAGTATGAACCATAAGACAAGAACCTTATTAGAAAAATAAATAAAGGTAAAGAAAAAAAAGGAATCTTCTTGAAATATTTAAATTCTCAGTGTCTTATTACTCCTTTCTACTTACTCTGCTTCCCAGGGGGCACATAACCTCATGTTCCCTTTCTCACATAGAAATCAGAGACACAACTTATATGGAAGACGGAAGCAAAAGGACAGTTCACCGTCACCAGTTAATGGTTAATGTCTTTTCTTTAGAAAGTGATTAGAGGACAAATATTCCACCGTGTATCTGAGATACCTGATATAAAATCAACCTCCAGTTTACACCAAAGAGCTTACTTTTGATAGAGGAAATAGTTCACTGCCTTCCCTCTCAGTTTTAAAATTAGTGCCTTCTTCTGTACATGTTTAGCACAGATAATAACTATATGAGACAAAATACACTAAAAATGAGGACTCTTTTCTTGTTTCTTTAAAGATTTAAGACAAATCCTTAGCATTGGGTAACAAATGTTTTTTCAGATGTTTGAAATTACATCAAGGGAAGCATTTGGATTTGCTGACGTTTCTGGATTTTGGAAGGATGTCTAGGTCTTTTTTCTCCCATGTGCTCTCTGAAATAACTGGCAGTCCCATTTAATAATTCTTGACATGCATAGCAGTCTGGCAGGTTCAGAGAAAAATTAAAAATAAGTATTGGTTCTGAACACATTGTCCTTAGCAACGGGAAGGAGGGAATAGAGGTGTGGGTGTACTCTTGTAAATATTGGAAACCCGAATGTAAGAATATTAAATTGTTTTACTGCATTTTATTGCAATTAAGATCATGGTAATTATATAAAAACTCAAAAAATTGAATTACATATTCTCTAGGAGTGAAAGACAACTTTAAAAACAGTTTTCCATAGAGGTACTACAGATTTCTGAATTCATTTTCTTCAAAGGCTTTTCTTCTCACTAGATCCGGATGTCTTTCTGTAAATGACACTGCTATGACCTAAATGTGTCAGTGGTTTAATCAGCAAAAAAAAAGACTTTTCTCTCTCTAAAAAAGTATTATCATGCAACCGAAACGCTTTGAGGAATTACACCTAAGATGTTCTTCTAATATTTATCACAAAATTTTTTCATTCAATGACAGAAACTCCTCTGCTTGAGGTGCCAGCTGTACACTGAGAACGTTCTAATTGCTCTCTGACACTGATAGAATCCTCCATAAGAAATGAGTTTGTGCTTGTGAGCATATATGTATGAAAAGGGAAGGATGGAAAATCTGGTTTTTATTTTCTGAAAGCAAAAAATGGCATGAGATAAGTATTTACTCAAAATTTCATGCTTTCTTCCTTAAAAACTCTCTTATTACAGCATATGAATAATATGTATCTTGGCTATGACAGGGAAACTTTGTTATTGTGTGATGGAGACAGTTCTACTGACACAGTCTTAAAACCTTTGAAGACTTTCGAAGATGGGGAAGGAATTTTAAAAGGAATGTTCACAAGAACTGAGCAAAATATTTTGCTCAATTAAGTGAAGCAGGAGGCTTATTAATATTTGTGGACAAAAGAAAATCTATGGATTAGTATGGCTGAGCATGAATCAGCAGAGGCATGCAGCTGTGAAAAAGAAAATGTATAAATAGAACTCTATAAACCAAATACACAAAGTAATCCCTCTCCTCTACACCTCACTAGCAAGGCTTTCATTAGAATACTTTGTACAGTTCTGTTTCTTCCTCTCCAAAACAGGTGGGAGATTGGCTGAAATGCACGTAGAGGAGAGAAGCAGCAGTTATTTCAGCTCTGGAAACCATGATCTACAAGGAAAGAATAAGTGATTTTTATTTTTTTTCCTTGAAAAACGAAAGAGAAAAATAAAGGAATATGATGGAGAAGGAATGTAATGAACAAGCTATTAGTAAAGAGGAAGGGAGTAATGCCTTCTCTGTTTGCTGTAGATAAAATGAGAAATAATAACTTAAATTGCAAAAAGAAGGAGTTATATATTTAAAAAAAAAAAACTTCTAATAGTGAGAATAATGAGCTGCCAAGAAGCTTTGAAGTTCTTTTAATACAGGTTTAACAAATGTCTGTCCACACATATATATCTGATTCTATGTTAACTCAGAAACCTCTTCTATGATTTTATGTTCACTTACATTGCAAATTTCAGGTTCTCTGAATATATAAACTTGCATCACATAGCCGGCATTAGACCTTTTTATCTTAACCAAAACGTTTGGTTATGGAATATTTCAAGTGTATGCCTCAGCCTGTGGGGTGGACTCATGTTGGAGAAGTTGATGGAGAATTGTCACCCATGGGAGGGACCTCACATGGCAGAAGATGAAGGGTTTGAGGAGTCTTCTTCATGAGGAGGAAGGAGTGGCAGAGACAGTGTGTCATGAGCTGTTTGCAACCCCCATTCTCCATACTCCTGTGCCACTGAGGGGGAGGAGGTAGAGAAAATCAGAGTGAAGTTGAGCCTGGGAAGAAGGGAGGAGTAGTGAGGAGGTGTTTTCAGGATTTGGGTTTGTTTCTCACTATCCTACTTTGGTTTGATTGGTAATAAGTTCAGTTTATTTCACCAAGTTAATTCTGATATTTGCCTGTTACAAAAACTGATGAGTGATCTCTCTCTGTTCTTATATTGAACCATGAATCTTTCCTTTTTTATCTCTCCCCAGTCCAGCTAAAGAGTACCAGAGTGCATTGGTAAGCATCTGGCATTCAGTGAGTCAGCCAGCCCACTACCAAATATCTGAAAACAATAATGCTATAATTTCGAATTCTACTCAATGTATTTTTTTTATTTTATTTATCATCTCTTTATGTTTGCAATAAAATCGTTCATTTCACATAAAGGTGAATTTTACTTTGATTAAAAACAAACAAACATTGGGCTGATTTTTTTTTCAAATTTTTATTTGCATAATTATAGGAAAACCACTTATTTAGACAGATCTATTTCATAAGCAATTTTTACTTTCTACAATACCCAAGGATGATTCATCTGCAGGCAAAATACCAGTAAAATCTGTTTCGTCACCTGTGGAAATCTTTTCCCTGATCAAAGGGAAGTTCTTATCAGCACAAATCTCCAAGGAAACAGTTTATATGTTTGGACTTTGAGCAGTGTCAGAAATTCTCAGTTCAATGATATATCTGTTTGGAGGGTACATGCAGATTCTGAATTTCACTTCCTTCCACAAAGGATTTGCTTTGTTTTAATAAGATTACTCTCTGGGGAAAGATAAGAGTTGTTATTCTTTAATGGATTTAAAATATTGATATAGAAAATTTCAATTTGGGTTTTTAAGTGGAAAAGGAACAAAAGTATGAGCAATTGAAATAGTTATGAATATTCTCTGAAACTTAACATAAAAAGAAAAAAGTAAGATTTTTCTAAATATGTTTTCTAAATAAGTTCAACTCAAATATGTTTAGAGCTAGGAGATTTAAGTGTTTCTTTCCTTGTTCTGACCACTACTGACTATTTAGTGTCTAGATATAAACACAAACAAATCTATTTATTTTGTTTCCACAGGTTTTTATTCCTAGAATTCAAAAAAAAAAAAAAAGCAACAAACAAAATAAACAACCAAAAATAGATTGGAAGATAAAAGAAGTGTCAAAAAGTGCTAGGATGAAAAGAATTTTTTTTTGGTACTGTTTCTGGATTTTGCATGATTACTATGTAACCATCTCTGACAATATTTTCCATGTTTCTTTTACTATTTAAAATATAATAATATAATTGAAACCAGCCACTCTTGAGGTCTGTAGAAATATTTTCGCTTAAGGCAGAGCTAGATTTGATGGCAGCCATATTTTGCAGATGTTCAAGCTTGGTTCAGATGTTTGAGTTCAATTTAGATTCTGCTGAACTTTATTTTTACGAAGAGAATAAATAGCTCATTAACTTGCAGGCACACAAAAATTAAACACTGGAAAGAACTCACAGTTTGCCTAACCCCGTGAGTTCAGAACATCTGCTTAAGGTCTGAAGTAAACTGAAGTTTTTCAGAAAGATTATGTCAATGATGATGATTCAATTTCCTTTGAAAAACAATAAGTAAAGTTCCAGCTACAATGAGATATATAACCACTGCCTTTTGTAATCAGGTAGACCATCCTTATCCAATTTCTCAGACATTTCTCCATTGACTTCAGACCCACAAAACAGGGCTATTGGTAGCTACCCAAACAGGCTTGACAGCAAATTCTAGTTCAAAATAGATTCCCAGAAACTCCACTAAAAATCTGTCAAGGATATTAAGCTCAGAAAATTGCAACCACAGAATTAACTCAGTCACTCACTGATTTAAACTACTGACTATGCAATTTGAATTACCTTTTTCAAGGGAAGTTTACATCAGGCAAGATGGATGGGCATGCATAATTTGTAACATTCCCAAAGAGGTGATATTACAAGGTTTTTCTCCCAGGTAGAGAGCTCAGAGTGGTCTGGTAGCCTGGTTAGATACTGTGAAAAAAAAAATTGTTTTGGATGGTTTTGCGCATGCCCGAAGAGGTACGCAGGCTATGTTGCTCTGATGGTTGCAAGTAAAATATTCTGCTTTAATTTGAAAAAGGTTAAGTAACCCTACAAATTCACAGATAAGCTAATGCTGGGTGTACCCTGAAATTACCCTGTAGATATCTCAAGTATTACAGAATGGGATATGGTTGGATGAGATCTAGTACAGGCTCAGGAGAGATTATGAGGGTTTACATGAAAAGAGGGTGTATAGGATTTTCTGTGTGCTTATAGTAATTGTCCTGCTGTCCCTTTGGACATCCCAAAAGAACTGTTCTCCCCAGGTGAAAACAAGGAGGAAAAAAAAATTATAAATTTTGATATTATTTAGACATAGGTTTGATACTTTGAAAATGTCTTGAGAAAAATATACTTGTAGAAGACTTAAGATAACATGGACTTGCCAACACTGAAAAACTTTTTTGCAGGATTAGGTAGTAAATGAAGAAAAGAGGTCAGGAAGGGATCTAAGTACTTTAATTTTCTAGTACCTCTTATGCCAAGAGAATCGTTGGGGTTTTTATGTTAAACTGTATACTTTATGTATACTTTCCCTTGCAAGGGGTGCCAGAGTAGGAACACAAGCATGAGTACTACAAGTAAGAATAAATTAATAGAGCTTTAATAGCCTGAAAGACAACGTAACTGTTCTACAAGTGGAGCAGCTGTGTGAAATGTTGATGCCAGTCACAGGGGAGAAATAATTAGAGGGTCAGCAGGGATAACAAACCAGTTTAATACACTTGCCCTGTGTCATAGGGTGGTGTTGGAATGTATAGCCTTTCAAATGAAAGCAGCATTCTGGAGGTGTCATTAAGAAATAAAGGAATTAACTCAGGGGTGAAATCAGTATGTAAGGAGATCTCAGAAAGGGGTCTTCTTATATCAGGACTTTGCCTGAACACAGAACTACTGCCACAAACCAGTAGCACCTTTTTCCTCATCTAGCAGCAGCTTTGATCCTGCTTCAGAACTCTTCAGAAATTTATTTGGCCTTATATATTTGCTATAAAAAAATTCAAGGGTTTTGGTATTTTTTTTTTTTTTGTGCTTATAAATCTTAGTTAAATCTGAGCCT
>JANRGV010000084.1:35147849-35192686 GCA_024734035.1 Alethe castanea
AAATCTGAGCCTACTGGAACAGGGACAGATTATTTTTGGAAGTGCTTTTAAATTTATTTTCTCAAAACTGTGTGTTGTATAAAATTTTTTCTGTATTTTGTCCACAGTCATATACAATTCAAAAATTTTCTATTGATGTGACATATGCCTTTTTTTGACTTATTTTTTACTGACCTTTTATTGTCAATGAAGTTAAATACAAAGTGTAAAGTAATTCAGCTGAATTATCATTGAGGAGAGCCTGCAAAGCCTGTGGAGAAAAGAAACAAGCAAAATACTCATTGATTTTTAAGTTGTAAATACTTCTGTGAACCTTAAACATACACTTCATTAACTTTGGAGATACATTTTTTTGAGTAGTACTAAATTAAAGATTAATAATGTTCATAGTGTACTCTCTTCTATATTGTGCTCTCCTGGGAAAGGAAGGACGAAAAATAAAGAGGATGTTAGTGATACAATGTAGTATCTATTCTAATATGCAACTATACTGCAGTATCTGTCTATAATAATATTCTCAGTGTCATTTCAGATCAAAGTTCATGGTGTTCTTACTGCTGTTTCCATATTTGTTCAGTGAATGTGTAAAGGGGCGAAGTCTGCTAGGAAAGCAAGAGGGTGGTGACAAAACAAGTTATCATGAGACAAACTGAGTTATGGATTTACACTCTTAATACTGCTGAAGTGTATGGGCTCACCTCAGATATGAGCTAATATATATCATAGAATAGTTTAGATTGGAAGAGACTTTAAAGGTCATCTAATTTCAACCCCTCTGCCAAGGGCTGGGACAATTTCCACTAGACCAGATTGCCCAGAGCTCCATCCAACCTGCTCTTGAACATTTCCATGGGTGGGGCATCCACAGCTTCTTTGTGAAACCTGTTCCAGTGCCTCATCACCCTCACAGGGAAGAATTTCTTCCTAATATCTTATCTAGACCTGCTGTCTTTCAGTTTCTATCCACTCCCCCTTGACCTATGCAAAAAGTTTTCATGACCTTACTAAAAGTCTCTGTCTTTCTTGAAGGTTCCCTTCAGCTGCTGGAAAGCCTCAGTTAAGTCACCCTGAAACTTTCTTATACTTCCTTCTTTGTGTTTATGACAGCATGACAACACACGTTGTTAATAAGTGGAATGGCTGTTTTGCATATCTAGTAAGTGATGCATTTGTAATTGTAGCTATCCCTGTACTCTGAAGGCATCCTTACCGAGAGGAACCTGCTCCAAAGACCTTCAAAGTTTAATTTTGTTGCTAAGACAGGATCACCTCAAAATGCTGCCATAGCTTTCAAAACGAATTATGATTTGTAGCATGAATAGTAATAATATTGTATAAATTTCTTTCTTAATGATGACCGTCAGTGGGTGGAATGTTTTCAGGAAGCATGATTGTGCTGTGTTTTGTCCCTGAACAGAACGCGCGTTCCCAAAACACGCCTCGATCCGTGTGAGGGGGTGCCATCTGGTGGTGCCATTTATACTGTCCCAAGAAAGGGCGACGCTTTTGCAGCAACAAAACAAGGGATGGCTGGGGAGGGACACCCGCTCAGTGTATAATGGAATGGAGTATAGTTGAGTGTATAATGGAAGGGAGTATAGTTGAGTTTGTAAAAATGTCCAATAACCTCCTACTTTAAATATGTTAAGCCTAACGCGAGTAAATTGTGGACTTACTCTGACCTCTGCATGAGGTTTACTCTTCATATCGAATCACAGAATGGGTCAGGTTGGAAGGCACTACAGTGGCTCATCTGGTCTAATCTCTCTGCTTCAACAGGGTCATCCTAGAGCACGCAGCACGGGATTGTGTCCAGGCAGTTCTTGAATAGCTCAATAAGGGAGACTCCACAACCTTTCTGGAAAATCTGTTACAGTGTACACTCACACACAGAGTAAAGCTCTTCCTCATATTCAGGTGGAAAAGCAGCTGTATCATGTGCTTTTAAAAACAACTGTTTAATGTCTTCTGTACCTTCTGAACATGCCTAATGAGAATAACTACAGTGAGGAGTTTTCAAGACAGGTCAGTGTGTTATTTGGCCTGTTAAGACAGGAAATAAAACATAAGTGGGTTTGAGGCTGAACTCAATACCTCAGTAGAGGTCTTAAATGCAGATTACTTAAATGGGGACAAATATTACAAGAAAAGTATTTTCAGCCTTGTGGGGGAAAAGTGCAAAGCCCTGTACCTGGGGAGAGACAAGCCCCAGGCACCAGTGTGTGCTGGGGGACGAGCAGCTGGACAGCAGCTGTATGTGCAGAACAGGACCTGGGATCTTGTGGTCTTCAGGCTGAACATGAGCCACAAACGCGCCCTTGTGACAAGGGCCACTCATGCTAGGCTAGGCTGCCTTAACCAGCAGGTTGAGGGAGGTGATTGCTCCCTTCTTCTCAGCACTAGTAGAGCTGAGAAGAACTGGTGTCCAGTTTTGGGGGATTTCATCAACTCGTGTAAAAATCATGTGAAGTAGGTAAAGAAGATGGAGTCAAGCTCTTTTAAACAGTGCTTGGTGGCAAGATTGGAGGCAACGGGCACAAATCAGAACACAGAATGTTCGCTTTGAATATCAGGAAGCACTTTTTACTCTGAGGGGGACTGAGCGCTGGCACAGGTTTCTTGCAGAAGCCGTGGAGTCATCATCCTTAGAGATATTCTAAAGCTATCCGAACATGGCCCTGAGCAACTGGCTGCAAGTGGCCCTTCTTGAGCAGTGGGTTTGCCCCTTACAACCTCAGCCAATCTGTGACTTTGTGACTCTGTGAAATAAATGTTTAAATATTTTTTATAATGAGAAAATGTAATATATAAAATATATACTTATTATTTTTTTTGAAGTATTAATAATTTTTTGGAAAGTATTATTCATTCCCAAAAGGAAAATTGCTCTGTAATTCTAGGTCTGTGACTTTTGAGGATTGTTGTCCTTGATTTTAAATTCACAAGCTTGTGTCTTATTCAGAAAAAAGTATGTTCTCAGATCCTGACAGTGTATAGATAATACAAAATAAAATGCACTGTATGGATTATGTGAAATTAAATATTTTAAACATATTTTAAAATAGCTAGGTATTTTTAAAATTAATAGGTCACTATATATGAAAAGAGGATATTTGGTATCTGTTTTTCTCGAACATTGTGTTAAAAGGACCACATCGTTTGTGCCATAAATTACATATTGATCTCTTTAAGATCTGCTGCTTCTCTATGATTCTCAGGTCATATTACGTGGCTGTTACTTTCTTTTCAAATTGCCTGTTGCACACCTGGTATGGTGCATTTGCAGTTTTCATGCTCTGGGGACTGCATACCTCATCATGAAAACATTTGCTACTGCAGTAGCTTCATGATGTTGTTGCTTGTTAATACATCTCAATGAGGGCAGAGGTACCAGCTGTGATTTGCTTTAGGGAAGGCAAGATAGTATCGATCTGCTGGAGCAACACTTGTCACAAATAGCAACGATCTGAGAGTTCTCCAGGCTCTGCGAAGGCTCACTCAGGATTTCTGCCAAGGCTTCTCTGGTGCTCTTGTTTCAGTTGACTGTTCCTTTGAGAAATTTCCATTTTATAAAGCTCCAAGCTACAGGTTTCCTGAACTGAATAACTTGCAGCTGATAATGGAAACACTTCATTTGTGAGTATGTCAAAGTTGCTGTTTTGTGTCCCATGACATGAGCAAATTGAGAGGCGTGAACTGATGTTGTCTTTGTGACATGTGGGCAGGGAGTGACAAACAGCTGTGTTGTCTCCTAAAGACTTGGCTTTTGCTGACTATGTTCTTTACAAGGCCATTAACACTGCTGTAATCAGATTAGAAGAACTCAGGCTCTTACCTGCTAACTTCAAGTTTTCTATCAAGGAGTACATACGAGGGGCTCAGAGATCTATAGAATTTTCATAAGGTTATTTTGCTGCTTTGTCTTTGCAGGACTATTTTGGAGTGCCTGTACTTCTTTCAATAGGCATTTATCAAGATAATTTTCCCTGAGTTTTCAGAACAAGGGTTTTTTTTCAGAGCTAGAGCCCATGTAACAATCAAAGGCACTCTATTCCTTCTCTCTCTTGTTTTCACTCCTGAAATACTTAATGGTAGTGCACCATAACCACTGCTGAGGGTTTCATCCTTTTTTCCAATGGTGTTGTCTGTCCCTCTTTTGACTTGAAATTCATAACCTAAAATATCACAAAAATTATTTCACGGTTTCTGAAAAAAGATAAGTTTATTTTTTTTTGAACAAAATATCTACAATGACATGGGCAACACCATAAATTTCACATTTTTAACACTTCTGACCGCAGAGAATGTCAGTTAAGTGCAATATGATACTGTAATACAATAAAAAGGAATCTAACCAAATCCATGCACAACACATTTATAGATTTTTACCAAAAAAGGAAGTACTTTGAGATGAAATTGCTGTCAGAGAGAACTCACAGGAATATTTTGAAGACTCACAGACAGTTTATTAATACACTATCATATAAATTTTTTTTCTTGCTGTAGCCTTTAAAAAGCCAGGATCACTAACACACAAAATACCATATATTATGTTAAACCTTTATGTCAAAAGCTTATGGCACAATTTCTTTTTATACAGCTCACAATTCCACATTCATGGAACATCAGTAGCTACTTTAGTCCATTTCATCTGTTAATATCACTCTGATGTACGTTAAAATGCAAATATAAGAAATGTTTCTTGCATATTTCACAAAGATCAAAGTGAAGAAGTGCAGTAATATTCGAGAATATCAAGAAGACAGGATGAGCCAACACTTTTTCTGGCATTAATCCACTGCTTCTAGCCATCTAACCTGCTTGCACAAGCCTTCCAAACTGATAGTACTTCAGTAATTATTGTAGGTTATTGTTGCCTGAAGACACCTTTTCTGTAACCACGCCAAAACAGAACACTAGTTTTATTACTAACAAGTAGTCTGGTTTGAGATTTATATTTTTCTTCTTAGTTGTCTCATAAAGGAAAAAAGGTGTGAAATCTGATATTGTACTCATCTAAATAACCATATGATTGTGCAGTTAGATGTGGATAAAGTTATTTTACTACCTTATAGGGGTACTGTATGTATTACTAGCTCATTCAGCAGTTTCACATTTTAGGTCAAATTCTATTCTGATGGATTATATTAATTTCTATGATAGCTCAAACAAGAGCAAAAGTTGCACAAAAAGTGTATCTTTTGCAACAAATCATATCAGCTTGGGCTGGGAGTAGTATAAATAAATTCCTTTTCCTTCTACTATAAAATTATTGCTGAAAAAAATACTTTTTCTTTTTCTAAGGTAAAGGAAGACTTTTAATCTTTCCCTACTGTTAAAAAATATAAGGTTTTGTACAGTTTATTATATTCTATCTTTATCTACATTCTCAGTCTACAGTTCTGTACGGGATTATACACAAAGTGGAAGCAATACCTCACTCCTTAAATGTGAAGTGCACATTTAATCACCTAAATATTTCTGACTAGCAAGTAAACCGAATAATCTCACACATCACAAATGATTCTTTATAGAGCAGATTATGGTATGAACTATAAGAAAAAGTATCCAAAGAAAACTAATGCATGATTGAGCTGAAAATAACTAATTAATTCTTAAGTAAATGCTCTGTTCTTCCTGAATTATACTAATCTGTTTAAATAATAGTGCTTGCTGTCAAAAGTCCTTGAAAGTGAAATGTACTTTATTTTGGTGTTAAAATATCTGAATCCTAAGTAGTAAAATACTAGTATTAATGATTCCTTTTCATCTTCACATAGTTTATCAGCATTACAGAGAAAAAAGGCATCCATCTAATCATGCTATCGTGTTGACATTTGAATATAGTTTTAAAAATGAAATGCATTTTGCTGTTTGGAATTTAAGTAGGAGTTTGGTAGAGCGATAGTTGAGTATTTCTATTGCACCTCTTAGGAGCTTCTCTTATCCTCTCTCAAGGTACTGAAGTTTTTTCCTTACGAGGGATGACACGGATTCAGCCACATCTCTCTTTACTGCAGAATGAAAAGACAGCAATGTAAGAGGTTCCAGGCTCTGCTTTGGGCTTTCTCTCACCCTGTGGCCCCTGTTCTGCTATGCACAGCCCAGACTTTTCATCCTGTACCTTCCTGTTCCGCTTCTCTTTCCATCAAGAAAGAAGATGGTATGGAAGTCAATCTGCACAGGTAGAAACTACTGTCACAAAACAATATAAACTTTGCAGCAGATGATATAAATTGTTTCCTCCTGTAGTTACTGCTTCCACCTGAGCAAATGTACCTATGGAGACACGGCAGGATGGGGGAAAATACTAAGGGTGCCTAATCCTTTTTTCCCCTTTATGGTGACTGTGTCAACTCCTCAGTAGCTCTGTTACTGGGGTATTCCTCCAGGTCCTACAGTGTCCCCTTCTGTTCTCATTGTGTTACAAAGTCCTAGTGCCAGTATCTAATTTTTGAAATATAGGGTTGGTCCACAGAAATCACAAAAACTTCTTAGTGACCTGAGAAGTGTGGGCTCTGCACCTATGCTGAATGATGCCTTGGGACAAAGCTGCATTATCCAATCACACAGAGATTGTGCCTATGAGAAGCCTTCTAGTGTGGCTTTGCCAAGGACTTGTCCTCTGCAGAGCTCAGGTCCAGTGACAGTGAAGTGAGGTAGCAATTGCTTCTGCCTAATGAATGGGATCTATTTTATATGTAGGAGGAACCCTGCCAGAGAGCATTTGCATCAAGCATTATTTCCTTGATGATTATTTTTCTGCATTTCCACTGCCTCTTTGATGGGAGTGCAACATAAATAGTGCAGTCTGGTAAATACTGCAGAGTACCTTTCAATTCTTGCATCTTAACATCATTTCCTGCTGCTCCATCATACAGTTGCAAAAAAATAATCTCTTACAGTAATCTTAGCTGACGTCAGTAGCTGTTGATTCCAGCTTTGCACAGAGGGCTGGCATGCCTGCTGGCAGTTTTGGACTATTCCTGTTGTAAGTGCTGAACAGCAGGCATTTGTGTCTTGAAGTTTCTTATTATCTTAAATGACATTTCTCTCTTTTTCTACTGTGTGACTTTATACTAAGTAATTTAGTAATAATAGAAACGAAGCTTAAGTTTAAAGTTATTATTTCTTTTGAAAAATACATTATTAGTGGATTAAGAGGGTTCTGTTACCTTGGTAAATGTTACGGTTCCACTAAAAAAGTCCACAAAACTATCAGCTCCAGAGAGATCTTGGTTCCACAGTATAAAAATAGAATCACATGCCAAATCTTTTGTGCATATCTGAAAACAGCCCTTAAACAAAATACAGTTGATTTTGCTGATAACAGAAACATGTTAACATCTCTTTCCATACAATATAACTAATCCTATCTTGGAGAGAGATGAACATCAGCCATAAATTCTTCATACCCTCTCACACCTTCATAAGTGAACGAGATTTTTTGGAACATGCAAATAAAGAAATCGATTAAAAAGCATACACAATATCAGAAAAAAAAAAGCAAAAAAGTGAACTGAATTAATTTTAGATTATAAATTAAGCAAAACTATAAAATAATAATAGTTTTAAAATAAAGGTGGATTATACATGTTCTTTCTGACACAATTTAACAAAATGTGAGCGCTACTATTACAAAATCTCTCTAACTAATCCTGGGAGGAAAATACTAACAAACCAAACCCAAGGTTGCTATGTTACAATCCCAGTGCAGTTACACTGCTTCTGTTACTTCATACGCACCATGCCTCTGGCACTGCACCAGATGTTTGCCTGCAGCCAATTCTGCTTTTGTATACACATTCTGATTATCAGCAAAGCACAAATTTTAAATGTGTTCAAAATTAAAGTATTTTGCAGTGAGAATCAGGCTCACATACTAGACTTGGAGTATCTAAGAATTCTAAATGCTATATTTCCACATAATACCATGGTTTTGTTTTGCCAATAGATTGACAAAAGTAAATACTCTTGCCTAGACACTGTGCCATAAATATGATCTATGGTGTTACAATTCAAAGAAGCAACTAATATGGCTTATTTAAACCTAAGCAGGAAAGATCTTTCTTAGAGTTTTAGTAGTTGTTCTCCTATTTGTTAATGTGAAATCCAGTAAATGTGAAAGACCATACAGGTCTTTTCTTATATTTGAGAAGAGCTGCAAGTTTTTCCACAGCTATGAAGCGCTTCTTAACCAGCATCTAAGTCATATTAACAAATTTCAAGAAATGAGTAAGAAAATTTGACACATTCATAAATTAAACTTCCTGTAATTACATAATATATAGGAGAAGAATGTGCATAAACATAACTGAATTCATCCTCCAAATGCTTCAGTGAAGCAGTTGACTCTTTGCTTTCAGTTTTGGTCCGAGATCTCTTTGCATTGAATCAAAATGAAGCATTGCAAAATCTTGATGTAATTTGTCTATACAAGCAGTATGAGTTTTATGGATTGAGAAAAAAAATCCTCAAAAATATAAAAAAGATTAAAGAATATGCTTCAATTATCAAAGTATAAGTAATTAAAAGAAAAAATCCTTTGCAGGAATCAATACTTTTCGAATTTTAGTATATTTCTCATATGAAATGTACACTATTAGGCTGTATACCTTGTGCTTTCTGAGATTATTTCAACATACACCTTCCAGGGGAACAGTAATATGAAGTACATTGAATAAATTATGACTTAAATATGTTAAACCTATTCATTGTAAGACCACCAGTACTGTCCTTAAGATTAGATCAAGTCCTTTAAACAGTTTTCTCCAATCAGTAATTATATTGTAAAATTAAAATAAAACTTACTAATCTATTCTGTAATACTGTGGGATTCACCTAGGGTATTCTGGAAACATCTTTAAAATTAAAAGTACACCAGAGTTTAAAAAATGTAAGGACCATCAAAGAGTACTGTAGAATTATACCACTATGTAACAGTATGTATAAATACTTGGCAATAAAGCTTCAGTAGAGAGTGATTATCAATGAAAAAGTTGTTAATAATTAGTTTGACAAGGAAAGTTTGGAACAGCAGATGTATCTTCTCTGGGTGTCATTCTTCCATCCCACTCTAGCTGGTCATTGCAGGCCATGCAGGATCCTTTTTCTCCCCCTCACAGTTTTTAACTCTTCCAATCATTCCTCTGATGTACATTTCTAAAAAAAAGCCTCCTGTTGAGTGTGACAGCCAGATCTTTACGTACTGCAAGCTCGGATCATGTTATTGATGAATGTCCTCATGCCTGATGATTTTGTAGATTACCCAATAAAAAATGTTGAAAATCAGAAAGGCTAATGGGAAACAAGCTCTGGATATTGTGTCTATCTTCTTGGCCCGGTCAATGAACACCTTTCTCATCTCATCAGGGCTTTTTGGTACAGCTTGAACAGGATTATTTGGCCCCTTTTGTGTTATTCCGTCTTTTGCTTGCACACATGGGCCCACTCCGTATGCTGTAATGCTAAACTGACTGTCACGAGTATCATCGTCCTGTTGGGAAAAAAAAAGAAAAGATAGAAAAAGAGCAAGAAGGGTTGTTTTTTTTTTAAATATTGTTTACAGAAATCTTACCTGCTGCTAAATAGCAGTTGCATCATTACCTCTTTGACTTCTTGAATCCATACCTTATCTTAAATTGTTGAAATTTCATCCCTATCAGAATCTGCCAAAAATATTGCTGGATCATTAACAAGCACAGAATTTTTCTATTTGTTTGTAGGTTCTGAAGTCTATTTAGAGAAGTGAGAAAGCCTAGTAAACTAGTGGTAATTGGGCACACAACTTCTGATTTGGTTTGTTTCCCCATTTACAGCAAATATGTATAGTCTTCAAATGAACAAATTTCACACTGGTCTTTTAGAAAACAGCTATTAAGTCTGTACATTGCCTTACAACCCAGGATCCTGGCCTCTAGAGATACTCATCATAAAATCACTAATGATATACACATTCATTATATTAGTGAGAATTCTGCCTATTTGGCCACTGTATATTTGATTAATCTTCCCTGTATGCCTAATTTCTGCTATTCAATGCATCAGATAAAAAGAATAGTATGCGGTGTCTTAGTTTAAAATTAAAGAAATGGAAGCTAAAGGCCAGATTTTTCTTGTGACTTATTCTTCTGTCAGTTCAGGGGAAAACTGGCAAAGACATTCAGGATCAGGGAACTATAAAAGAAAGTGATTCTTAATCAAAAGGCACAGAAACAGTAGATGTTCTGAAGATACACATATTGTCATGGCATACAATTTAAAAATACATCTTGTGTCTGGAGGCTTCTTTTTAACTTCTCTTTATGTAGGTATCCTCAAGTAATAAAGAAGGCACGTATGCAGACAAATAAATAATACATAATCTGTGAAGTCAGGGTTAAATTTGGTTCTGAAATGTGTTCCAGTGTACTCCTTCTTCACACAGACTACTCAAGAATAATTATGTGATTTTGATGGCATTTATCATTTTTTCAATACTAATGTTAAATTCAGGAATGTCAATTTTTTGTGTCCAATTTATCCTAGTTGCTTTAGGATTTTACACTTTTATGAAATATATATATATATAATGAAATATATATTAATTACATTAATTCTTCAGAATTTTGAGAAATTATTTTCATAAGTATAAAAAGAATTGAGGAGCTGTCAATTTTTCTTTTGCATGAGAATTTTTGATATTTTAAAGCTCTTCCTAGCTTAAATTAAAATAAGTCTAAAATATATTTATTTTCCAAAGCAGGTCAAATAATTATTGTTTTGATTCAATAGTTAGAAGCATTTTTGTTTTACTTTATCCTTACTTTATAAAAATGCAATTTCTCAATGAGAACACCTTAAATCCAAAGTTCCAAATATTTCATTTTGAAAATGTCTGTGACACTTTGAAAATCTAAAAATACTTTAAAATGAAGAATTAATTTTAAACATATTTAAAGCTTCAATCAACTAATTGCTAATTACTTTGTTTAAAAAAACCCAAGTTTTATGATCAATATTAGTTGAATATGTTAGCTACAAAACAATGCAGATAAATTACTAAGTTTGAAGTGAACTATTTGGCCATCAGCATGACCATCTGGCAGAGCTCTAGGTATCACTCAACAGAAATACTTCTTCATATATGTAAATTCATATAATGCATAAAATATAGAGAATGATAGCTTACTGAAGCTACTGTACCTAAAATCTGTATTAGAATTTGCTTTTTAAAAATAAAGAAAAATTAAAATGAAAGAAAAGGAGGAGGAAAAGTCACTGACTGACTTTACTATGGAAATGAAAAACAGAAATACAAAATGATAGGATCATTATTTGATGACGTGATAGAACAGAGATTTAATTACTGCAACAATGTTCCTCTTCTGCCAGATTAGAATGGGAAATAACACCTTTAATCTAGCTGTGTAGTTGTATTCTAGAACAGTTTTAGTCTTGTGTTCCAGTTAAATATGAATTTAGAAATGCATGTACTGTGAGAATTTACTATAAACTTGCCATTTAAACACCTTCATATATGTATTTCAAGATTTTGTCTTTTTATGCTTCTCCAGAAAATAATGCTTCTGAGTGCATAGGCTGAGAAAGGTAATAAAATGATTCTTTTGAGTAGCAGATTTCACTTCTGTAAGTTTTCCAGCAGATTCATAATGTGGAAAAAACACTAGGTTGGCCTCAGATTAATATCTGAAGGTGCTTGTGCACAGCAGGAAATATGCAGTTACCATTATTATCAGTGCTAGCTTTGAGTGCTTTATTGAAGGCATTTATGTCAGTGACATCCCTTTTCTTTTTTTCTGTTGATTGACTTGGCAAAAGTCCCTCTTTTTGACTAGAAATATGTCTCAGAATGCAGGTGTCTGAGTCCACAGATGTGGAAATCATCTGCAGGACAATACCCTGTACGACCCAGTTGAGAGCCTTTAAAGTGAATCTTCCTGAAAAAGTCCTGCATATTGACTGAATGAATAGAATTATTTTTTGAAGTGATAAGGAAGCTTTTGTTTCTTTTGTGTCCTTTTTAGTGTATCATCACTTAAGAAAACTATTTATTATAGATTTTTGATAACACTTTAGAAATCTTATTATGAATGAACTTTGGTAAGAGTTTGATTCTAATGCATTTTTCACCCATTCAGCTTTAGAATTAACAACTTGAAAGTTTTTCTGCATGCAGTTACATTTAAATATTTTATCATTTCTATTAAAACTATTGTAATTAAGGAATGGAAAAAAAATTTAGAGGTTTTATTAGGAAAGTTAGAATTCTTTAGTGGTTTGAAAGAAATAATTTCAATTCATCTACTTCTGTACCAACATTGTTCTACAAAATACTCAGCTATCAATGAATAGAAAACTGTGAATTTTGTGGTCTTGTGACTGTGGTGTTTTCTGTCTGTGTGCTTAGTAATACAATTATCTTGAGAAATAATATGTATATAAGGGCTGAAAATAACTCCATAGCCATTTGATTGTAAGGTATTTTAACAACTTGAAAACTTATTTGAAGCCTTGACTTTGGTAATTTGATCATTATCTTTTTTATTGCTCAGTTTTGAGAGGAAAAGTGGTATTGAGTTGTTTTGCACTACAAAAAGTGCAAAATGTTTTAATCCAGATTTAAACAGATCAAAATGGATTATGAAATTAACAAGACAGTACCTTTACTAACATCTCACGTCATCACATACGGTAGCAATGAAGGTATATGAAGTTCAAATGGGAAGATGTTATTGTAGACAAAAGGACAGGGCCTCTGTTAATGGTTGGGTATCACATTATGACAAATGGGACATCTTCTTCATAGTTTACCCTTAAATTTGTACTGTAGATTTGAGGCAAACTCCCGTCTATACGTCCTGCACATCTCAAGCCATTGCTATGCTGCAATGATTCACTGATTTCAATTCCATCAAGAACTCCCTCAAAATACTTTCATCAAAACGGATGGTTGACCAAAAAGAAAACAAAAGAAAAAGGTGTGATTACCATTAAGGACAATTTAGTTTGCATGTCTATCTTCCTCTCTAAAGATATGGTGATCTTTAGATTTTGAAAATAGAACTTATAGACTGAATATTCGCAAAACCTAAATAATAGCTAACCTAAAATCAAATTGTTAATATTCAGTATATGTACACAGTTAATATTTTCCCCATAGAATGTAAATGCAAATAAGAAAAAATTATGATCATAGCTATGTTTCAGTGTCCCTGTATGACTTCTAATTCTGCCATTTTTTTTCCTTTTGTCTTTTAGAAAGGAAATTAATAATTAACATTCTGAAGAATGATAACATAGTATTTCTGAATAGTTCTTTTCACTGGCCAGGTTTCTTCTTTTGTCAAAGAGCTGTGGCTTATACACAAAGTATCTAATAAAGTCTCAAACTGGGAACCAAAATTCCCTTGTTCTCATTTGTGTAATCATAAAGACAATTGACCCTTTGAAAAAAATCTCCTGTACCTACTGTGATGCTGCTTGGAAGACAGCATTGAGTAGGCTGCACATTATGTTCCAACAAGAGTTTTCATTTATAAATGAATTTATAACACAATCCCAGACACTTCAAAAATTTTGCTAGTTCTGTAAAAACTGGATTGGGCCTCTGAAATTTGTGAAAGATACGGAAAATGATGATCGTGACACAGATCAATAACACGAAGTTGTTTAAAAGGAAAACTGTTTGGATAAACAACTGTATTACTTGCATCACTTGATCCTTTAACTCCTTTCAGCTGTTACTGTATAGGTTTCATGTTGTTCATATTGCAAACATAGTTTTGAGGAAGTATATGGACTCATTAGGAGAATTTCCATGGAAGGTGAATGAGAAAAAAACAAAACAAAACCAAACCTCAAAGCCCAAAGCCCAAAGCAAACCAAAACCAAAAACTGTATCCACTGGGAATATTTATAGAAAAGACTGAATGGAAATGTGCAAATGAAGGTGACATAAAGGAATGAAGTTGTCTGGTTTCTGTGTCCTTTCTAGACAAGCCACAAGAGGCCAAAAAACACATCAGTTAAAAAAAAAAAACAAAACAAATTTTTTAAACAATTGGAATGGATTTCAGGGGAGCTTGTGGAATTTTTTTGTCTGTGATGAATTAGGTATGAGTGAGCTTTGCTTAAGTCAGGAAAATGGATCTACTTACCTCCCAAAGACCGAAATTCAATCATAGGACTATTACTTTGATTACTTGGTAAAAGTAAATATTTCTTGCAGCAAGCGTTATCTTTCTAATTACAGAGAAAATATACTTTGGAAATTCTTCAGCTGCCCTACACATACCGGAAATGAAACATTTCCAAATTGATCTGTTTTTGTACTTTTGCAACACATCAAATCACTAGAAGTTTTGCTGTACCCTTGTAGATAAAATGCCAGTGGCAAAAAAAAAAACTGTATTCAATAATTAAAATTCACCTGCTAGAAAAATCTGATCTTATTACAATGTTCCAAGATGGTAAGTATACAGAATGAACAAGTTATCCTATCTGCTTTATTTTTCTAATAGTGTAAGACATAAATACTGAATAGAACATTGTTTTTCTCTTTGCCAAGGAAAAAGATTTATTGTTCAAGGAAGCCCCTGAAGTTTATTTTAAATGCAGCTTTTTTACATAACTTCTTTTCACCTCTTGACTTTATGGTCAAATGAACATTTCTTAGTATATGGTAGTTTTCAAAGTCAATAGAATCTAATCCCTGAGAGCCAGTGGCTGTTTGACCTAGTCCAAACGAATAACAAACATACAAAGCTTTATAATCATGAGCTATAGGAACTCACTTTGAGGAAGATAAAACAAGAAGTAAAACCAAGTCACTTTGAGTATAGTCCTAGGGCCTGCATTTCATGTTATAAATTGTGGTGAATAAACAATAACACTTGTGGTAAGGAAGGCAAGTCATTAACTGCAGTCTTTAATCTGTAAAACATCATTTATTATTTGTATACCAGAGGGTTTAAGATGTGATCCAAATTTCTTTTTGAGAGAGATAAAATCTCCATGCTGTAATGTTTCAAGTCCTGTGTACTTGTTGGGCAAGGAATGGTTTCACAAAACATTGAGAAACAGAGAAGCAATCAGCTGAGCTGTTTCTAGAGCTTGAGAAGGTGCCTTCTCAGGGGTTAACGCTGTACAAGAGCTCTAGCTCTACATGGAATGTGAGTTAAGAAGCCTCTAATTAAATGAATATTTTCTGAAAAATGGCTAATTTTCTAAAATCATAACCTTGCATAGGAACAAAGCATTTTGTGGTAAATTTAGACTGAGAAGCTTGTTTCGTGATGAAACATATAAGTGTACAGGGAGAAGGGAAAGCCCCATACCCCAAAATATATTTAATACCCTCACCTGAGGCCCGTTATGAACAAAAGCATTGAAATGCATCTCTCCATCCTTCAGAATCAAAGCAAAGTACTTGGTACTTTATTGTATGGTCTAAAGTCTCTAATTCTAATCCTATAATTTTATGAGAATTTATCAGGCAATCTACCTAAAGACTGTCTGATGAAGTGTAAAATTAGAATAATGACTTTTAAGTGTGAATTCAAAAATACCATGATTCAGAAAAACACTGAAATCAATGTGGTTATTCATGCACAAACGTTTTTCTTTAAAAGGTCTTCTCTTACAAGTAATTTTTATATTGTGGTTCCTTTCTCACATACCTCTAAGCTGAAATTTAATTTATTGTGATTGCTGAATAAGTGTCTTTGGTGACTTTGAAGTCTTGTCAGGAGGGAGCGGAAAAGAGATTTGGTTTGATTCTGAGGAAGGAAGATAGTACCTGCTATTTCCTAATCCTGTGGTCATAATATTGACCTGCATTTAAGAAAGATATCGCTTAAGTTGAATGTGGTAAATTTGCTTGAGATCCAGAAGAAACAATAATACAAGGTGAGAGATGAATGGACTAAAAGTACAGTGACATAATAAATCACCACAGTTGTTCGATACACAATTCTCTTGTCACTTACCTACCCCCTGTCCAGTAATTCATGTCTGCCCCACCCCATTCTTCCCATTGCAAACCTTAGGACAGCTTTCAGAGAGCTGCCATATTCCAAGAACAAGCACCTTGTTACAAAACTGCTGTTTTTTTCTGCTACTGTCAGCAGGAAGAAAGAAGCACATTTTTCACAGGGTCAAACATTGAATGCAGGCTCTTGCAGTCTGAATCATCCTCTAGTCTACAGTACATGAGTTTGTCTGTGCAGCTGAAGAAGTCTGGGACTCAACACATAGCGACTGGCAAATGTATGAAAATGTCATTTTCACCTGACTGTCTCAGCTGCCTTTTAGCACAGTCTTACTAACAGAGACTGCTTAGGTAGCCTTACAGCAGTGCAGGCCTTCAGTATCTTCTAAGTAAGAGGGAAACTCGTAAAATATCTTCTCTTGGTGATATAAGCAGTGGACTAAGTCTTCAGCAATGAAAGATGGTTGAACAGAATTGTGTTGCTATGGTCAGACTTTCATCCATTAGTAATATTCTAGATAATGATTGATAGTGACAGGCTCTGCATGACATCAGTGGGGGAGGGCACTCATTAAATAAGTAGGCTGGAGAACAATTTACACTCTGTAAAATCTGAAGTAGGAATTATATGTTGTAAGAAATTTTCCTTATTACTTGATTTAACTACAGATTTCAGAATTCAAATTTGTAGCCTTAGTTGTTTGGCTTTGCACACTGGTAGTGAGTTATTTTACTGGTAGTCTGTGTAGCTCCAGCTCTAATATAAATACTAATAACCATAAATATAATTAAGTTTCTTGCTAATAATACGAACTACTAAAACAAAATAACAAGACAGAAGAACAAAACCCCAAACTTACCAGCCTTTTAAAGTAAAATGTTTGTTTTTCTACCAATAATGTTATTTGAATAAGTAACTTTGTGTATTAAAGAATGAAGAAATATTATATTTGTGTATTAAAGAAATTTGCATGAAACACAGTGTTAAGGCTTTGAATTGAGTATTAGAATGAAATTGGGAAACAACATTTGTTGAACCTCAATGTAGTAAAAACTGCTGCAAAAATCAGTAACATTCATTCACTGAAGTGTAACCTAACTCTTCTAACAGAGTGAAATTCATGCTTGTGCAGATGGCTCCCACATGGCCCATGCCTCATTTAAATCCCTCTTAATCCCTCTTTGAGAATTCAAGTTGGATTTATGCAATTTATAGTCCTTGTAGTGACCCTCTGCCTATAGCAAATTTTATGCTGGGCTGCCATTTTATTTTTATTGCCACTTCAAGCTGCAGTATGTTTACCAGACTAACCCTGTATCCAGGCACAATTCAGACAGAGCCTTTAAAAGCTGTGAACACCGTTATTTTTACCTTGCTCTTCTTCCTCTTGCGTCGGAATCGCAGAAGTTCTTTATGCTGCCTCGACACAAAGTTTACAGCTGCATACTCCAGAAGTGCAGAAAATACAAAGAGCAGACACACCGCCATCCAGATGTCAATGGCTTTGACGTATGACACCTGAGAGGAGGCAGGAGAAGCCTGAGTATGCTAAAACCACAGATGTGGAGTTTAGTGTTTCATGGCAGGAGGAAGTGCGTTAATATCTCCACAACCCAACAATACTTTTATCAAAAAAAAATCTTTCCTGAAAGTTAGACAAAAATAAGAACAATTCAACCTATAAATGTTAATTTTTTGTGAAAAAGGTATTCTTTTACAAAAAGTGTTTAAATCATTAACAGTTCATTATAGTGTACTGTGTATTACATCACAAACCAAATAACCCTCAAAAAACAGATGCTTTTCCTTCATTTGTCCCACTGAGATCTGTGAATGACACTAAGGAAGCAAAAAGTAGCTTATAGAGGGACCAGTGGGAATTCCTGTATTAAAATGGATGTTGCTGAAAGTTCCTGGAATAAAAGTTAGGTAGAAGAAAGGCGATAGGTGGAGAGGTCTGATGTGTTCATTCTGTGCTAATATAGGCACAGTAAATCAAATGTATAGTTTCAAATGAGTTTTTAGAGCATTCCATTTTATCTGTTGATGCTAACTTTGGATGCATTCAGTTCCATATATTTAGCACACAAAGAATGCTCAAATCTGTTAGAGCTATGTGTTTTACTTAAAAAGAAGTTAATTAGACAATTTAAAAATATCATGTTAAAACTAACACAGAATTGAACCTTGTATATTTTTATTGTATACATTCTATTTCTATTAGCTGAAATGGCACATGAAGATGGTCAAGGAATAAGCCTTAAAATGAAATGGAAACTATTTAAAGCAATAACAACTCAGAAAATGGAAATAGTTAATCACAGAAATAAACTTTAAGTGATTTTCATTGTGTTGAGATTCATTTTTATGCAATTGTTTGGATCCATTAAGGTTCACATTTTTCTACATTTTAATGTAAATGTGTTTGTAACCAGTGAGCTAATTAACAATTTAGGCAGTTTTGAGAAAGGAATATAACTGATAATCTATGGTAAGAATCTATGGCCTTTAGAATTTCAGTCATATCTGCTAGCATGTCATCAGATACTGGAATGTGAAAAAGCATGAGCCAGTCAATTGTTAAGCAGGGTTTATGTAATACTACCTCAACAAGTAGTATTACAAGTATTTTCACTACTTTTGAAACAAGTAAAACTTTACAACAGGTAAAACAAGTACTTTCACTCCTTGTTAAGGTTTATGGAATTAACTAGATATGTGGCTGGCTATATAGCTGAGACAGGGAAGAAATAGAATATATTTGGAGAATCAAAAAAACACTAACTATTTCAAAATTATTTATCTGGTTTAGAAAATGACTGGATGCTAATAATTAAAAACATAAGGTTGATTGAAAGTGTTTGTCACATAACATTATGATTAATATAGTACAAAACAAGGAAATTTTGCTTACTTTGGGAAGAGATGCCCGTGAACCGGAGCTTTGTGTTGTCATGGTCAGTACAGTTGTTATGCCTAAAGCCACTCTGGCTGGAGCTGCATCCATATTGATCCAAAATGACACCCAGGAGAGAATGACGATCAGGAGGCTCGGAATGTACATCTGGATGAGATAGTAACCCATCTGCCTCTCAAGGTGAAATCGGACTTCAATACATGTAAACTTTCCTTTTTACAACAAAGAAGGAATATTCAAGAGAAATAGAATGTTTTTACTGTCAACATCTAGTGCACGCTCCTAAAGAATATATGCTATGTCAAATATATGTTCACTAGAAAATTATTTATGTTTTGAATTCTTTACAGTGACTTGTAATAAAGACAGTCCCCATTATAACAGGAGTATCTTCTCAAAAAAGGGGCAGAATATCTGAAAAATTAAGAATTTGGTAAGGTCTTAAGTTCTTATTTTCTTATTTAAACTACCACAATTCATTATAACAATAGGAAATTAGCTCTGTGGGATCACACTTTTTTGTGACCTATGATTTGGAAATACTTCTGTGTACAAGGAAAATGCTTGCTTCTCCATTGTATAATATCTCCTTTATATGTCGTTCAATTTTAAGCTCAATTTTATCTTTACTAAACTAAATATTGGGAAAAATATAGTAATATCAGTAAGGGTATTAGGTTAGGAGAATCAATAGGAAAATCTCTCCCAGTGTCCCCATTCAAACTGTTCCAGCTCATAAGGTAAATGATCAGGTTTCAAACACTGATTGAATACTAGAAGACCAGAGATTAGGAAACTTTAGGAAGGTAATTAAATGACCTAGTTTTGTCTAGGTACTGAAAAAAACCACCACTTCTACTGACTTGTTCAAACAAAAAAAAAAAAAACAAATCTATCAGTAGCTCATAAAAGTTTCATAAACCCACATTCTAATATTATCCATATTATTGTGGTGTTGGGGGTTTTTGTCCACCCTGCAAGCTGTAGATGATTTCACAGATCTTGACCCAGCCTCATAAGATTTTCTAATTCTGCCCAATGGCCATATCAGTCACATAACGGTGCTGAGGGCAATGCTGTTACTGTAAGTGGTGTATGCATAAAACAGTTTCTTACAGCAACAAACACACATAACTCAGTTTTTTTCCTTATTTTGAGTGAAAACATTTCCTAATCCTAAATTCAACAAGGAAGGCTATATCATATAAGTTTCTTAAGTGGTATGAAGATCTTTGGTTATGTTTTCCACTAGTTTTTGACAGATATTCTCCTAATCAATGTCTATTTGCCAAAATGCTGTTTTATACAAAATTTTTCCACATTGAGATTTGATACTTATCAGATTTTAAAAATTATGTAATGGATTAATAAGCTTATCCTATACTAATATGTGTTTTATTCTGTGACAATAGTGTTAGGCAGAAATGAACGTCAGATAAAGTTAAACAAATATTTTCATTCTTGGGATATTAAGTGCTTCTGGACTTCATTATTTTCATAACAGTTCTTTTAATAAGACACTAGGTTTTCTATGATGCTATAATGAATGTAATTTTATGACAATTTTATACTGTCGAGGCACTAGAAAAATATTTAGAAAGACATTTGTTACGATGTTTAATTTTCAGGTTACATTCTGTATCTCAGGAGTTTTATATCTGCAAGCTCAATTATTAGTTCCATTCCTAATTGCCAGCGTTTTCTGAATCCTATCTACACTCCCAAAATCTGTGTCCCAGATCCTGGCTCAACCATCTGCCACCTCAGCTTCAAGAGTAATTTCTGCCTCAGTCAAGGAATGAAATCCTGGTTTAAAACAGTGAATGGAAATTTTGGTGTTTACTTCAGGAAAGGCCAGGATATTCCCCTATGTTTCCCTTCCATGGTCTTGAAAAGGATACCTATGGAATTTAGTCTTTCACTTAGCAGTTCAGCACACTCCATGTAACCAAAAGTTCTGCACTGCCTGGCCTTTGCTGGAGTCATATTCTTACTTCAAACTGGTTCCTATCCTGAAGATTTTTTTTTTTTTTCTGACATTCATTCTGTTAATTCAGCAGCCTTGGACAGTAGCAGTCTCTGTCTCATACATCACAGTAAATTGTGGAGGTAAGGAGTGACAGAAATGCATCAGCCCAATCTAGGTCTAAGCAAAGCCATTTTATTTGGCATCATATCAGTAAGAATTGTTCAGCATGCAACATTTTCTTCTTATAGGGTCCTATATTCTCCTTTCAAAACAAATTAGGAAATAAAACTAAGGAGCATCAGACTGCATAATATATGCATATGCATATATGAAGTATCAGTAAACATCAGCTATTTTTGTGTTGGCTTTTTTTCCATTCAGAGAAATGTGGGATTAGAGATCTGCTTTCCTGAGGACTCCAGTGGACATAAACTTGTACAGACCACTCAGCACAAAAATTTTGTGGTCCTAAACAGTAAACAGTAAATAATATAGTAGCTCTGATATGAATTATTTTATGTGGCTGAAAATTTGACAGATCTAATTGAACTAAGGAGGAAGAGAAGAATAGTTGTAAGCAACAGAATCCTAAAAAGATAAAAGAGATCCTAAATGAAAGAAGTGAAAATGGAATATAATGTAACAACAGGGAAGGAGGGAAAAAAGCAGGGATAATGAAGAGGCCAGAACTAGGACTGAATGATGTATCAGAGGAATTATACAAAAGCATTTTTGCTTGGTTTATTATTTTTGTAAATATCATTGGCCACGAGAAAAAAACTCCCAAAACCTATAATGCCAAGACCAAACAAAAAATTGAAAAAGGAAAAAAAAAAGAAAGTTGAATGTGTCTCCAAGTAGAAAAGTACCTTTGCTTAGTTCCACATGTGTGAGAGAGTTAAAGACTGTCTTTTTCTTAGACCCAGAGAATTTATGGACTTGTCAGGCATACTTCCAGTGCTTCCTAGTCAAGACTACTGTGTTCTTCTCTTCCAGTACAGCACTGAAAAATTAATAAATAGCAGCTCCTCAGGAAGACTGGTGGCTATCCAGCTAGACACTCTTCTCTGTTGCTCCACTATCAAGTACTGGAGAAAGGCTGAGGATGGAAGTCAGACGCAGCACTGCAGTTGCAGCACTTGCTGGTCTAAGTGTGAACGAGTCGATGTTAGCTGTTGCTCTTCCTGACTGAAATCAGAACCACCTGCATAAACTTGGCTAATGAAGCTGAATGGAAAACCACCTGCAATAGCAGATGTAAGCTCCAGCCAGCAGAGGCAGTGCTGGTTTTTTTTCCCACATGAAGCAGCATCCAGCTGTGGGCCTCTTTTCTCTTCCTTTTTTCCATTTCAAATTCACAGCCAGGTTAGCTGTCATTTAATATATTTGACTGGACAAGAAGAGGCATACCCATAAAGTCATCTCAGCTGGGGAATGAGACAGATAAGCAACAAAGAGCATTGCTTTAATAATTCATTTGCAGTACATGAAAGGTAAGATCTAGTTCATTTTGATATGCACCATGAATGCCACAGAGAGTGCTATCAGGAGGACAGGAATCCCTTGTGGTATTGTGGCTTTGCTGAGGCTGAGTAACAAAGACCTGATGGTAGTTGCAGACTAAAGCTAAATAGAAGTGTGCACACAATCCATAAAATGGATTTTTGTAAAGCAAAGGAAAGAAAAACTATGCAGGGCTTCCCAAAAGAAATATTTTTTCCTGAATTGAGGTTACATTTTTTTGTGTTTGTAAGTCTAGTCTAACCAGGAATTTAAGTGCATGAAAGGCCCCAGAAGTGCTGACTTGATGAGAGTTGTACCTATGCACGTGAAGTGAATATACTGGTGTATATGCATGTGATGGTACATTTTTGTCTCACCCATATGCTTTGGTAGCAACAATGTTAGAACTGCTGGTCTGGTGAGATTTCCATGCAATGTCCGTGCTGAAACCATTAGTATAGTGAAAAAATAAAATTGTAGTCAGTCTATATGATTTTTCTTTTCCCCAGAAAGGATAAATTGCTTTTCTTTGGAGTCAGTACCTAGATCATGTACTTTTTTTGTTGTTTCTTCTTCCACGGCCAGCTGTGTGTAACCCAAGAAGAGCATTTTTCTACTTCAGGTCATCTTCACACTACACAGCCTCCTCTGATTGTGGCATGTGCTGCTAAAAAAATGGGCTACTGCTGCAGGCAGCAGCATGCTTGTGTCATCAAAAGGTCCTGTCAGTAGTGTGGGATGTGCAAGAGAAATCAAGCATAAGTTGTAAATTCAGGCCATAAAGAGTCCTCTTTTATAGTTTCATCTGTCTCAAACTGTCCCAGAGGTAAGAGTTGGTAGGACTTTAAAGTGTTTGTCTCCTTTTAGCAGCCCTTAAGGTGTCTTTTGGGAAAAGCTTTGTACCCCTACAATGTTATAAACATGCTACGATTCCCAGGAAGGCTGACTAGCTATTTCTGAAGCTACACAGAAATTTTTAATAAGGGAGAATTACTTCAGGATTCTGAGTCAAGGAAATAGTGTGCCTGAGAAACAATTAAGAAAGGAGTAACAATTATTAAACTACTATGAAATTAAAAATTAATAGTATAATAAAATATAAAATGAATAAATATAAACAAATGAGAAAAGAACTAAGCATGCAGAGTTCAACTGCTAATCCATGCAGAATGGAGAGTTATCTGATGAAGGGTCTTCATGCTTTTTTAGACAGTAGTAAATGGTAGTCTGACCTTGCAAGTCATTGGTAATGCTAATAAACTATTTACTGTGAAATATCTTATGGATATAGAGGGGACTGTGGCTAAAAGACCACACAGCTTGATGAAATTACATTAATCTATTTACTTAAAATAAGAATATTATGCTTGCTGAATAGAGATGATTTAAAGCTTAGGAAAACAACTGAGTTAAACAAATCTGAATAAATCTTTATGGTGCTCTGCAGATTATATGTCTTGGACCTGGGAAGCAAATATTTCATAGTCTGATTCCAAAACATCTGTCAGTATGGATGTAGATGACACAATTCTGATTTTACCAGTGACTAATAGCTAACAAGGAGCCAGTGTAGCAATCAAAATATTGCTAGTATGGAGATTTGCTGAAAGAATCCTGGGGCAATTGGACTGTGATGATGTTCCTCTGCAACAACACTTCATTTTCACTCTTGAAAAATAGCTAGAGACAAAGGCTTAGCATAAAATTAAAAAAAAAAATGAGGAAAGGAGAAAGGGAGAGAGAGACTACTTCAGTGGCTAGGATATGCTCAGCCTAAATGGCTGACTTATATTTAGATCTCTTAATACAATAGACAGCTTTTCCCACTTGTCTGTCTTCTGGAAAACCATTTCTTAAGCACCTCAATTCTTCTACTCCCCATATCCTGACAGAGACCTTAAGTTCAAAATGAGCTTTAAAATTGCATTAGACAGAGGATTTGCCTCCTGGTGTTATTCTAAACCTCTGCTGTGTTTAACATTTTTAGACATGTAAAAAACAGAATTTGTCATCTTATGTGAAAAAGATAACATGTTGCAAAAGCCAGCTGACACTCCTTTTTATAGAGATAAAAGTAATGCCAGTTCTTTCTTCTCAAGACAAAACTTAAAGACTCTTCTTCCAAAATAAAACAATAAGTGGACTAAAGAAACAGATTTTGTATAATGAATGTAATATGGCCACTGAATCTTATGCCTTTGACTGCTTTCTAAAGTTTAACACCTTGGATTCACAGGTTCTTACTAAATGGTTGTCACTGCAATGCTTTGGGTATTCCTATCTACTCTCTGCACAAGGAAAAATAAAACAAATATCTGTTGCAGGAAAACCCACACTGAGAATAGTTCATGACATATAATATATATTGCAAATACGATCTTACTGCAGGCCATCATAGACCTTCCCTTTGCTGTATATCTCCTTAAGCTCTTCCTTTAATGCTGGTTCTGGCACTTGTCTCCTCCTGAGCAGGGGAATTTCAGTGTGCTAGGCAGTAGAAAGCTAGTCCTTTAAACAGCTGTGTATTAAAGCCCCAGACAGATGAATTTTGATCAGTACTGTCCTGAGAAAAATAATTGTAATTAATCATGTAATTAATCAAAGCCATATATAAACCCTAATATTTTATCTAGTACACAGGATGGAATCACCCTGGCAAAGGTCATTGCCTTTAGGGATAGTGTGGCTATTGGCTCCAACTGTCTTCAGAAAAAAATTGATTGGAGAAAAAAAAAAAAAAAAGTCCCACCTCCCTCCCGAAAAAAAAAAAGACCAAAAAAAACAAAAACAAAAAAAACCACCAAAAAAAGTGCGCTTTTTATGTTTGAAGTTACTAATGTGGAAAGGAAATTTTCTGAAGACAATTTTATCTTCTAACTGAAAAAATATCTTAGCTGAAAATAGTCTCAGGAGAAAAATAAAACTGTATTGCCATAAGAGGAATCACATAGACCACCAGCACTTTCCTTTTGCCTTTTTGTTGTGTGCTTTCTTTTTTCTCTGCATCTGCTAAAATAAGATTGTAATTAACATCTCTTGGCAACAGCATGTTATGTGTAACACTGCAGTCAGAATAGCAGATGATTTTCATAGAGAGGATGAAGGAGAATGAAATATATAAACTCATTTTTCCATGAGGCAATACTGTCCCCTTTACTTTCTCTCCTATTTGAGTCATTATCAGAATCACCACAAAAAAAGCAGACCATTTGATTTTACCTTGTTCAGTAAAGACATTTCCTTTTTATTCTTCCAAGAATGTGGCATTTTTGTTTGAGAGGAGCTCTGCTTTACTTGTTACTGAAATACAGCTAAATGCTTTCTGTTTCTTTGCCTTCCAGCAATAAAATTTTTAAACAATTCATAAATTGTTTAAAATAATTAATAAATTATGTGTATGCAAATCTCATTATTTCAAGAGATTGTATCTATAAAACTGATTGCATATAAGTAAATTTAGCTGAAATAATCTTCATGTCTTTCTAAGAAGTCAGGATAATAACAAGCACTTGGTAAGTGCAGTCTCTAGAAACTTTCCAATTTGCACTTTAATGTATATTGCAATTTAAGTGTATTTTGCTGATAAAAGCTGCTTATAAAGGACTCATTTTTTCAACCTCATAAAATAGATAATCTATCTTCATATGGCCTGAAGAGAAATATGATTTTCCAGTGTCTAAATATAGACGAACATCATTTACATGGCACTTGTCCATGTATCTAAAGCCAAGATTCACTAAATGACTCTAGGAATGTGCTGCCATTCAGTTTTTCTTTCAAGTCACAGTCTGTGGATATCAGCAGTATATTGGGGGAAATCAGTGCTGAGGCTGTCACCTGTCTTTGACTACATAGATTCCTGGACAGGAAGGAAGTGTCTTTACATAGCTTTTTTTGGAAAAAAGTACTGAGGCAGGTGGTAGATTTGACATTGGTGTAAGACTGATAACAACTGCAATAAAAGACAGTTGAAAATAAATCCTGAGAAGAGAAACTGTTTCTTTTTCAGCTTGATAAATTTGCGTTTGCAGTTCTCATGTCCCTCAGAATGGAGAACAGAGCTGCATTGAGCAGGACCTTTGCAGGCTGGAGAACCCAGCACGAGACCATGGCAAAGACAAATGCACAGATGTGTGATGGGGATGGAGCAGCTCCCTGCCCTGGTACAGGCTGGGGATGGACTGGGTAGGTAGCAGGTCTCCCAGGCTTGGGAGCCTGAGAGATATCAAGCTGAACAGAAGTCTTGTGATGTGAGACTTGTCATATGCTGCACGATGTTAGCAGGGACAGAGAGGGGAGAAGTAGAAACTAAAGAGACATCTAGATGTAATGTTTCCACTTCCAGGACAGGTGATTAATTTTTATTCAATGAATCTTTAAAGTAGAATGCTCAAATTTTGATCTGCGACAATTTCTCAAGGGCCTCTTTGCCCTTGAGAAAAATGCCTTGTTGGAGTCAGACAGTGCCATTTTGTGCATCTAGGGATGGTTGCATCCTCAGCCTGCCATAGACTCTGTTTTCCAAAGTGTTTATAATTTCTGCTTTTTCAGCAAAGGAATGAGCAGCTTCAGAGATTTCACACCCAGAGACTATCTCCTGGGTAAAAAGTACAAACATCCTTTTTGCAGAAATGGTCAATGGAAAAAAACTGAGGGAGTTAAAAAGTCACGTCTTAAAAATCACTCCTATAGTCTCAAAAAGAGTCTCAAAAAGTAAGGGTTTGAGTTGTTGTCAGAGTAAGAAATTAAAATTATATCTCCTTTAATGGCTGTCATCAAGCTGGCAGCAAAATGGCTGAATATAAGGCACTAGGATGGTTGAAGGTGGGACTTATAAGGGCCACAATCTACAGGTTGTTAAGCAACTTTTTTTTCTATGGGGGAACAAATGGGATCATGAGAAAAAATTGTGTTTGGGATGTGCATATTAGGAAGTCAGGTGGGGAATGTGGAGCTAAGAAAACATGCTGCTTATCAAGATTGTAATTATTAGAAATGATCATACAAAATCTATCAGTTCTGGTGGTGAGTGCAGCAATCACAGCTCCACTGTTTCTAGGTCCACTACATCCAATTCTAGAATCCAAAAGGCGCTATTAGACCTGAGACAGTTCTAAGCAGCATCACTCAAGTGATGCAGGAGTAAAGCCAAGACTCATTTGTGCCTGTTAGCCAGTGCCAGTATGTATAAATTCATGCTACTGTATATTGGGCTTTTTGCAGCTGTGATTGAAATTACGTGATTGAAATAAAATTTAGATATTGCATAACAGGCCAGGGAAGCAATTAATGTCACATAGGAATGTGGCAAAGCAATGGTTAATGGTTCATGTGTGATTTTTCTGGTTGTTATGATTCTACTTCGCTTTCCAAATTGGTCACTGTGAATATGCCTCTGGATGGAAAACATGAAAATTATCAGAAATGATGTTGTGTCACTTCAGAACACAAGATCTGATGAGCCATTTTGCTGTACTGTTGCTGAAACTGTTACGTCTCTATATTTAGACGCTGTTTATTTTTCGAGCTCTGGTACAGTGAACCATTTTCATTTGGGAATGAAACACTGATGAGACATGCACTGATGAGTTTCCACATACTGTCCTGAAGCTTCATGTTAATTTGCTTCACAGGGAGAATTTTGGGAATTTTTTTTCTGTTTTACAGGATGTCTCAGAAGAGCTTTCCATCCTATGTTATAACTAAATTTAATTTGAAAATTATTCTTCGGTCACTTACTGCATACCAGCTGCAGTTGCTTAGCATTATTTTAAGAATTTATTTTATCTAATCTGTCATAGACCAGAGAAATAGACTTCATATCATGTTTTAAAAATTGCTTTTTGTAAATTTTGGTTCTTGCAGAGTATCCTGAAGGCATATCTGCCTGCAGTATCACATTGCAGAAGCCTTAAGAAAGCACATTACTGATCATATATCCAAGTGACATAGTGAAAATAACTGTTGTTATCTCTAAATATAATGTTTATGGGGTTTTAGACTACAAAGGGTAATTAATAATATTGGTTGTAAGAAAGAAATAAAAGGAATTCTTACTCTCCTAGAAACCAAACCCCTCTAATCAGATTAAATCTGCTCCATACGGAAGACTTGAATTAAAAAAATACTTTGGGCAAAATACTGTTACCTCAAATAGGAGACTATCACAATAAATGTAGTCCTTCATGGCTAAAACCACCTTTTCTTTGTGATTTGCCCTGACAAAGTTCTGTACTTGTAATTTTGGTGCTGTAACTCAGAGCAGGCTGCTCAGCTGCCTCCTCTGGTGAGGACATGCCCTTCCACCTGCTGCTCAGCATCAGCATCACATTTTTCCCCCATTCCCATCACAGGCAGGTCCCACAGCTGTACAACTACTTTATCTTTTGTTGACATCTCTTTTTCTAATATTCCCATCCTTGGAAGCATCCAGGTTTCCCAGGTTTCTGTGTTATCAAATGCCTTGATTTTTTTCCAGACTAGTTAAGTAGTCCAATTTTTAAGTACAGGCATGAGCTTCATCTTTCCAGGGCTATGGGTTGCACTCACGTTTTAGAGTGTGTTTGGCCAGAGAAATGCAGTTTGGCCAAAGCAATACAGAATACAACAGGCTGCTGATTGGCCACACTGTCTCTAAGCTTATTGCAGTAAATCCCTCTTCTCACCTAAATGTGACAGAATTGCACAGATACAAGCACACTTGTGGCCCATCTTGAGAACCATGCAGTCAATAACACTGCTGCTTCAGCTTCTTCTCTCAAGTTAGGGCCACAGTGGAAAAACAGTACATATAAGTTGACCCCATGTAACCTAGTATAGTGTGCCTAGGCATAACATATTTTCCTATTTTTCCTTAGATAAAAATTGATAAGTTAAATAGGCTTGAAACATAAGTTGTGAAGAAAAATGTAGTGTCTTCATAATATTGAAAAAATGAAGTTTTAGTCAAAATCACAAGGTTTAAACTCTGATGATTATAATATAAGTTCTCAGACAGATGAGTAAGAGTACAACTCATCTTTGGACTGAGTGTTTGGAAATCTCTGGAAATGCTGAAATTTTAAACCAGGTTTCTATTCAATATCAGGCTAAGCATCACAGTAATGTCTAAATTTCTCAGAGATTTTTGATGCATCATTTTATCCAAATGAACTTTAGAAAAAAAGAGAAGAATACTCTATACCATGATTTCTCATTAGTTACTATCATTATATAGGGTATAGAATACAATTACAGACACTCATTGAAATATCACAGAAGTAGGAAAGCCCTAAAAAGAAAGGGTTAGTTGCTTGTATATCTCAAAGGAGACAGTGCAAAATAATGAAAATAAAATTTTCTTATTTGTCATATGGATTATGGTAGAAAGAAGAAAAAGGAATCATAGGATTTTCTATCTTATCATTAACAAAGAAATTTCTGAGTGAAAAAATTACTCTGCTGTAGGATATGTATCACGAATTTTAGAAGGTTTTTAAAGATTATCCAGATATTAGTATTTGAACAATAAAAATGTATGTTAAGTATTTCTAATTTATTTTAGGGAAAACTTCAAAATATTGCTATTAGTATCTTCCTACTCTAAATGGAAATTATGAGAGAACCTTCCTTTCTCTTAGAGCACCACTGCAGTTGTAATAAAACTCAGTGTTGGAAAGCACCCCTTCTTAATTTTGATTGTAGAAGGACATTTCTTATGAATACCACCTGTTTAATTTTATCTCCCTGACATTTCAGCAGAAACCAAATAAATCATTCTAATCTTAAATTTTAAGACATGTTTGGTCATAACGGAGAGCAAAAATTAAAAGATATATGGATTAGAATGGAAGAGTTTTATTATTTTTTTTTTCCTCAAGAGAATATATAAATCATGCATTTATAGGCTTTGCTTTTCAAGATTATTGGGCTTTTGATTGTTCAGTTATTAATATAGTTTTTCACAATTAAAAAAACATAATAACTATATCGTTAATGTTAACGTTAATCCCCTCCTTCTTTAAATAACCCCAGAGATGAGCTAAATATCTCAGTTCAACAAAGGCTTCAATTCAGTATCACAGAACCATAGAATTAGAGAATTATAGAATGGTTTGTATTGAGAGACCCAGTTCCATCCCCCCTGCCATGGGCAGGGACACCTTCCACTAGACCAGGTAGCTCAGAGCCCCATCCAACTTGGCCTTGAACACTTCCAGGGATGGGGCATCCACAACTTCTCTGGGCAGCCTGTTCCAGCGCCTCACCACCCTCACAAAAAAGAATTTCTTCCTGATATCTACACCTCCTCTCTTTCAGTTTCAATCCATTCACCCTGTCCTGTCACTGCATGCTCACGTCTAGTTTTTATACCTGGCCATTGTGCCTAAGAACCTTTTCAGCTCATTCACATTGCCCCCTTGCTGTATGAACTAGGGCAGGGATAACTTGGCAACCCTATGTCCCTTTTTCCTGTCTGAGACAGGCTATGGTCAGTGCACAGCATGCAGACCTTTGGAGTTCAGTAGTGCTTCAGATCTCACATTGTAAATATGGTCACGGCACTTACTGAGTAAGTAAAACCCCTGACTGAACATTTTTTTAATTATTTCAACTCTACATTTTCTTAAATATAAAAAATTCTAAAATTGAAGTTTGTTCAGTCTTCAGGTAGTTTTGGTTTGTTTGCCAGTTATTTAAGACTGTATTACTTTGCACAATGCACCTGTACTAACCCTCTTCTGAATTCAGTGAGAACATTTAAAAAATATCCCAACTGTGACATTTATTATAACAATAAATGTTAAATGCCTTTTCAGTTGTAATCACTTTCCTACCTGTATTGTAATGCTTGGTGCAGTAGCACAAATCCTTTTCTTCTTTCAACAGAAACTGTGGCAGAGTGAGACCTTCTGCTACTTGAACCGCTCCCTTTTCTTGCCACTCAAAAATGAGATCATTCATTGTGTACCCAACTAAAACAAAGAAAAAACCCAAATAAACTCTAAGTCAGCTGCAAACTTTGAAAAGCAGTAACATCAAATTACAATATTTTAAGTAAATGTTACAAAAAGGACGTAGTACAGAGGGTCTGCTTGTACCTCTTAATCACAATTTTTTATCTGTCATTCATTGGGGAAAATATTCCCATTTCTTCTGAATATGTGATCTGTTAACTTTCCCAGGCATTTCATTCTAGTTTTATTTCTAAATAAATTTTATCTGGTTATTTCAACAGGAAAAAAAAAAAGGCTTCATATTCTCATTCAAGTTTGAGCCAAATATGATGGAAGGAACCAGAAGGCAAAAAGATAGTTTTTTCATCTAATTCATATAGCTTTCAGCTTCTTTGCAATATTTCCTTTCTGCTTTAGTCCAATAGCAATAAGCTGTTGAAAATAACATGTTGAGAACCAGAAATTCTTTTAATATTTCAGTAACAAATTACTGTTTCAAGCATATTGTTCAGAACCTTCTAGGAGTAGATGTCTACTCAAAATTACTGACATTTTGAGTTTCAGCAAAAAAAAGCAATCTCTCTGCTGTGGGGCCATAAATATTAATCCATTATATTCAGTGACTTTGTTACCCATTTAATACACCTATAAATGGCATTCAGTGACCTGATCTGCTGACCTGAAAACTGAGATACAATTCATCTTTTCTGATCTATGTTGAATGAACCTAGGAGCTAAGAATTAGTGTTTATAAATGTAAAAATGTTTTCAACACTACTTCTTCCTTCTAAATTCTTAAAGTTTCTTTTGGGGAGAACCTTTAGACAGGGTATTCACAGGAACTCAAGCTGACTGTTGATTTACTTGGCACTTTTTTTGAGGCTGGATGAATATGATAAAAATGAGAAATAATTAAGATCAGACATTGCTCAAGCCACTACAAGTATATATCAAATGTGCAAGAAAACACTTGCCTTTCTTATGGATTATATGATATTCCATAAACACAGTTAAAATTCAGTATTAAATGCCATAAACTGTGAAAAATCAGAAGTATGTATCTTATCAAACTTTGCATGAATTCAGACAAAAAGCCGTTTTGTGTAAAGCAGATTACCACTTGAAGCAGGGAGATTATGGCCAGAAGTGATATTCCCTGAGTAAAACTCATTCAACTGGCAACAAACAACTGCTGTGTCAAAATGTATTTCACTAAATAAGGTTCATTCATCTCTAATGCATGCTTTTAATTTTGATTTTCTACTCTGCCCACTAATTCTTCTATAATGCAATATAGTACAAATAGTAGCAGCATATTCAAAATGCTGCTGCAGTAATTAATTTTTGTCATGCTTACATTTTAAATGCCCAAATATAGCATTAGCATTCAAAACTGTAACTTCAGTTTTGCAAGTCGAGGTTATAGTCATAAAATTTAAGTGTCTTAGAATATAGAGAATTTAATGGAGATGTGAGTTTATGTTATACCAAATAAATTTAAAATAGTATAATGTTTCCATTAGTATGTTAAATTAAATCAGCTTGAATGAAAACAAAAGAAAATATCTTTTTCCAATAAATTTTAGGAAGAGGACCTGCTGAATAGAGCAGAGCTTAACACTCAGAATGCTCATGGTACTGTGTGCATAGTGCATAAGGGGAAAAAGATATTTCTATAGAAATCACTCTTTAAAACAATCAGTAGTTACCATACTGTAGTATTTGAACTATAATAATTTAGGTACGCAGTGTTATATATGCAATGAACCTAAAATACAGTTCTTTGGCACACTAATTTTCAGACCTCTGCTGATTAATTGTAATAATTGTCCCTGTCCGGTTCTAGAAATCTGAGGTCTACTTGAGCTTTTGATTCTTGGCCACTTGCTACCTGACTAACAAATGTGCATTATTTTTAAAGCCATTTTAAAAAATGTCATTCAGTAAGTAACATAGGTTTAACTGAAGGTCTAAATGCCTGTTGCTGGTATTGGTCTGCTTTTGAAGATTAGAAACACACTGTGTGCATTTTCCAAATGGTCTATGAGATAAAAAAAAAAAGAGAAGTTGTGTTCCATTACATGGTTATCACTGTACAAATGGAGCAGTAAAGTGAGGTCTTGAAATGTGAAGGCTTTATTCTGAATGGATGTATGTTTACCTGTACAAACTTGTGCCATATGTGTTAGTTATATTGTTAGACATATTATGTAAGAACTCCACTGAAATATGTAGCAGTTATAAAGAACAAGACATTTCCCTTTAGGGCCTATAAGGGATTAACTGCTACCCAACATGATATTTAGCCTCCCATTAAACCAGAAGTTTTCTTTTTGGACTACAAGTTGTTTTTGGTGACTATTATAAATTGCTAGTAGATATCTTTATTACCAGTGGCTGGGAAGTACAGTGTTATGTAGGGAATTCCTAGTGGATAAATTTTGTTGTTGAAAAAAGGCCAGTCACTAGCCTAGGTAGTATATGAGGGTGCAGCTCACTGGTGCAAAAAGTGAGTTTTTATTCTACATGAATAGGTGAAAGCAATGGAGGCTATAGACTAGCATGGTCTTCAGGACCAGGCCAAGTAAATCAAGTACATAAGTAAAGACTTCTATCACTGAAATGCAGTGTGCCAGATTTTGGGTTTGAAGAGCACGAATGAATGAAGGTTGGGAAAGGAAGTAGAGTTGTTAAATTGTATTTTATCGGACAAACACCCACTTCTGTGGCTGAAGAAGATAGCAATGAAGAGTTAGCAATGTACTTCTTTTCGTTTGGCTCCATGCAGTACTTGCTCTTACTTAATTCTATAAAGATATTACTAATCATACAAAATCTAAGTGGTATCATCATAGAACTATAAAGAAAGCATAGAAAAAACCATCTTGTTATCTTTGAACAGTGATGCTCAGGAATTATAGGGCTGGTTAGATTACACTAATATTCTCTCTATTGACCCAAGGTCTGAAGTCTTGCACATCTAAAATGTAAAAGCAGGCAGTAAATTGTTGGTAATTATATGACAAAGACATCATCCCAGGAGGATAAAGTTTCCAGGGGGAGTATTTCTCAGGAACACTCAAGAACTGTGTGACTGCATGGCACTGTAGCCTCTGTGCAAACAGTTCTCTTAAAGAGACAAGTAATTTCCAGGAGCCTGAAGTCATTCCAGGTAATTAGCTCCTGAAGCATGCACTGGCAGACTGAGAGCTCTGCCTGAGATGAATATGACAAACTAGGGAACTAAGTAGAATTTAGAATTTTCTAGAAGGGAAGAGAGCCTGAAACAATTGGGAAGCTTGGATTTGGTCTGCAGAAATATTATTTTAGAAAACAATGTGCAATAGAGTTGGTGATAAGTGTGACAAAATGAAAGTAAAACTCTGTCACATTAACAGAGGGGAGAAGGTGGAAGAGGTAGGGCATTGATGAAAAGTAGTTCTCATGACTTGTGCCTGGAATTGTTGATGGAGGGTTTTGAATAACTAGACATCAAATAAAATTAAATTGTAGTGGTATATTATTTAGTTGATGTAATCTATACAAAACTGTGGCAGATGGTAGACAAGACAGACATAGTAAATTTAGTCTTTAGACAGAACTGGAAATTGTTTAGCTAGAGTGAAAATTTTCAGCATTTTCAATTAGAGGTTCCAGGAAAAAAATTCAGGAAAAAAGAATGTGATCCTGCCGAAATATTTCTAAGTATCAAGGGCATCTACAATGTCTTGAAAGAAAAAAATGAACTTTTCCCTTGAACTGACTCATCTTTCCCAGAAAAAAAATTATCTTTCCAAAAATGGTGTTGACAAGTTGTTATCAACACTCATATGAGGTTCCTGGAAAAAGGAATTAGATCGTATCTTTGTCTATTTTTTTAAAACTACCATTAATAATAAATATCAACTTTTCATTCATCCAATTTTGAAAGTATAGTACTAATGCCTGCTTTAAATAAATAGTGTCCCATTCAAACCACATTAGTCCACATTTCTCTACAAAACTGATTGGAACAAAGGTATTTATATTAGTTACATGCTAAGAGTATTTATTTTAGCTAATTCAGTATCAGTGGTAGGCATTAAAAGCCCATTATCTCAGAGACAAGACTGTGAACATCCAACAAGTTTGTCTTGAAGAATTATTGAAGTGTCTAACATCTCTTCTCCTGCTTCTCCAAGGACTTCACCGTTACAGAAACACAAGGCAAGCAGCTCCCCTATTAGAGACTCTGCACCTTTGAACGATCATTGTCTTGGCAATTCCAACATAATTCCTTTAGCACACCCGCTGACACTGTTTTATCTGCTTTGTCCCTCCACCTTTAGCGTATCTTTCCAAGCCAAGAGCAAACTTGTGATCCAGTGGAATATCAATATATCCTGTAAATTTTCTACTCATTCTTTTTTCTTACAGGAAGGCTGTGCTTCCCTTTTGTAATTTTAAAATACCTACAGGTATATTAAAACCCAACTCTTTTCCTCATGTTCAATAAACAGACACTTGTTCAGCATGAAACAAAGAGTAAAGTATCTGGTTTTTTTTATGAAAGAGTTAAGTTCCGCTAAAGAATTTATTTTTTATTTTTTAATCTCAGTTTTATCTAAATTCCATTCACATTTCTTTAATTTTTAGTAAGGTACAGCTCCAAAAGTAATGTTGGATTTAGGCAGCAAACCCATCAGTTCTTTAGGTCTCCAGTTGAAGCAAGAACTACAGTCATGTTGTCTAGGGTTATTGCACTACTGTTCTGCTAGGCATCCCTTCAGTTTGCCTCCAGGATAGGCTGCCTGCACATTACTGTTCCTAAGAGCATGCCAAATATTTGAATTGTGCCTAAATTCCCAGCAACACAGCGGGGGGAAGATATGACAGAGCTAACGAATCTGGTTTTGGCTTGAGTTTAGAACAAATTCTTCTACATTACACACTAAATATATTAGCCTCAGAAATGAGCTGTGATTCATTCCAAGGTTAAACTTGTGCTGGAGCTCCAAGAAAGCAGGATTTTACTCAATGTACTTCTGAGCTGCTTTGCAAACTGTCTGCACCTTCCAGTGCCTTCTAAGAAATTCTGAAGCAATTCCCTGGGGACTTATAGGTTTATTCTTCTTAGCCTGAATATTGGAAAAGGATAACATTTCAGCTCAGCACTCTAGCACATCTCCCAAACCTACTATTCCTTGCTGAGGCCTATAGGTGTTCAGCTATCCCTTTTATTCTAATTTCTGAGGAAACTAGGAGCTGAAGACTACAAGTATCCTGATCTTTGCAGCTGTGTGTCATATCTCACAGATAGACACAATAGTCTGAGTCACCCAGCTGCAGTATAAAAACCACAGCCTGAGCAGTTGATAATTTTTGTGCTACTGAAATGGAAAGGAGATAAGCAGTATGGTTTCTACACCTTCTGGCACAGACAGGCATTGACCTAGTGTGTCCATAATTTCTGTCATTCAGGTAGAGACCTGAGGATTCACTGGCAGATGAGAAATAACTCCAGTTATTTTATCTTTCTTATGTTGTCTTTGTGCTGCTGTGGAAAAAGTAAAAATGTGCACATAATTTTCTGTAATGCATTAGCTTGTACTGCTGCAGCCTGCATTCCCATCTTGCCACTTGTACAATCTCCAAATCAGAGACTGGGGGAAAGAAATTGTGCAAATAAGAATCATGTAGTACAGAGGGAACTTTCTTTCACAATCCAGAAAACAAAAGCATGATTGCTAAGAAAGACTAAAAAGCCTCCATGAATCAAAAGGGGAAAAAAGGGCCACCGTTTAATTTAAAAATAAACATCAAGTTAAAATTATGAGGTAAGAAAGTGTTTTGTACCTTACCTATGTTGCTTTTCATAGTATATCTTTCTTTTGCAACTTAGTATTTGGAATATTCTTTGAAAATTCAGGAATATTAAACGTCACATAAAGTTATAATTGTAATTTATGAATAAAGGAATGCTGTGAGGTAAAAGCAAAACTTAAAAAAGAAAGACAACAAACTCTAGCATAGGAAAGAAAAACATTTCTTTCCTGGGAGACAGGCCACAGAAATAAATATGTATCTAGTTGACATTTCTTTGTATCTTATTCAAGCAGAATAAAACTAAAATTATCCCCCATGCCTATAGGCTGCCCTGGTGTAAGGCACAGAACAGTAGAAAGGATTATTTCATATGTGCATTTTCATTTGTTCCCTTTCTAAGATGAAAAAGCAGCTCATTCTAGCTGCTGAGAAATCATTTGGTAAAATAAATCCTTTAAAAATAGAAGACATTTCCACTTAAATATTTCTCAGACACTTCATGATATAAAGAAGTACTTTTATCAGGGGCAAATCCAGCTGCTTATACTGACCTTGGGAAAAAACATTACATGAGGCAGCTAAAAATAAAGATATTATTGGGGAAAAAAGCTATACATGATTTTTTCTCTTAGACTTTTCTGTACTGGAGCAACAGTATCAATATTGAAGGAAAATATCTAATGCTAAAAGAAATTACTACTTAAAGGAAAGACAAAACCCATGATCTGTCTCATAACTGTTAGTCTTTGCAACCCAGTAGTAAGATGAGTAAAAAAAGATGAGTGATTTATTCTGATTTGCTTAGTGACACGTGTAGGAGCAAGGCTTTCAAGATCAGATACAGTTTACAGAAACCATGAGACAAATGGGCCTTGTAAATTCGTAATGTACAATGTCCTACACAACCTGGTTTTCCTAACTCAGTGGAAAAAACAGCAATGATCATCACTTCAAAAAGAAACATCTGGAAACATGGCTACTGCTGTTTTACTCCTGCAAACACTGGTTTTTATAACACAGCCTGGTGGTCAGGTCATTCACGCAGGACATGAGGGGACTGTGTTTTCTGTTTTGAACTCAAATGTCTTCCACTTCCCCAGACGAGGCATTAACCACTAGGGTTAGTGCTTTGATCCCTGTGTTTACATTGTCTCACTGTGCACCAAAAAATGCAAGGCAGACAGCCAGAGCAGAGTGTGACACTGTGGCCTAGAAATTAGAGATGCTTGGATGGATTCAGGCTCTCAGGGTTATGTCAGTTCTTACCTCGGGAGATTTGATGTGAAGCCTGGGAAAATGCCAAATGCACCCATCATCCTTTTTATCTTCTATAATTTTAAATAGAACTGGATGCCTTTTCTTAGCCAGAGAGTCTGGAATTTGAATGTTTCTGCTCATCCTTTCCTAAGTTTTGGAAATTGAACAGACTTCACTCTCATATAAACTATTTTTAATTTTTTACCTGGTTACTCTTCTTCCCAGCATGTAGATATTTTTTGTAACACTTGTTGTCAACACTAGTTGTCTATTTCCTTTCCTGTCCTTCCAAAGAAACTGGCTATGGACAGGTGAATTCCTGCTCTCAAAGCTCTTGGAACTTAGGTCACTGTATATAGCTGCTTTGGATTTATCCCAAAATAATCTCAGGGAACTGCTGCCTTGTTCTTGCAAACCCAACTGGTTATTCTGCTATCAGACATGTAAGAATATCCAGAGATCCCACATGCTACAAAATTTTTTGCCTCATGGCCATCATCTTTTCCCATAGTCTGTTTTTTGATGTCTGAAGTTACAGGTCAAATAGAATTAGACAAGGCAATATGGGAAAGGCTTTATTACTTGCAACTTCCTTATGAAATCCAATTTGATCTCTGTGAATAAAAAATTTGGAGCACTCATCTGTATTTTCTTCAGCTCTTCTTTTGTGAGAACTGCCTCTTTTACCATGTGAATGTGCAGCTGGGAATTTATTCCCACTGAACTCAGTGATTAAAAACAAGACTTCAGTGAAAAATGTTCTTCTGGAAAATACAGTAGAACATCTACAGTGCTATTCAACTAATAAAAGTTGGTTCCCTGTGGTGTAGTTTGTGGGAAATGTGGGCTTCTGCAAGGTTTCTCTAAAGCAAACCAGATGCCTGTTTGTTTAAGAATGCTCAGTTGTTGTCTGACCTGTCCTCACAACAGCTGAAATAGAGGAAAAATGCAGCTAAGTTTTATGAAGCTGTTAAAGCAAAAATTTCATAACTTTTTAAAACATTTTTTAATGATACATTTTGCTTGTTCAGTCAAACTATGATACTTCCTCTTTGAAGCATAATTGTATTTAGTGAGTATACCTGCCATCTGCATATACTCTGATGCCACTGCCTCCTACTAAACTTTTGTTTAGTCACAATAATTTTACAGTGACATAGGTTATCAGTAGTCTACTCTGGCTGAGGAGTTTTGCTCAAACCCCAGATATATAATATTGTCCTAAATTCCTTGACATTTTTTAGCAAATAACGATCTCTCCATTTCAGTCAAGAAAATTTCTGCTGTCAGATTCAGCTGTTGTCCTCATATTGAAAGGCTGCTTCATAATGTTACCATCTGTCCATTGTAATAAAAGATAGATCTGACTTTTATACACACCCTGCAATATTCTATAAAAGCATACCATACAAGAAACATTTCTGACATACTGACTGATAGATAATTACCTCCCCTTCCCTAGGGTGCTGCTTTGTTCCAGTAAAAGAAGAAAAAACCTCAAAAAAAAGTTAATAAAATTATGTGTGTTGTGTTTCTGATCTATGATATATTTCAAATAATACAGTATGTTCTTCTATATGCACAATTCTTTTTTTTTTAATTTTACTTATTGGCCCAAAACTTGTAAATATAGATCTTGTAGATGAATACTTCCTAATCTGTCTTGCCCCTGTCATTTTATTTTCACAAACTTCGGATTGCTGGAAGCTTTCAAAGAATGCTTTACTTTGTTTTATTTTTGTTCTTTGCATCATTAGGAGGATTTTTCTGCTGCAACTCTCTTTTGAAGTCTTCTCATTTTAAGGAAAACAGCAATTCCCAAACACTTTATATCACAAGGAAAGTGAGAATATAATGCATCAGACACAATAGTTGATTTCTCCTTTTGTGAATGTGTTTGTGCCTTGAAATGGATTAGCTGCTTTGCACTTTACATCCCCTTTTAAGTAACAAGATATCAAGGCAGATCATAAATATATATGTTAAAATATAACAATTTTATTTCACATGAAATTCCATAAATCACTTCTTTAAGTTATTCTTATGTTTCCTTTTTGCTTCCCATATTATTCACCTCCTGTATGTGTGAACACAGAAAGACTTATGGTGAAACCCTATATGCAGAAATTTTGTATAAAGATAAACCATCACAGGCTAATTAAGTTTAACGGTAACTTCAGATTTACATAAATCTCTTGATTTTCAGTTCAAATAGGTATGAAAGAACATCTTCCTCCTAAAATGATGTATATTTCACAGATTCTATTGATAGAAGATTCATTTTGAAAATTTGTTCTTGTACCACTACAAGGGGTTTTCCTACCTCCTGTATAGCTGTTGTAATCCCTGCAAAAGTATGTATAGGATAATACATTACGCAAACTTACAGCTTTCCAGCTGCATTATACATGTTTGCACGTCCATTGGAAAATTTTTGAGATCCATCGGACAGGAAAGTATTAAAGTCAATCTGAAAGAACACAAAAAACTCATTAAAAATATACCCCTCCCCCAAAAAAGCTATAGAACTGTGCAGGAAGAATGCATGAATACAATGGAAGCAATTAGAAATAGAAAACATAAATCAATAGGAAGCTCTCAAAAAAGATCTCTATTAGCTGAACCTATCTAACTCAGCCTAGTTAGATGGAAAAAAATTTACAGGCTTTCGGAAAAATGAATTTTTCAGTAGGGTTGCCTAACTTAATGGGAAGTCTAAAGGAATGTAGCAACAATGTGCCTTTTTGTGCTGCAGCAGAATTATTGGACTGTTCCTGTATTTCAAATCCTTGGCATAAAACTTACCCAAATTTACAGGAATTTCATAACATATGTCAGCTGCAAATCATGGTGGCAAAGTAGTTTTATGCGTTACTGTCCTAAAATAAGGTGCTTAAAATGCTAACACAAAGATTTAAAGAAACATTTTATTATATTGATGGTAGATCAAAATATGGCTGTAATTTTGAACTGTAGCTGTGCATCAGTGTTAGTTCTAATACTTCCCGTGAAATTCTTTGCAAATTATAGGCGAAAGAGATATTTTTATACTTTAAGTAAATGCAATAATTCATCTTTTGAGTAGAACTTCTCAGAGGAATTGGAAAGAAGAATTTATAAGAGATAAAAATCACATGTTTTCCCTCCCTTGCCATGCCTAGGTATCCCTTCATCATTCAGGGCCATGGCTCTACCTTCATTAATCAGTTCAGTTGATAGAATGTCCTACAAAAACCTGAGGAGCTTCAGTTCAATTGCTTACACATAAGACTCTTCTAGCATGGCAGTGGTCTAATCCCCCTCTCTTGAGCCCACTCCCCTGTTTTTGGCACTGGGGCTAAAGGGAAGTGGGAAGTAGCTGGAAAGTATAGCTGCATATTTCTTTTACCTATTTCTTTTTCTGACCAACCTCCTTGATTCATTGTTGCTATAATTTCTGTTTCGTCAGAAGTGACAGAGCTGCATGAGGAGAGTCTGAGGAGGGAAGTCAGACCCATCCCCTATTCCCATGCTGTTAAAAATAGTTCCAAAGGCAAATTCTGGTTGTTAAGCTGGTAACACAGCAAGTCGTTTCAGAGACACCTGGACTTTACTTTTTACTTCAGTAAATATTTTAGTATTTTATATTAAGTATTCATTGAGTTGGGAACTGTTGCCTTCCATTATTTTCTGGTCTGATTTGTTCCAATGCAATTAGGGATGAGGAGAAATTAGGGAATGAAAGTAAGAAGCAAATTTAGAAATTTCTTTCTTTTTTTTTTTTCCTTTTTAATGTCAGCACACTAGTAATTAGCATATGTCCCCTTATCAGAAGGTTAACTCACTCAAATGTACATAACTAAACTAGATGCCAATGATATGATTTTAAATCTGTTTTAGAAACTGCAATAGTTCTTCATTAAATCAAGGAAACCTAAACTTTCTGGCTTCATAAGAAACAGAGGAGCTCTCTGGTGTCTGCTTTCAGCACAGCTGATGTTTACATTTCTCATATTTGGGGTTTTTCATCCAAATTCATGTGGCCATGAACTTGGCCTGAATTATATTGAACTTGCAATCCAAACCTGTTTTAGCTGAGTGGTGGGGTCTATAGTCTGTGCTGTATGTATTTGGAAGGAGTAGGGCAAGGCAGGGGTTTATTTGATTAGAGTGGAACAACAGCCAATGCCTCTTGGGGTGACTAAGAAAGTCTGCAGATAATTGATTTAGATGTAATTTCTACCTGAATACAGAGAAGGAATCCTTTTAACCTACTTTGAATCTGTTTCTAGTGACAGAGTACATATCATGACACTGAAGATTGATTATGTTCCCAGAGTGGAAGACTAACCTCCTTTTGGATATGAAATCCTCATAAGAATTTTAACCCAACCCTTTCTCCACATGTAAGCTTGAAAAAGTGCACTGGAAGGAGGGAAGGAGGAAGGAGACTCTTTTGCCACTGACACATCCATGCAAGTCATAAAGTTTTCTTTTTCTCCAGTACACAAACTGTTTACAGGTTCCTGATGTCTCTTCAAAGAGTCTAATTATGCCTTAATTCAGTGTCATAAAACCATGCAAAGCAAAACACTGAGTAGACAATAGTATATTTATTTTGAAAAGAGTAACAGTTTGCATAAGTGAGTCACTGCTTCAATACCATATCTAGTGGGGCATTAGCATACTCATACCAATGTGTTTCTCATTAGATCAGGTTTTTGAAGACAGTGGTAAAATGCCTACTGATGTCTGTATTTAAAGGAAAGTGGTGGGAAGAGAAGTGGGATAATTAAATTTTGTCAATACTTATGATTGCTGCTTTCAGCTTCTTAAAACCTTTTCAAAAATTTACTTTCCAGTTTTCTCCCCATCTCCAGCAGTAAATGACTTGTCTTTAAATGTCATACTTCCTCAAACAGGCCATGTTTTCATGTTGAAGTGCAACTGCAATATCCAGAAAGGGGGAAAAGAAGTAACATTGCACAGTCACAAAACTGGAGAAGATTACAGACTGTGAAACTCATACAGAGGCCAACTCAGATTACAATACTACAGGATTGCTTGTTGTGTGCAGTGTCCCAGTTCCTCTGGGCTTAGTACCTGTACTTTAAAATGAGAAAGATACTTTTCTTATTATTTTTACTATGTGCATGCCTATGATACTATTGCATGAGCGATTGTTTTCTATTTTAATATTAACAATGAATGTTGATAAAATTCTGCATTCAAAACACACATAATAGTTCTGCATGACTAGCAACTGAATATATGTTTTAGTAATTCCTAATTGTACATTTGAGCTTCTATCTGAAAAAATTCATTAGATTAGAGACTCACCTGATGGAATAAAGTACATTTCCATTTTTGAAAATCCGCAACAACTTATTATCTGTTGTAACTTCATGAAAGTTGGCACCTTTTTCATTAGCAAAGAACAAATCAGGTTTCCAAATTGAATCCAGCATGGATGGATCTAAATCTAAAGAGTCATCTGGATATTCACTGTATGCAAGGCGTGGATCATTCCAATTCTGACGGAGAAAGATGTTCACTCTGTAATCCTGAATAAAAGAGAAAACAAGCAAAGCTTTATCAAGCATAGGGATTTAGCTTTTATTTCATTTCTTAGCCATGTAATCCCCTGTCCATCTGTGGATGACAAAAGAATTACTTAGCTGAATGCCAGAATGATACCTATTTATATTAGTGGGGACACAATGGATAAGAATAAAGATGCATTTCAGGGCAATCGAAAAAAATCCTAAGATAAGGAAATCCAACCTCCATGTACACTTCATATAATTCCATATAACTCTACCCCTATTACAAATTTGTCTTGAATTTGAAATGAGAAACATAAAAAGAGTTTTATGGGGTCACCTTTTTCTGCTCAAACCCTGGCAGGGGCATTCCCATTTCCCTCTTTCTGTCAGTGAGAATCTGTCCCACTGTAAGGGAAGTTAAATTTTTACTTTTTTTTTCCTCTCCATCTAATCCTTACTTGTTTTAGACCCACCACACAGTCTTTCTGTGCCTCAGTTCCCTATTGAACATTGTGTGAGCAGTAACTTGCCATACAGCAGTGTGGGGAGGGCACATGTTCCTCCTCTCTTCAAAAAGGGTAGAGACCACATAAGTCTTTATGATCAATTAGATTAGCTACAAGTGTGGTCACCTTAATTTCTACAGACAGTCTTGTCTTTATCAAGAGTGCTTTTATAGAAAAGAAGAGCGAATGCTTCAAACTTCTGGAAGTAATTTTGGAGCAACACATACATTCTGTCAGAAATGTATTTATGGCTCTACACTTACTTACGACTTTATCACTCTCAAAATACTTAGTTTAGTTTTAAATAAAGGTGAATAATAGCTTCTCACTACATTCCATTTAGAACTGAGGGCCTAAGTTTTAGAGACTAGTAATTTGAAAAAAAAATCCACCTATTGAAGAGCTAGTCTACAGAAAATTGTAAGCA
>JANRGV010000084.1:35192786-35206135 GCA_024734035.1 Alethe castanea
AACTGAGACGGAACATAAGGGCATAGGAACTTTTATTGTCATAATAAGATTTTTCACACTATTTGAACTGCACTAATGGAAAAGATAAAAATAAAATAGAGAAAAAAATAGGCTAGTTGCAGGGGGAAAATGGCAACTCATTGTCAGACCTTACATGATACCTCTAAATATAACAAAAGTTAAAAAAAATCACTTGTTTATGGTTAAAAAAGATGATGAAAATTTATTTTAACAAGAAAACTTTTTGAGTGAGAATGGGAAACTTTGTGTCCAGGGCTGAAAAATACAATCTAGCCAAAGGCTAAGGATACTAGTTATTATAGGTTAGACTAACTAGTTAAAACTCCATTGGTATAAAAATTGTTCATTAAAAATCCAGCATTTTACCAATATTTCTCTTAGGAAACTTGCAGCATGAAGCCATGTAGTGGGAAGAATCATGCCAACAGACCTAATAAAGGACAACAGGGACCTCAATATGCAACATTTACTCATGAGAAACATGAGAAACAGTTTTTCATATAATCAGCATCCTGCTGTTTCGGTCAATTTAATTACTCAGCTTGATTAAGGGTAGCCAAATATGCTAAAAATATGCTTACCAAGTATTGCCAATCAAAAATATTGCAAATCATATAGAGAAAGTCTCAGTAAAGAATTTTATGTTCACATAACCTTAAAATTTTTTTCAGACAAAGAAAGTAAGTAGAAAACTAAACCTGAAGAATGAAATTAATTCAGATTACTGCTTCCAGCAGAGAGGAAAAAGGCCCTCTGACCAAATAGAAGCATTAAATGCATAGGAATTGTTAACTGTTTTATTTAAAGAAATAAACTGTTAATTAATTTGTTAAACACACATGCACAAAAACACCCCAACCCATTTTAGGAAAGGACTGAAAGATATTTTCTTTTTCATCATGGGTAGTGACAGCCTCAAAAGCCATTAAAAGTTCTTATGAGAACCTGTTGGTATTTTTTATAATTACTACCATGATGTGAAAAAAACAGAGCCAGGGATTTGTACTTTACAGAAACAAGTCTGTGTTTCCTGTGTGTTTCTAAAATAAGACAAAATTCTTAGATAAGCTTGTGCCTCAGTGCTCATAGAACAATATTTCTGGTGCCTTCTAGTAAGAGGGAATAATAACCCCTGAAATATGCTTATTTCTTTGCATGACATCCCAAATACCATGTAGTAGCAGTTTCCACTCCAGATTGCTGTATAAAATCAAAAGGACAGGAAGAAGAAGGATGTGGGAGCAAGGATGGCTCTATTGCCTATCCCAGCATGGGCAATCCTTGCAGTGAAGGAAACATTAGCTCTAAACCCAGGGCACTGGGGTGGGAGCACTGCAGCTCTCAGGACTTTGCATTTCAACTCAACCCAAGCTTTATATTTTAAATTATATAACCTGAGGTATGTTTATTTACTCAGTAAATACTTTCCTCAGTAGAATATGCAGAGTTTATGGACAGGTTTAGTTGTCGAGCAAAGGTCTTCTCACATGTGAGACAGAACAGGTGAAAAATGCATAGCAAGAAGGCCAAATAAAGGAAAATAGAGAATGACAAATGATGGAATCCTGTCAAGATTATATTAAGTTATTTTGCATGTCAGTATGAGTATATTTTTCTGGTTTAAATTCTTTCCAGCTTTTAAGATGAAAAAAGTCCTGGTTAAACTTCTCACTGAAGCAACTGGAGCTATTTTTCATTGTCCTCTCCCTTGAAAACTCTGACTTAAATTGGCACTTAATATTCACACACAAAAAAATGAATCCTAATCTATCAAAAGGAAAGAGATATGTTTGACTGCTATTTTATGAAAGACAAATATTCATCATCTCAGTTTACCATTACACATTATGAGCACAAGGCCTAACTGCTTTAAACAAGTAGGGTTTGATGCAAACACACACCAGAATCAAATTTCCTGAATTGATTGGTTATCCTGCAAGAGGCTCTGTATTCTCATGTGCTATTTGCCTGAAAGGATAACTGCTAATTCAAATAACTGTGACAGAAAGTGTCCCTGAGGGGAGGGAGAAATCATCATTTCAGTTGTTATGATTTCCACAGCCTCATCTGTAACCTCAAGGCTGCCATTGTCTGAACAGCTGCTGTGCCTTGGTTCTACAGAACGAGAGTGAGACATGGGGCTGCACTTGTTTCACCATACTTCAAACCTTAGCCACAAGGGGAACCCTCTTAGAGGGTCAGGATACTGTCTATCTGCTTCACAAGGCTCAATAAAATAAAAATTGGAGATCAGATAATTGCTCTTTTCTGTCCATACCAAGGTTCGGGCCACTATGGCCCCCAGTACTAACATTTTGATTAGTAATTTCCAGCACACAGTAAAATCTGAAACACTTACAGAATATTTTGATTTCTACTTCATTATACTTGTACAGATGGAGCTGTATTACCATAATTTACAGAATGTAGCTTTATGGAGATTTTTGCACAAATCCTCAAGATACTAATTTCCTAATTCTCACTATTTCTTTAATGAGTTTTTCATATGCACTGCATGTGGAATCCTTCTAGATCTGAGAGATTCCAAAATATGCCCCTCATTTGAACACTGAATATCACCTGCTGTCATAATTTTTGTATGCTATTATTTGAACCAGGTCTTCAGAATTTCATGGATAAATTACAGAACTCTCTCTATTGCCATTCCAAATATTATGATAATTTTGCTTAATATATACTTCTAAGTGAAATCTAGACTTGTCTTGTGTATAACGTAGCCAAATTATTCTTCCTTCACTTGTTTTAACTCACTGTAAAATTTTAATGTGGACATCTTACAGACTTTGAAAGAACACTGTTAAGTATAAACATAAGACACTATAACAAATATTGTTCCTGTGGAAATTTTTTTCTTCATGTGTTAGCTATGACACTTGTTATGAAAGCTCATTTGCCCTGCTGTACAAGAAAATGTTATATGGTACAGAACACATTGATAGTTTTAATAATTACTGCTGAGATTTTCCAAAGTTACTGTTTTGGTGTCTGAAAAACATGCAACTTGACATGCTTTTATAGCTGCCTTGATTGGTATGATTAGACAGGATGGCCTGTGGCCTGTGGTAATTACATCTTTCCATTTTAAATTTATTCAGTGTTCTAAAGCACTGTGGCTGCACATTAGGTAACTAATTACTTTGTCCAGATTGGTGGAATTTTTTAGTTTTCCTTTACATAGCTAAAAATTTCAGACTGGGCCGAAAGTTTTTCAGCTAACAACTTCAATATGCCTTTGACAAAACTTTTCTAGTACAGAAGCTTAAATATTTAAATTGAAGTTAACCACTCAAATTGTCAAGCCATTTTCCATGCAGGTTTCCAATGCCATTGTAAAATCAAAGTAGGAGAATAACCTTGAAATTCACACTCACATTTGAGGAATGCAAATATAGTTTTTGTATTCAAAAGGATTGCCTTGTATTTCCTCATGCTTTGTAGGTGGAATTCCACCATTACTGAGATTACTTATGGTGCAGTCTTATCTGTTCAAAAGAAAGTGTGAAAGAAAGTGCAGGGAAGGATTATACAGGACTGGACAGGGTAGTCAGTTCTGTGAGAGTAGACATGAAAAGTTGGATTTCTTTAAATTGATATGCAAAGGACTTGTTTTATGACTTAATTTATTACTTGGTTGTTTTCTATAAGTATATCAAAGGGGTGGGAGAAAATATTTTAAATCTAAAGACAAGAATATCCTTCCTTAACTTTCAATAATTTTTGACTGAACTGAAATGGTTCATCTATTTTCTTACACTAACAGACACTGGTGATATTTTCATTGGTCTTATATATTACAGTAAATAAGGGGATTATTTATTTTTTTATTACATCTTTGCACTGTTACTGGAGTACTGTTTAAAGTTCCCATGTTCCTATCATAAGAAGGGAACTGTCTGAGCAAGTCCAGAGGAGTGACACAAGGTTGATAAGAGGACAGGAAAACCTCTGCTACAGAGACAGGGTGAGAAAGTTGGGCTGTTCAGCCTGGAGAAGAGAAGGTTGAGTAAAGAATTTTTTTACTGTGAGAGTGATGAGGCACTGGAACAGAGAGGTTCTGAATGCTGCAGCCCTGGGAGCATTCAAGGGCAGGTTGGATAAGGCTTTGAGCAACCTGGTCTGGTGGGGTATGTCCCTGTCCATGGCATGTGGCTTGGGACTATATGATCTTTAAGGTCCATTCCAACCTGTTAACATTCTATGATTCTGTGATTACAGGGCTGAACTGCAGTAAGGATAGTGCATGCTGTTTGGCATTTCAATTAATGAGTGAAAACCAATTGCAACAAGCATCATGCTGCACCATCAACTGTAACTCATTAATCTGTCACAGATTTACCATAGCAGCTAAAGAGAAATTAACTGTGATTTAAATCAATTGCTTACTACTTAGTTTTAATTGACACATTAAATCTGTGTCAGAGTACCAATATTTGACTAACATCCCTGAGAACATGCTTATCTGTACAGAAGAGCTGTAGGGCATTCATTACAAGAAGCAATGCAGATGCACTGTTAATTATGATGTAGAGTTTGTCTATGGCACAGAGAATCCTTCTTGGTGATCTGTTGCTGGATATTTCCATAGGTGGAGTCTCTGTTTCCAGAACTGATTTTGGCAGTCTGTGTCTAAAACTAAGGATGTCCTTATTGCTCTGACTCTGGAATCACAGAACCCATAGAGAGGCTGAGAGCAACTGCAGGACAGTACCATTCCCTTAGTACAAAGCAACTTTGTGAATTTCCTAGAATAATATGATCCCTCCCTTGGACAGCAATGTCTTCAAGGATGTGCCTCAGGAAAATTACTTTTTCTTGCAATTTTGGTTTCTAATCCTCTCACACTTGTGATTCTTTTGTGCAAGGAAAAGAATTCAATTCCACACACAAACAAATGGAAAACTTTCTTGTCTGGTCCTGCCTGAAGTTAGTTGGCTAAACCCTTTGTGAGTGATTAGGATGTCTAGATTTCAGCCCTTGAGGGCCTGTTCAGTTCCTGGAAAAAAGCTCTAATCTTTGTTTAGATTGAAAATTGTGGGTGCTCCTGCTCCCTCCATTAAGCCCAGATGGATGGGAAGTTTAGGTCAGGACTAACTGTCCTCTGATCTCAGGAAAATTTAAAATTTATTCAAGCTATTCAGAAAAGACTGTTGATGGACTTGGATGCACAGTTCCTCTGAGCAGATTTTAAGTAGATTTTAATTAATGTATTTAATATTTCTAGGGTTTTGGGATTAGTTTTGGTAAGGTAATTTTGGGAGGTTTAGTTTGGTTTTGTTTGTTTCTCATACATTTCTGAACTAGTAGATATCCAGATGAGTGTTCTGTGAATGATTTGGTTGAGACTTTATTTCAATTTTGCCTAATTCCCTTCAGAGTTTGACTCCAATAACTATACATCAATACTCATATTGAAGTCAATAGAACTAGAAGTCACTTGGCAAAGAGCTGGCTAAAATTAGTACTTCAGCATGGCTACCTGTAATGTCAGACCTCTCAGACTTCCTTACAAAATTAAAATTCAGAGTTCAGCAAATAAATTTACACACTAATTCTGTACCACGTGGTCCAGCTACATGTGCCACCTGCCTTCATACCCTTGGATTCTGAAGTGGTGTGGCTTCTGTTAGCATTCTGGCTGGCACAGATGAATGCTTCTTGCTGTATTCTCTGCTGAGATAAGTAATACCTCATTTGCCACCACACAAATTATGGTGGATAAGAATCTCCTGCAACATATTACAGTTCTGGTTTTGCCTTAGAGAAAGTATTGGTCATTTACAGGATGTTTATTAGCTCAGAGCTATCAGACTCCGTCATTCAACCCAGAACTAAAAAAAGAACATAGTCAGTAGTTTCTGAGACAGCTCCTTGATTTTTGCCTTACTTCCTCCCTTGTCATTCCACAAAACATTCAATATCAGTTGAATTCAACAATGTGCTACAATGTCTACTTACTTTGCATACCTTTTAGGGCTAAAACATTGCAAATGGGTGGGTTTAGTTTATTTTAGCGTTATTTTGTTGAGTTTATTATCAGCAGCAACACTGGATTTTCAATTCCGTGCTCACATGTAATCATCAGAAGCCAAAGGCAGTTAATATCTAGGATGCCTATTCTTAAAAAGATTAATTATAGTACTGACATACTGTATAATAATGTTTGTCATAGCTCCTACTGCATGTCCTAGAATGTTTATTAATTAAAGATTGAATATACTACTCCCGTATTTAATGGAAACTGTGTGTTCCCAAGTCCTAATGCATTACACTAAAATCACATTTTGAAACTTGTTCAGTGTAATTGCTTTTTTAAGCTTTAGCTCAGGGGATTTTAAAATGTTTGCACATTCAAGAAGTAGTATAAGGGATTAGATGAAAAAGGACATGACAATTACATGAACAAACAACATACACTAAGCCTCTGTCTTCATTTGGTCCTTGCCATGTTCTCAGTTGACAAAAGATTATGGTTTTTTTCTGCAAGCAAATGATGTGTCCCTGAAGAAGTTTTTTTGCTCTAACAGCAGAAGGTACTTCTTGCTAAGTGAAAAGTTAAGTTTTTCTGAGATCATTCATTTGTTCACGTGAATTTTTGGTGCTATATATTCCATTTTGTTATTGTTTATTTTAGCCCTTTGAATATGACTGGTTTCAATGAGTGAGTGAATTCTATAAATCTTTACTGAAAACATGTATTTGAAATCATCCTATTTCGTCTCCTCACAGAAATAGAACCAAATTAGATTGAATACAATTTTGGGAATTCCATATTAAATTTCCCTGATGACTTTCTTGTGTTGGCAGACAAATACGATATTGTCTAGAATAGGGTAAATAAGGTAAAATAAAAGTAAAGCTAAACTAGGTCAAGCCCAGAAGCAGGGCCTGCTAACTCCTCTAGTCTAGACACCTGCTGAAGTGGGCTATGAGAAGGAATATATTTCTAACTTTGAACAAACTTGATCAGATATGAGTTGGCCTTAAATTTATTGGTATGCATGAAATGCACCAACAGGTCTACTAGGAAAATCATGTTGTTTTAGCGGTTTTACAATGATACCTTGGCAACACATAAAATTTTATGTGCATTTGAACTGAACCAGTACTGAAGAGAAAGGGAACAATTTGTTTGCCTACCCAAAGACATCATCTAGGCGCATTTAAAAAGCCTAAGACATTTTGCCTTGCTGGTTCAAAAAGATGTATGTCTCCTGCAATCCTGTGATATGTTTACCTTTCCAGATAACTCAGAGAGTCTGAGGGATTATTAAGACCACACTAGTACTCGGGCAACTAAATAAAACTTTACCAGACACAAACTCCATTCAGTATCAATTTTTTAACCTGTTCCTTTCATGAAGAAATTGACTTTTTGAACAAGTACACGTAGGTCTAGATGAGTAGTTAGGGAGAAAGAAGAAATGTCAATTTTATGGACTTCACTAGGTCCAGATGGAAGGGTTAGAAGTAAAGGTTACTTATTAAAAAGTGAATCCTTATTTTAAAATATAAAAAATACTGTAATTTGTAATGCTATGGTAATATCAGAACAGTAGTCACAGGCACAAACCTAAAACATTTTCCCTACATTTTGCTAAGCTGGGAAATAGTCTTGTTACCTTGTAAGGTCTAGTATAAATATTTAAAAATTGAGGTAAAACTATCCAAAATTAATGAAATAATTAATCAGTGTAAAATATAAATATATACATTGAAAACTGTTCATACATTTGTATGTGGTATATATTTTATATACATATATGATATATATAAACAGGACGCAAATTATGCAAATTATGTATTTAATATAGTCACTTTTCTGAAACTGTCGAGCAGCCACATTCACAAAAAAATAAAGAAAAATATATTGCAAACAAGGGACCTAATAATGGCTTACTAGAAACATCAAATTTTCAGTATTCTATCCCTTCAATCCTACCAGGAGTTAAGTAGCTAAACCCTCATTCAATTTAAATCTCTTTTAAAAGAAGATAGAGGAACTAAATAGAAGATTGTGACAGATCCCACATATTGTAGCTTACAATGTTTGTAGATGGAAAGCAGACTAGAAATCTTCTTTAACTAATCCTGTTATGCCAATAAATTAGCTTGCATATGTTCCTATACATTTATGTTTTGAAAATCCATTAACTGAAAAAGAAAACTAGTCACTGAAAGATCAGGCAATGTAAAGACTGCTTTGTTTAAAAAACAAGGGAATTCATTCAGATTCTCCAGGAGTGCTTTTGAAGCGTAAACAGGTAAACAAGAAATAATGAATACCTACTTTTTCTCAGTTATGTGTCTTCAATACATTTTTTTTTTTAATTCACCATCAATATCTTCATAGCTGTAATAAAGTTTTAGGTCAGTATCTATTCACACTGCCTCAGCTTCCAATGAGAAATACCTTGATGAGGTGGCTACCTGTTTCCTTTTTTTTTTTTTTTCCCTGGGAAAGAAAGATGTGGGATTAAATTTGCTTCTAGGCAAAATTAAATATTAAGCCTAAAGGCTTGCAAGTTGGGATCTTTCCAAACTCTAGAGAAGGCTGCAGTTTGTTTGAGCAGAGGTAAAGTGGCGGGTATAGGGCTATGTTTTGTTGTGTGCTGAGCACAAGGTTGATAATATGGAGGTGTTCTGTTATTGTTGAGCAATGCTTTAACACAGCCAAAGCATTTTTTGCTTTTCCAAATGCCATGCTGGTGCGGAGACTGGGGGTGCACGGGAAATTGGCAAGAGACAGAGCTGTCACAACTAACGCCCACTGACCAAGGTGATACACCATACCACATGGCATCATGCTCAGTGTATACTGGGGGCGGGGGGAAAGGGGCAGGGAGGTAAGAAGGAGCAGGAGCATATTTGGAGAGATGGTGTTTGCCCAAGTAGCTGTTAGGTGTGATGGGCCCTGCTTTCCTGGGAATGGTTGAACACCTGCCTGCCCACGGGAAGCAGTGAATTAATTCCTTGTTTTGCTTTGCTTGTGTGCACAGCTTCTGCTTGCCCTATTAAACTGTCGTTATCTCAGCCCACGAGTTCTCTGACTTTTTACCCTTCCAATTAATTCTCTCCCTGATCCCATTGGTAGAGAAGTGAGCGAGCAGCTGTGCAGTACTGGTTTGCTGGCTGACAAGAGGGATTTTTGTTGGCTTTGCAGTGCTTTTCAGCCCTGCAAATTCAAGAAGAAATTCAAAGCCTCTGCAAGCTGGAGCACTAGAGGCAGAAAAGCAGAGAAGCCTATGAGTTGGGATTACCTGCAATTTAGAGAGAGGGAGGAAGGTGTCAATCTGTAGATCTCTGTCTAGAGACACCTGTCTGATGAATCTAAACAGCAGAGTAGCACTTCCTGGGTAAGATGGTTAATTAGATAAAGGGTCAAACGGTAGTGCTTAGGAGTGAGAGACGACAGAACCCAATTTCTGTGCTGAAGGAGATGGCTGCTGCTGAGGTCTGTATAATATGACATTCTGAGATTCTGAAGTCATAAGGGTTATTTTGTGCAAAAAGAAATCAAACTATCTGAGGGATGCTGAGTTTTTGGTTTTTTTTTTTTTATTTTGTAAATTGATATTAGGATCTAAAAAGGATTTAAGTGGGGGGAAAAAACAAAGAGGTCTAACACTACTGATATAATGGCAGTAATGACATAGGGAGTGGCATGTCAGTAAAAAATTCATATAAGGCGACACCTTGCTGTGATCATATTGACTTTTAAAGAAAGTTAAAGCCTGATTCACAGATTCATAATAGTTATTGTTCTGCTAGCTTTTAATGGCCAAAATTGATAGCATGCTGTGTATTGTCTATGACAAAAGTACTATATAAAAATACTATAAATACTATATATTATACCATACCATAAATACTATATAAAAATCAGATTTATACAGGTACTTTTGATAAATTGTATAATTTTACTGTTTAGTTTTAAAGTAGTATATAATGGTTTCAGCATTTTTCAATACACGATTTACAACATATCTTTGCACTACAAGTATGATGCATGAAAGTCTGAGCATACAGCTCTTTCATGCTGAGTGATTACTCTGGCTACTGTAATTAAAAATTCACACCCAGCATATGTACACCCAGAGTGCAGGAAGTACCAAGCATTCAGAATAGAATGAAGACACAATGTGAGAATGCAGTTTTTTAATTATGCTAAAATGATGCTCTGGAATATATTCAAAAAAAGAATTTCAAGTTCATGTTCAAGAACATTTGTACTGGCAACTATTCTAGGGCATATTTACTAGGCTCAAGAATAGAAATTAGGAACAAAAATGACAGTCTGAAAATCCTTTATTTTCTTAATTCAGGTTCATTCAACAACTATTCTAAAGTCCACTGTAGCTTTTGTTACTGTAAACAGAGTCAGGAAATTGCAGGTTCATGCAAAACTGAGGGAGACAGGTTATAGTCTTACACTGATAGATGGGGATTTCTGGACTTAACTTCTATTAACATTATTGGGAGTTAAGGCCAAAATCCACATATATCACAACAAGATTAATTTCCATTGCTTAAGTACGTATCATGAAGCAGCCACATTAAAGATTTTTTTTAAAGCTATTACTTTTGACCTAGTCCTTTGATTTAACTTTTTAAAATAATGTTTTTACATGGGTATCTGTGTTATAATTTTAGGAAACATCACGCGTGTTACATAATCATAACCCCAAGAAATTTCATCTTTCATGATTGCAACAAAATAAGAAACTTTATAGAGAGCATACCTCATAGGATGTGAACAGAGCTATGTAGAGATGCTACAATCTTATTTTCACAGATACCAAGATTTCCTACAATAGTGACTGAGTAGAGCTCAGCTTACAAATTAGATATTTTCACAGGTTTTTCTGGAGTATGCTGCAATTGCTATTCCAGGATGTGAATTTTTAGGAACAGCTTACCTGATAGCTGCCTTCAAACAGATTGAAAAGACTAATATAATAATGTGGAAATAAGTAAGAAGATACTGGAAGGGGTGGGAGTAATGCCACATGATTTCATAGTGCAGTGCTGTACAAGTAATGATTTTCCCCTTAAGGAAAAAGAGCAATCAGAGGAAGAGGAATCAATGTAAGCAAACAGATAAGAAAAAATAAGAGGTGTGATCTGTTTCCCAGCTTTGCTAGAACATGAAACAACTTTAGGTAAATAAAGTATGTAAAAATTTAACTAAAAGCAAAGTCTCCCTTGGAATGAGAAGGTAGAGATTCTGGAAGAACCTTTGATAAGTTTGTAAAGAAACCATTTGGATTTTAGGAAGCACTAGAACAGGTGATGAGTAGTATTTAAAGCAGCACTGTAGTAAGCAGTAATGCAATAGCAAGGACTTGAGCTGATGATGTAGGAAGCCAATTCAGGTCTTCTGCAGCTAATAATTGCAGTAAGTGCTATGGGGAAATTGAAAGCTTTGTGTCTATAAACTGAGATGTTCAGCTTTCTGTATTGTTAAGTGTTTTGCAAATTCTTTAAGAAATTCTCATTAAAATGGACCAGAAAGAAGGATGCATTTGTATGTTTGGATTATAACACCTGTCCTAGTAAATATTTATCTATTTTAGATAAAACAGAACAATTAGTTCTAGCTTAGACTAGTAAGGCAACTGTTTGTTTGTAATGTGTACAAGGGAACACTTCTTCCAAGTTGAAAGACAACCTAGATTTGGTACAATAGAACAAAATCATAAATGTTTATTGAAGAAAGATGAAGCTAAAGCAACTAAAGGGCTGTGGCTCATGAAGGAACAACAATTATGGTGGCTTAAAAATGGGTTTGTGTGATTAAAAAGTATATTTTATTTGTAAATGCAAGATAATCTCATCAGTGGGGGGAGTACAGAAAGATCTATAATGTGCTTTCTATCAACATTCAGTTTTTTTCAGATTGAATCAAGAAATACCCCTGACCAAAAACATGGTAAGGCCAAATAAGAGATATATGACTTTCAAATGTTAATTGAGATTGAGTGTTAAATTAAAATTATATTAATTAATTCAGTGTTGATTGTCTGCACTGTTATTTGCCATCACATCTCTCCATGAGCATCCCCTCCAATGCACTTTGAGCCCATGCATTATGCTAAGCGTATTAACACACACTGAGTAAAAATTGCTGTAAATCTGCCTTAAGGTCAGTGTTGTACCTGACCTTTAAAACTCAGAAAACCTTGAGCAAGTTTATCAGTCACATTTGCTAGAATAAAAGCAGACATTTTGGTATGGCCTGCTATGTACCCAGCAGACTACATGTTTTGTGTATTCAGCATTCTGACTGAATATTTGCAGCTGAAAATGTTGGCACTGATATTATTCTGACCCTCTATGACTGAATAATCTCTTATTTTTAATTGTAATTGCCAACAATATATATGACACTGCTCTTAATGATCACAAAATCTTTTTGTCTTAGGAGATACAGTGTGAATATAATGAGCTAAGCACACCTTGAGCTACAAAAACTCTCTAAAGAACTTTTCAGGGTATTCTGATAAAAGCTGAAGTTTAAGTTCCACTGCACCGGTAAGAAAAGTATTTTCTTTTCTGTAGGATATGGGTCCAATATTGCCAATATATATTTAATTTACATGACCAAGCAATCCAACTAATTTGTCAGATTTTTAAGGTTATGTGTGCTTAGGTACATTACCATTTATCTCAAATGAAAAACTTCACATTAATTTGTATTAAACATGTTATGTCAATTGCATCATAATGAAATAGTAATTTTATTCTGGGCTTTCACAATTTTTTAATCTTTTATTCTTCCAGATTTCTAAATTCTTATGTGTAAAAGCCCAGAATAGCAGCAACTTGCAAAATATGAAACACTGGTCCTAGGTTTTCCTTTACATGTGTGAAGCAATAAGAGTTTTACTTGTCTAGAGGATGAGTGTGAAATTCTTTGTGAATATCATTGACATGCACAGATCTAGTTCTACCATTCAGTTTGATATCACAGAAAAATTGGTGACGCTGGATCCTAAGCGGTGCCAACCATAAAAGTTTGTTTAAGGGAGCTTTTAATTATGTAGTTTATGTTTTTGCCTACTTTCTCAGAGCATACATTACATAAATGAAATTGCTCATATGATCACTTAAAATCACCTAGGTTCAACTCGAATCACAACTTCCTAGCAGGAGGTGGCATTCTTTTGCCTGCTGTGAATCATCTGATTTGTATCTTGATAAAAAGAAAGAGAATATGAAATAACTGGGAAGGAAGGAAGGACAGAAGGAAGGAAGGAAGGAAGGAAGGAAGGAAGGAAGGAAGGAAGGAAGGAAGGAAGGAAGGAAGG
>JANRGV010000084.1:35206235-35225610 GCA_024734035.1 Alethe castanea
AGAAAGAAAGAAAGAAAGAAAGAAAGAAAGAAAGAAAGAAAGAAAGAAAGAAAGAAAGAAAGAAAGAAAAGAAAGAAGAAAGAAAGAAAGAAAGTTAGTTTACAGAGCTGACAAGCTGTAAGCCAAATTATGCTACTTTTTTTGGTATGTCTCCTGAGCTGTTAGAGCAGCTGTGATGAGCTAAAGAGAATGTGCCTGCCCGGGAGACACGCCCTGCCCTTCCATTGCACACAGCCACACTCCCCGTCCTCACTGAGAGCTATTCAGCCCATCAATGAGAAACTGGCACCGGGCTGCTTTGCAAGCCACGCGGGGTTTTTTAACCCCTTGTTGCTCTGCCTGTTTACTCTGTTATGCACAGCCGAGGCAGCAGAGGGAGCTCAAAGATTTTGGTCATCAGCAAGAGACCCCGGGAGGCCGGACAGGGACGGACAGTGCCAGGGGCACTTGCAGGGACAGCGAAGGACAGAGCTCGATATATTCGGACTTCTTTAAAGCTGGTAGACTATACGCATGTCCCATTATCAGCGGGTAGTTTTAAATACAAGGTATCCGTGGCCAGATTTCCTTTTGTATTTATGGCTTATGTATCCTGTTCTATTTGCAGTTTAGAAAAAGAGGTATTTATCAAGAATTTAAAAGTCCTTTTTGAATCTAAAAATTTGTTCTAATGAGTTAAGACATAGGAACCTTCATTTTAAGGAATACAGTAAATTCACTTGATGAAATAGTGAAAACTGAAGAAAATACTGAACTGCAGTGAATTTACTTTTGTTAAACTGTGCAGAAATTCAGTTTGTGAAATAATGCAAGATTGTTTTCATTGTCATTTAAAGGTAGAAAGATTATCAGGTTTTTAGAAGTTCACCGTCAGTGTTAGGGAGAATAAAAGCTAATAAACCACACAACTGAAAGTCCTCTCTAGACAAAAGCATTTATTCTTCTGCAAAGAAAGGTTTGAGTCTCTGAGAGGTCACCAGCGGCTCACAAGAAGTCTGTTTTGAGCTGTATCAGTGGATACATTATTAACAGAAAACAAGCATCATGAAGGTCAAGGTTGTGCTTGAAAGCCCAGTTTTTGAATGCATAAAAACAAGAGAATGAAAAATCTTGTGGTTCTGGCCAGGTTTGGTATTTTCTTTTAACATATTACATTACATGGAACTATTTGTTACAGACCAGGTTGTTGTCTACCTTGACTGAATTTGCTTTCAATGTAACAGAGGAGTTTCACTACAAAGTCGAAATATTATACTAACTTAACTAAGTTGCACTGAAAGGAAATGTTTATAATTCTCTGGTTTTGGAGAGAAAATACACTTGAGATATGAACTTGGTCATCCTTCTCCCAAGCTCAGGACAATTTTTGTGTGTTAACAACTCCAATTTTGTATGTATCCTTTATGTAGCAATTGAGTGGCTAGGTCTTTGCACTTTACTGACCTTGTGGTCTGTCTCCTCTTTTGGACCAGATTCATTCATCCAGACATTAGGAAGTAGCTGTGGAACACTGTTCTAATCATGTGGGTATTGCTTAATCCTCTGATTGAACCTGAATAAATCTCTCTGGTTGTCCTGTCAATCTGTTTGGGATTTGCAATCTGGAAAGGCCTCCAAATACAAATTAAAGCAGTTTTCTATCCGAAAAAAAATCATCTCCCTCTCTCAGTAACATCTACTACTATGTTCCAAGGTAGGTAAAGAGCAGGTAGTTGTTAACACCACTTGGATATAGGGGGCATAAATATTTGACTATATGAGTTTTTCTTATTGTTTTCCTAACTACAGGTCCTTGGTTATGTTAGGGTTTTTTGGTAGGTTTTTGTTTGTTTTGGTTGGGTTTTTGTTTTTTTGTAACTATATAAGTTCAGTTCTGTCATTCCAAGTACATAGCCTAACCCCTAAAACTGTAGGGATTTCAGAGTATTTTCTATATTTGGATCTTACAAACTCCCACAGTTGTTCTGTCATCTCTCTGTATTTTAACTTTTAGTGAGGTTAACCTGGAGGTTTTCACAGTTCAATATCTAGTTTTGCTATCTTTACACTCTGACCTTCTTATTTTGTTAAAATCTCATCTTTTTGTACTGTATCACCTGTCTTTCTTTAGTAGATGTTTTAAGTGTATGTACAAAAGCATGCAATCCACTTCTTTTTATTCCAAATTTTATATACCAGTTCAAAGTTTTAGTCATGCTATTATTTCAGTGCAATGACTCTGTGGAAGAAGGACTTTTAAAATAAAGTACACATCACTGTATATGATGAAATTAAAAATATTATTAACTAAGTGGCTTAATGAATTAGCACTTTTGAGGTTAGAAAGGTGGAACATTATGGAAACTAATATCTATCTAATAATTATTTCATTGAAACTGTCAAATAAAACTCAAGGAGAAATAATAATTAAAAATCCAAATCTTCTGCCACTAGCTTTACTTCTACTTTTGTGTGATGGTTTAATGATGATATTTTTGTTATAAAAAATTGACTGCCAAATTCGGAATTCTCACTTTCCATGCTCAGAAGTGGATTTCCTTCTTTGCCTAGTTCCAGGTCAAGAGAAGCCCTAGCTAGCTTTAGAGCCCATGGAACATATTTAACCTGAACTTCAAACATTGACTAAGTGAAAATATCTTACCATGGTCGTCTCTGCAATGGATCCAAAGCTGTTTATAAATATGTTGCATGTAACATTAACTGGAGGGCCTGCAAAAAGAGAAAAAAAATCTCCACCAGTCCCTGTTCCAGAATTATTGCTTATTGATTAATTATTCAATATAAAGCATTCAGGAACAATATTTACTGACTTTGGAAGAAATAATGCTACATTCACAATTAATTTGATGCATGATTAAATTGAATAGTTTCTAATAATTTCTCAAAGGCACGCTACTTATCTGGCCAGGTTTAGCAAATAAAAAAACCCACAGCAACAAAGTTCAGTATAAACCTGCACATATGCCTCTCTACAAAAAAGCATCATCCCATTTGAAATATATAGTAAAAATATTTTATGTGTATTTCAGTGAGAATGGATGTCACTTCTCACAACAATAGGGGGAAAAGTGATATTCTTCACTCACTCTACCTTCAATGTTATCTGTCATCACTGTTAAAGGAAATGCATTATTGCTGCTCTTATCTCTACTGCTTACAGGCAAGTAATTTAGATTCTATTCCCACTTCTCTTAAATTCACAACATGTTTAAGAGTCCATGTATAACTGAATTCTTTGTCACTATGGGTCCTCAGTCAACTGTTGTTTTATCTTATCTTGCATTTTGAAGTATCAGTAGTGGCAGAGCAGTCATTATGATAACTGAACAATGAATTGCCTCTTCATGGAAAAGGTTTTAAATTATTTTATAAAAGTCTCTTTAAAAATGTCATTGTGGAAAAGCATGTTAACTTTTCCATTATTCCTTATCAATTTCAGTCTATGTCCAATGAAGACAAGGTTTTTCCAGATCAATTTTTTTTGTTACCTTCCTACATCTCAATATTCTCATATCAATAAACCAGTTCAGCATTGGAAAACCTGGATTCCTTTTGTAGTTATAAGCAGTCTAGCGATGAGAGATCTGTATCTGGAATATGAAGACTGGTCTTATAAACCTTTATGCACTATCTCTTTTTTTCCTGCCACTGAAGAAAGAAACTGCTCTGCCACTACTGGTGGTTTGCAACTAGCAAAGTCTAGCATGACCAATACATTTCCCATTAAATACTCGAAGAATCAGAATTTTCATTAAAAATTCTACCAGTATGACAGAACTTTGAACATCCAGATTTCTTTCCTGACAGCAAAAATGGTTTTGAAGTGCTGTACAGCAATTCTAACAAAACATTTCTACACGTACTTTAGTCTTTGCAATACATAAGACTGCACCTATGGACCAGAACTCTCAGGTAAGGAGGTAGCACTTGCAGTCACTTTGGTATGCAGTTAATTACTTAGAGTTGTTGAGTATATCCAGTATTTCTGAGAATTCAGTAAAAGCTTTATATGCTCAACTCCTGAAAAGGATCAAAGGAAAAAGGAAAAGCAGGGATGATGAATGAAAGCAGAGTCAATAAAAGCTGTCAGGGAGAAAATTGTACTTCTTGCTCATGCTCGTCATTTGTTTGCAGTGCAGCTTCTCTTTCAAACAACTCCATGTTGTAGTACCTGCCATCTTTTCAAATTTGATGTGATCCTATCTTGTTTAAAATACTTTAAAATATAAGTTTGCTTTATCAATATAGTTTGCTTTTATTAAGAAAAAGCTCTAAATCACTACAGTGATGATGCCTAAATTCAAATTACAATAAAACAGTTAATAGCTAGTTAAAAGGAGCACAAAAGTAGAAGCTAAAAGTAGCCTGCAAATGTTTCAGAGTTAACTCAAAGACACTGTGCTGAGAGTAAAAATGAACTTCCCAAAACATGGTCAAAAAGAATCACGAATGAGAAGATGTAAAAGCTGGAAGTCATATTCAAACACAGGAATTCAGGCAAGTTGAACATAGATCAAAGAGAGACAGAAAAGAAATAGAGCTAAAACTCACTAGAGACAGAAAAGCTAACAATGATCACCATCTACAAGGCGTTAAAAATAGAATCCTGCCAAGATCTGAAAGCTGAAAGAGATGATTAAGGTACAAAAGTATCCATGGAAGTGAAGAAGGTCAGAGCAGAAAAATCAAATGAAGTCTTTGTAGCAGCATTTGTCTCCAGTTGCTGGCTGTGTCAAACACCAGAGCCATTCTGCTGGAATTTTGTATGAGGACTGTAGAAGATATTTCAGACCAAGTGAACAGGAACAAACTGACCAGCTGAGGTGATATAAATCCAGACATCACAAAAATCTGTGCAGAATTGTGGAAATACAATTGACTGTGAGTCAGCTATCACCTGTGTCAATTTTGTAATCAGTGGAAATGTGCACCATGTCCAGCAAGTATAACTTGAATTTAAAAAAAAAAAAATAGATTTCAGGTGTGATGGTGGGGGGCATGAACATGAACTTTATCCCTGTAAACCTTACCTCTGTACCAGCCAAACTGGTAGAAATAATGAGAACTTCTATAATTATGAGATACAGGTTAATATTTTATATAAATACCTTACATAGATTATTATATTTATATATTTGCAAGAAAGATGTCAAAAGAACAGAAAATGCTATACAAAAATTCTACACAAAACCAGCTTAAGTAGAAGAGGATCCTTCACCCTGGAAAAGCTATACAGTAGGCAGTAATCTGCAAATTTGTAAAGATAAAAAGGAAGTAATACTTTTCCATGCCTTAGTATGTCACATAGCAATAAAATCAGTAAATCAACAGATTTAAAGCAAACAAAAAAATTTACACATTTTAATATTTCAAAACACAAAGGTTTTATAGACAGAAAACAATGAAAAGGCCAAAAATATAAACAGCTTCCAGATGGGATCAGGAGAACACATGTAACTAAATTAACTTTTTTTTTCAATTAAGTCCTGAGTTTCAAAGCTTCTAAACTCATGATTGCTGAAGAGTGTTTGCCATTAGCAGGGCAAGTAACACTTTGCATTTTACTATGTAAATGACCACATTTTTACTTTAATATTTAAATTTTTTACACCTAGGTTACATAATTGTTTTCAAATTTGAAAGGCAATGAATATTTTCCATATTTGCAGAAATGGATATTGTCTGCAATGTGGACATTGGGTAAGACAAGCACCTTGCTATAGGTTTGCTATAACATAAAAAAAAAATTACAACTGGAATAAAGCGTTTACAATTATTATCAATTTCCTGTTGTATTTCATAGCTGAATAAATACCATGTCTTCTCTATTATATTTTTTTTAAGAACTCATATGCAGTATTCCATATCCAAAAGCAGAGCACATAGACAAAATATATAATTTTGTCTTCTTGACCAAGACTAATTATGAATAAAATCGGTAATTAAAATCTTGTCTGCATAGGAATTTCACTAGAACAATACATTATTTAAAATTAATGTCTGAGTTATCTTATTAGTACTTATCCTCTTTCTTTGAAACTATCACCATTTTAAAACCTCAAAAAGGCATTAAGCCCCAGCATTTGGTGTAGGAGTAATAAAACTAACCAAAAAGTGGCAAAGTCACTTAGGGAGATACTTATTCTTAAGGTAGGTCTGAATCACTGTGGGCAGATCTGTTCAAACTGCATAGCTGTCCAGAAGATTTGGAATGTGCATTTTTTGAAAAGGAACAATGTCAAGTTTTGTCTCTTTAAGTTTCAATAGTTACAAAACAAGGTTCTAAATCCTTTGAATTATACTTTCAAGAATTACGCATTTAATTTTGTAATCTCTGAACCATCTGCCTATTCTTCACTGCTGTTTTATCAGAAGATTGTGATTGGATGCTGTCCATGACAAACTATAAAATTCAATCCCCAAATCATAAAGAGATGTGTTTGAAATTCCAGTGCACGTTTACAGCTTTCTGAGAAATATCAGCATCACCAACTTAAGAAGAACAAAGCATTTCCAGCTGCAGTAAATCCTGGGTAATAAGTTTATATATACACAACCAACTGTTTATGGTTTGCTGATGAGGAAGTAATCTGACAAATCGCTTACATGGTCCTTATGAATCAGACTAGGCCAATTCTGGTAAAACCAGCACATAGCAGTGGCTTTAGAGTCAAAACCACTTAAGTTTCTGGAACCTGGAGATGTCAAAAAATTATAGCATTTCTTGCTGAATAAGAATTAAGATGGAAAGGCAGTGACAGATGACTTGGAGGAGAAAGCACTGTTAGCTTGAAGGAAATTTTTTGTAGTAAACATGGAGTAAAGCCTTATAGTGAAGTGTTAGAGCTAAGAGAACCCCTTGGACTCAAGAAGATAGGCATAGGAGAAAGCAACTAAGGCAAAGTAAGAATAATATAATTTTTAATCACAACAGGTTTATTCTATAAAAACATTATTTATATTCTGGGTAATTTAAAGACTGATAAAGATTCAGTAATAGAGTTAAATATTCCACTATAACATTGGAACTCCTTGTTTTCAAACAAAAGAATAGTCAAATTTACCTAAACTTCCTAGACTATGAAAGTTAGAATGGATGGCGTTTGTCTGTATGATGCTTTGCATATCCATATAAAAATATGGTTTGTGTAATCCTTCATTAAATACTCTAATGTGCCTGACTCTGAATAATATGCTAAGAACCTCGGGAGACATAGTCATTCCATTTGCAAACTTTGCTGTTTCAGTCTTTGAATCTGATTTGTTTTAATTGAATCTCCTTTGTGAAAAGTGCATAAAAGGCATATGCCAAGACAAAATTACGTCTATTGAGAACTTGCAGTTTCAGTGGAGAACTGGGAACAGGGGAAAGAACAAGAGGAAAGAAAGTCCTTTGGCTTTTCAAGGCACAAATGGGGCTCAGGAGAGAAAAATATAATTTGGTGGTAGAATTGGTAACTAAGATAAGCTGCCTTGAGTTTGATGGTCAATGTCATTAACACACTCTCTAGAACCAGACAGATATGAAGACTTGGACAATCTTTCACAGAACTTGCTTTCCATAGTGTTTCATGCTATAGCAATTCAAGGTGGGAATCTGAATCCATTAGTAAGCATTTCAGGAAAGAAAAGAAACTAACAAACCGTATTAGACAAGTCCAATCTAAGGATAAGGGACACTTACAAAAGGCATGCAATGGGGCAGCTGTGAAAGTGGCAGGTGTAGGGTGTATTGCTACTGAAATGAACTGCCATACATATAAAAGAAAGGCAAAAGAAGGCACTTCTCCCCCACCCCCCCAGGGAATGCACTTCTTAGTTTTTCATATTTCTTTCAGAAATTCCATATTTGTGAGCAGTAAAACTGACATATCGAAAACCTGAAAGTTTAGTTTTGAAATTACCTTTGAAATTTGGTCTGATCCTCGCATCATAACCTGACATCCTGCCCATCAGCTTATCCAGGAAATCGGATGGTGACATTGGCATGCTACGAGATCTTGCGCTGTCTGTTTCCTTTGTGGCTACCAAGCTAGCAGCAAGGAAAAACAAACAGACAAACAAAATTTGTTAGAAGTTTCGTTAGCAAAACATTGATTTTATTTGGTCAATCATAGCTCATTTTTCTGGGAACAGGAAAACAGGAAAGCTAAGACAGTCTTTCTATCTAGCTAATGCTTCAAAAATAGTAGTAGCAAAGAAATTGAAACAATAGGTTCTTTCTATAGCTGTCATTTAATACATAAATTTTATTCTGCTATGCTGCACACTTGTAGGTTACTCCTTCCTCAGAACTTCTGAAGATTAGTAACACTTTCCATGAGCAGTAATCAATATCATTATCACAGAGTTAAATACAAAAGTAGCTGTGTATGTGGAATGTCATATTTTGGAGTCTATTTTGAGACTAATCTATTTTAACTGGGTGTGCTGTGATAGAAGCCTGGATCAGAAAAAATGTACTAAGGATCTTGATTAGAATAGTATTACTATCACCAATTTTGGTTTATGTTGTTTATTATTAACCATAATAAAACAGATCAGTCTCTTGGCAGGTGGCATTCTTAACATTGTCTTAGAATTTCATTTTCTTTTAAAACAAAAGTGACTGCTATAGTGGGTAAAAAACCAAACCAAAACAAAAAACCCCAACAACTTACTGACTAAACTATTTGAGAACAGGGCCACATGACAAATGCCATCTCCTACAGCTTTCTCTTCATATGCATGCAAAACTCCCACTGACATTCTAAAGTGTGTTCTGTACATGCTAAGAGAGCAGAGCAATGGCACTGGGATCAACCATGGGAGCCAAAGGAAAAGTCCTTGTTTTGTGGAACAAGTCTTACTTGAGTGCTGTCTAACACACTGGGAAAATAGAACAATCAGAAATTCATAAATTTAGAGTAACATTGTGATAAACACAGTGCAGTTGAAACCATTTGTGGCTTTTGGAGTCTCAAAACAGATAAAGAGCTTTGCATGTTTGTGTGGAATTCAAGTAAAAAATCTGTTATAGAAGGACTTAAATCTCTTTTACTTACCCAATTCATTGTCTCCATATCAATTCACTCTTTTAGAACTACTTAAATATGTTTTTGTTTAGATGTAAATGCAGGGAATAATGTAAAGCCTTTAGGGATTTTTCTGACTCAAAAAACCCATGCTAAACTTTGCTTCTTAACAATGGATAAAAATGGAAAAATTCCATACAGGTGTGTATGTTTGCAGAGACCATGTGGACCACAGACTGAGAACGTGATTTTTTTCTTTTCAAGACCCTTTTACTCAGGGCATTAAAAGTTACAGTTTTATTAAAACTTCCATTTAGAAGGTCTTCTAAAATTTTTGGCTTCAAGTTTGAAATCTGGATTTGTTATCTTAAAAAAAGATTTCATGTTAGTCCTTGAGAGTTACAAATTTGGGCACACATAGAATATGAACATAGAAGCCTCTAGAATGCTATGGTTTGCTCATATTTTAATTAAAAATGGAAATTAAATCTTTTAGTTGTAATATTAAATCAGAAAGTTAAATTTTATTCTTGAGTTTATTTCCTTAGCTAGTGTTTATACTATTCTATGTGTAAGCTGACTTGTATATTCTTAAATAGTTCTTAAATTGTTAAATCGTTGGATATTTCTAAATTTTTTTGAATATTTTGGTATCTCTTTCAGTAAAAAATATTTCTTTACTCTCCTTCAATAGCTAATCTATTTCTTTAACCTTTTCTTTTTAACCTAGTTCTTTATTTCTTCCCCTAGCTGCAGAATTTCCATTTCTGAGAAAGTAAGTATTCAACATATTCTTTCTATAGTTCAATTTCAAATTATCTTATTGCCATAATTTTCATTATCAATCATTGTGAATGGATCTGATTCATCACATTATTACAACTTGTAGTGATTAATGTTTCTGCAAAACATCACTAATGTCTATAAAGCAAATAAAGTACAAGAGTTAGATTACCCTTTGTTGGGTATTATCTACTTGGAAGGCAGAAGAATCAAGTTATTGTGTGTATACTCTTAGTATATACACTTAAACTTGGATTTCATCCTCGCAGTCTTCTATAAAGAATTTATATTTCTATTCTGTAGGTATATAAAATTTCTATACTACAGGAAATACAATCCTGTATTTTTATTCTTAATATACATAAATCATCCAGAACACAAATATAGAAAGCTTGTAATCTTGAATATAATTTTCTGGAAATGAAGAATTTGTTTCTTTGCTCTTTTTTTACGTCACTGAACCTTTTGTAAAACTTTCCTTGTTGTACTTGTAGTTGTTGCTTTGCCATGGAATAAAGTACTTTGAAATTAAGGTAACTAATGCTGACAGGGAAAAATACTAATTGCTGCAACTATGGATTTTCTCAAAGTGACATTTACCTTTTTATATGATGGCATCATCAATATTTGCTTTCATTAGTAAGTTTTAAGTCTCAGAATATCTTGAATAATTTCATGCCTGCTTATGAAAAGAACACATTCAGTATAATTAATACCTTTTGTATAAACAAGGTTTATCTCAAAAGTCAGCTGTAATTTGTAACTAAATATTTATTCAAGGAATGTTTTCCCTTTTACTAAGCTTGGAGTGTAATGAATAAAGCTGGTTGAGTCTGCAGAATTCTGGCCTTTTGATTTAAATTTTATTGAAAATATGTATTTCAAGAATAGTGTTGGACAAATAAAACTTTCATCAATCAAAGCTGGCATGTGGAATACTCGTCTACTTATAAAGGAGCTAGACTTAGTACTGTAGTAAAACCCGAGTAAAGCAGTGGATTTTAAGAAGGGATTTTCTGTTTCCAGATTAATATAAAAATTTACTCTGTGTGGTAAGGGCTCTTCAGTTTTATTGCACACTGCCTCTGAAAGACAGGCCTCTGGCTAAGGAGGAGGGTATACTCCTTCCATGAACTAAGAATTGAGCTTCTTTTAGTGTTAATAATGCACATAGCTTCGTCCTCAATACACAACTATTGCATAAGTCCAGGAATGGCTTTGCGTGCCTCCAGTAGGGGAATTCACTCTGACCTGTCACAGTTCTTTAAAGAATTTGTACATGCATTTTCTAACAGGCAGAATTATAGGAATTTAATATCAGCAAGGTATGATGGACTTGTGTTTAGTATAAAGTCATTATGCGACTTTAAATTACTGAGAAAGAAAGCTGTACACTTTTTTCAGAGCTAGAAGCTTCCCATTGCTGAAGTCTTTTATTGGAGAGTGATTTTAATCTCACAGTATTCTGATCTGTTCATATTTTATGAGGACAAGTTACTAACAAGAATCCTCTCCCTGGTAGTGATTCTGAGTTGTTCCTGTGAGCTATTGGCAAATATTACTAATAGTTATAAGGATTTATACCATTTTCCAATTTCAGACTTAGAACAGTACTTGACTTCAATTTCTTGGATGTATCCCAAACATCTTTAAAATGTAAATTAAGCCTTCAAAAACAATCGAAAAGAAATTTGATAACTGAACTTGTGGACAAGAATCGAGAAAAAAAAAAAAGAAAATGTCAAAAGATGCATTCAAAAATGATTTGTGACCAGACAAATTTACACCATCAAAACTAGGGTAAGAATTTTTACTTCAAATAAGCTGTCATACAAAAGCAGACAAGATCAGAAAATTAGAATCACAAGGACTATAATTACTCCTGTCTCTGGTCTATTCTGTCCATTAACTTATTTTTTCCCATAAAGTCTTAGGACAAATGAGGTTTGCATCAATGCTTTGAAGCCTGTCAAGTTGGAATCTCAATCACTGAGATAGGAAACTATCCTAAATCACAGGTGCTGTACCTACAAAAAGTCATATTTGATTCAGAAACTGTTAGGTCAAGCTGAAGATATATCAAGTGGGATATAAATGTTAGAGAGTAAGAAGCAGCCTGACACAGACAAGATGCAGCTTCCCTAGACCAGACACCACATCCTAAATTTCAGAAAGAAAGCTACTTGGAAGAATAGTGTTCAGCAATGCCATCTATAATCTGGAAAGAAAATGCAAAGTAATTGATGGTTTAAAACAAATTCAAAAAGAACTGACAGAGACATAAATTATGAAGAAGTGAAGAAAACAACCTCTTTCCTAAAGTCAGCCCATTTAAGTTGAAGAGTTTGAAACAATTAGAGAAAGGATATTAAGAGATGTATGAACTGTGGGCATGGGCAGAGCTGTAGAAAGCAGTGAAGAAGAAATCAGAATGCCTCAAACAACTCAGCACAGTTGTGGTAAGGTTCTCACTGTGCTTCTGTGTTATCCAGTGGTGCAGAAAGATTGAAAGAGTGAGTAGCAGCATGAAGGTCACTTATTATTTTATACGATATTAATGAGACCAGTTCTGGGATGTTACGTCAAATTCCATGCCCGAGTTTTAAAAGGACATTAAAGCATTTGGAAAGGTGCTGAACAAAGCCACTAAACCATGACCTGAGAGTTAGGGAAATTTTCTTCAAGTAAGAGACTTTAGGAGCTTAATGTGCTTAGTTTATCAAAAAAGTAGACTGAAAAAAATAGCTTGATTGAAGTGTATAAATATCTCAAGGCAGCAGAAAATGCTGGACATTTATCTAAAGAAGAAAGGGAGAAGAAAACTCAGTAAGAGACAGACAAATTCAAATGGGAATTTGGACACATAATTTAATAATAACTTAACAGAAGAGCAAACTGTACCAACCAAGACAATACAGCTTTCTGGAAGAAACAATTTAACTAAATATAAGGTATTGTTCTTCATATATAGCTAGCTTGGTGAGAAGGAGTGAGTTCTGATATATAGAGAAGCAGGCTAAATTCAGATTAAACATTACAAATCTCATGCAGAAATCTTCAGACTGTCAAAAGGCACTTGATTTTTTTGAGGAGCTTAAGGAAGGGAAGCAATGGGCATAATTCCCTATGTGAAATGATGTCTTCCCAGGGTCCTTCTACACAGGGGTTGGGTTGCAGGCTTGCAGTTGCTGTAATGAGGTTTGCAAGTTACAGCTGTAATGTTGGCTCATCTTGCTCAATTATTTTCACAGCTGGGTATTTGACTCACTAAGCAGTTGTATGAGCATCAGCTTCTTGCACAGTAGGGACTTAAGCTCCAGAATGGAAAGTGCACTTGAGCTGCCCATAAACCAGAAGCAGCTTATAAAACCAGAGGTTGACCACAGCTAAGAAAAAGAGAGGTAAATATTCTGCAAAGAATAAAGAATTGTAAGCTAAACTATAATGTTGTCATGAAAGCAAATGGATATGAAATAGCCAAGAATAAATTTCGATCAAAATTAAATGACTTTCAACCACTGACACACTTCGGTTATGAAATAGTTTAACACTTTGAGCTGAAAGATAGCCCTGTGTGTTTCAAGATGGAGTTAGGCCTTAGGATGCTGTGACATTTATGACTGTGATTGCAGGTGATGGGATTCAGTTCTTTTTTAATCCTCTGCTGAGAATATGTCTACATTAATATTATTGATTCTTTTATGTTTTTAAAATCATTTCTGCTACAGAAGACTGAAAAAAAATATAGTCAACATAGCTATACAGCCAGAGGACCAAAACCTACAGAATTTAAATGGGAGATCTCATCTATCAGCTGGCAATTTAGTTACCAAGATAAAGCATGGGTCATAAATCTGTGCTCCTGAAATATCTATTTAAAGCAGGCATGTTTGTGAGAGAACATCTTTCTCTTCCCTTCCTCCAAAGGAAAATTATTGGGAAAAACTCTTCACAGAGCATTTACAATCCCCACAAATGTTTCCTTCTCTGAAACATTTAAGGCTCCAGAAATCAGATTGCTTTCCCATGTCTTTTTTCTTTTTTTTTTTCCCTGAAGAACTACTGTTTTCTACCTGCAAGTTGTTGCTATCTATCCCAACCTTCTGCACATTTTTACTAAAGCAAAAACAGAGGAAAGAAACTATACATATGAAAGTGCTTTATATAAACTTTATTTTAAAGTATATTTTCAAAGGTAATTTCAGGCCCACTGCCTTTTAGACTTATGTTTATACTGCAGAAAGTGCTGGTGTTTACTGATTTCTCTCATTTAAACATTAATCTTCAAGGTGTATCATTAAAAATCCCTTTCAGTTAGCCTTCAGTTAGTTGAGTCTTAAAAAGTATATATTTTTTTGAAAATATTGAAGAAAAAAAGTAATGGACTACCATCAGAATTTCTAAAAAAGCTTGTATCACTCCAGAAAGGCTTAATAAGAACAGTCTAGACAAAAGGGAAGGAAGAAATTACATCTTTCACCATTTGCTGAGTCTTCTCATTTTGTTGCTGCTGCAGGGAGGCGACAGATAAAGAAAGAATATGGTATGCTGTAATTCTACCTTCCACTGGAAACTTCCTAGAGAGATGTTTCCAAGTACTATTTAGGACGATCCACTCTTTTATCCAGATTAGCCTGAGAGTAATCTCCAGTCTCACAGATTTACTTTTGAATACAATTGATACAAATTATCTTTGAATTATGTGGTAGGTTCATTTTCTGCCTTCCATAGATAAACTACTGACGCATTTTTTCTTGAAAATCTTACATTTTGACCAAGTTGTTGTCACATTTATCTTGGGGATTCTTTTCATCTGATCATAAACTACTAATTTTGTCTCAAAAACAATCTATTTTAGTCATTCAGACAGGTAGAAGGTTTGCATTTCATCTTACAATGTATACTACAGTGCTGCTACATGCATTGTGATGGTCCAGTAGGTCTTTCATTTCATTATTTAACTTATTCTCTCAGACAGCAAGCGTGGCCAAACCCCTGGAGCAATTGGATGTTGTGCTTGTGGTCTATTCTTTCCAGCTGATGTTTGAATGTTTTTAATACACTTCATATTAAAATACTTCCTAGAGAAGTTAAAATAAATTAATTATACCCTCAGAAGGAAAGCAAAAACTGCAGCCAATATGTATTTAATTGCATACATTACTACACAAAAGCATTTCAGTAAATTAGTCTAGTGGTACTTATTCACTGATTCACCAGCATTGGTTAGGTGATTTAATCTCATGACTAGACTCTGATTCCATAGCTGTAAGCAATGGAGATAAAATTCATCAGCTTTTAAAATAAAAATTGTTTAGTGTAACCATGTAATTAAAGGTCTGCTTGGAAGGAAATGATCCTCTAATTGGTGGTGTTGGATCATCTGATAGTGTCTTGCATTTTAAAATTTTTAGCAATAAGATTCTGTGATATGAAGAAAGCATTCAAAGCCTCTTCTGAGTGATACAGACCTTCATCAAATACATTTGGTAGAATTAATGGGGAAAGCAAGCTTTTAATTTGATGAGGTCAGAAGCACAGGATGGCTTTTTTTGTAATGGTAATGTCTCTAACTAACTGATCTACTAATTAGGTAGACAAAGGACTAACAAGACCAGAGTTTATAGCAAGCAGAATCTGCATTAGTCAAGACTTACATAAACCTGAACAAAAATACCTTTTGAGAGTAGAATGTTCCAGCACGTGACAGCTTAAAATAAAAACCAAGAAATACAACAAGAATGATTACTGAAGGCCTCAAGTCCATCCAAATTAGTGTTTTCCTTGTTTTTCCAAAAATTAATCCTGCTCTTTTTAGAAAGACAAAAACTGCCTTCAATTTTACTCCAAAAAATCTAATACATTAATGTAAAGCATAAACAATACTAATCTGTTTGATTTTTGGAGATAAGGTTTTTTCAAAATTTTTGCAGTTTATCACTGAAATGCATTTGTTCAGTTAAGTGGCATGACACAGATATTCTTTGAGGTGTGATATGTTTAAACTGACTGAGATAGCTGAGTCAAAAGAGAAATACAGATCTCTGTGTTTTACTGCGATAAAGAATTTTAAATTTCGAAACCTTGAAGATTAGCAAATATAGTGAGGTGGGAGTTCAGAAGACAGGATAAATTCTTTTTAAGTAAGTATTTTTAAAAATTTCAATACAATTTAAAACCAATCTCTTTAATGAAAATTACGATGCTTCACAGAAAATAAAAGACAGGCTTTTCTGATTGGAGGCCATTCATCAGCAATATTTATTTATGAAAATCCAGGGCCATTCTGGAAAGCCAGGAGCTATGTCAGGGGGTCACAGCTGCATGGTTCCAGTACTGAAAGTGACATACAAAATCAACTGTCACTGCTGTTCCATTCTAGCTCACACAGAGATACTTTCTTCTGAGAAACAAAACACAAAATTCATCTCCTACTCTGAATTATCCTTGGAAGACAATCTCTTTACATTATCTATATTGTGAACTCAGGGTAAGTGAACTCCTAGTTTAGATGCCTGAATTAGACAATGTTCCCTTCCACCGTTCAAGGTTAGTACCAGGAGATAATTTTCTTCCAACTCCTTTGTATTCCATTATGAAAATAACTCTATTTAAATAATGATTTATTGGTGAATAAATTAATTTCATTCTGAGGGACAAAAAGAAAGTTTCCAATGGTGAAAGAACAGTGGAAGAGGGTGGCACGTAGTAAAGCCAAAGATAATAAATGATGGAGAAAGAATTAAGTTTTCAATGTGTTAACAAAGACTGAGATTGCAAGGGCTTTTCATTGTATTTCTGCTAAAACTGACAATAATGTGTTTCTTGCTAATTAAAGATGCAATCTCTTGTACTTGTTGTAGGTCATAAAATTGACAGTTCCTAGTGCAAAGAAAATGCAGATTTTCATATACTGCAATGTTTTAGATAACAATAATTTTATCAGAACAAATAGAATTCTTAATTCATGTTTGCCAGAGTGTCATATCAACTAAGAGGAGCAGAAGCATTGTATCACTAAGACTTGAAAAAGGTATTTTCTAAGAAAAACTCTCAAGAAAATGTTAATTATTTTGTGTTAAATTTTGATTTTCTACTGATTTTTCAAAGTTTTAGATTTTTCTAATTGCCCTCCTATCCTCTTGATTAAGTGCAAGTGGTCAGAATAATTTTTCAATATAATGCTGCAAAGATAAGTATTGCATCAGGACACATTTTCAGCTGAAGTAACAATACTTATGTGCAACAAAAAAAAAATACCTTTCCATTTCAAGTTCACTATCTATTCTTTATTATTTTAGTGGTTATAAATGAAAGCTACATTAAATATATAGGGGATTGCATTTCAATGCAACTATTAGAAAAATATTTTCTTTCAGATTTGAATAATTTTTCTGTTTCAGCTACAGGATTAACATTAAATTTTATTGCTCCTGTAGCTTAGGCAATGGTTACAAGCATTTTTTAACGTTCCTGATAGCTTTATGGTGTCACATTTTTTTCGCATGTATTAATACAGTTGACAATTCCTCCAGCTCTACAGTCTTCCTCTAGTCATGTTTGTCCTGGAAGGAATAAAGCTTGTTAAAGTAAACACATTTAACATATGTTAACATAAACTACATAAATTATGGATTATTGTTCAGAAAAACTTTGGATTGCTGTGGAATGTTTCAACTCTTCTTAACAGAGAGAAAAAAACAGAATAATACAATTTGAAGTCTTCTGATTAAGTCACTCTATCTTGATCAGCATTCTAGTATATTATAGTCTAGATAATGTTAAATAATTTTCGTTGTTTGTGACTTGATACATACATATAAACACAATGCTTTACACAGCAGCATGTGAGATGGCTGTTTAGAAGATTTGACTTTTTCTCTAAAATAAGTTTGATAAAAGTTCTGCTAGAGAAAAGCTGAATATATCCTGAAAAGTAACTATATAAAGTATTTTTTCCCAAAATGCTACTCACAAAATTGTTTATTTTGATTATCCAGATAATTATAGTGTAGGTCTGTGTTATTACTAATAATTTAGAGTTTTCAATTAAGACAAAATATTTCTAGTTGGAAAAATATTGTTTTCGTGAAATGGAGTTTTAGGGAAACATATGTTTCAATGTAGTTTTATGAAATGCTAGCAGGCTTGGGTGTAATATTATTCAGTTTTCTTTCTATTTCGTCAGTAACAATCAGTTTTCCAATGTCAATGGAAATGAAGTTGCAGTCTCAGGTTCTAATTTTCGAAGACTTTGAACATCTTCCCCATAGAATTAGCTGAGATTTTTCTTGCTTTCTGCAACTTAAACTGCTTTTTATGCACTGAAAAGTGAGAAAATCTTTTCAGAGCTTTGGAAATTTTGTGAGACAGGAATGATGATGTTCAACCAGCCATATTAATTTACATGAGATATGTGGATTAAGTAATTTTTTCCTTTTATTAATTCTATCCAGGATCAACACTGTAATAAATCAGTATAAGACTTTCTTTAACAAGAACAGAGTTGAGCTTCAGGGTGATGATGAGAGTGACAGAATTCATGCCACATAATGACAGAACCCAGTATTCCTAATGCATGCACTGAAGCATATTCCTTACGGAATAAGTCAGAGAAAATAATGTGAAGGTTAAAAAAACAGTGCTGCTAGCCTTTCGTGCTTCCTCCAAAATTATCCTGGTCCACTACACACATTCTCTTTCACACACAGAAAGTGGTGTTTAAACTTCCTCTCAGATACATATTTAGTCTTTGCTTTTCTAGTCTTTATGGCAGCATCCCCTTAAACTATCATCCCAGTGTTATGAACTTTGTGTAAAGAGCTCCAAATAAGCTGAGAGAAGGAAAAGTCATGACCTGAGCTGATACCTCACTGCCCTGACAAATCCTCCCCAAGATGAGCGAGGGCTCCAGGCAGAGCACCCTCCCCCCTTCCCTGGCTCATCATGAAAGTATTGAGGACACTCCCCCTTCCCCAACAGTGTTAAAGGCTTCATTATGTGCAAGACCCGTTTTCTCCTGAAGGAATCATCCCTGTTGAAAAGGAGGGAAAAGAGCATTCTGTTAACCATTGTTCAGGGATCTGAACAAGTGCTTTTGTGCTCACATTTTAATTACACATGAAAAGTTGAGTACTCTAGGATCCAAAGAGGTAGAGAGAAGCAACAGAAATAGGTAAAGAGAGAGAGATATTCTGAGAGCTCATTTGCAGAGTGTAAGAATTTGAGGATAAGTATCGAAGATAAAAGGGAAAATTTTAACACATATATGGAGAAACTTCCAAATAGTATTTTTAAATCCAGTTCTCCACTGTATTTAACATTTTGTAATCATAGATTACTGTTTCAAGTGGGGACATTTCATATTCATTTTGTGTGGTAAAAACTTGCAATATTACGTTCAAAACAATTGACTGTCATTTTTAGTACACAAGAACTGGACTACAAGATATTTTAGTCTACTTTAAGTTTTGCAAATTAGGAGTTTAAGCAAACTGATAAATCTTCTTCTTAAAAAAAAGAAGAAAAGAAAAAAAAGAAGAAGAAAGAAAAGAAAAGAAAAGAAAAGAAAAGAAAAG
>JANRGV010000084.1:35235884-35253569 GCA_024734035.1 Alethe castanea
CGCTGGAGGGACTGCCCTGGGTGCGGAGGGCGCTCCGCTGGGGCTGGCGGGGGAAGTCCGTGCTCAGAACGGAGCGCCTTCCCTCCGCGGCCGCGGAATCGGTGCCTGCGCGGGGCAGCGACCGCCAGAGAGGTCGGGGGAACTCCCTGAACCTCGGGTCTCGGAACAGACTGGGAAAAGAGGGGCGCTTCTGCTCTGCCTGTAGCTCTGGTGATAGGCTTGCTTTCTCTTAGGAAATAGGTGAGAGGAGGTGAAAAACACATCTCTGTATTTCAGTCTCTTCTTTGAAAGTATAGTGCTGATTGACACTGAAAAAGTGTATCCTGTTCTATTTGACTTTTTCGGAAAAGAAAGATGATCTAGAGCCGTGGGGTGAACTAATAGGGAAACCCAAAGAGTCCGAAATTTTGACTGGGAAGGAGAGTGGAAGGGATTATGAGAAGGAATAAGGGAAAGAACATCTTAAGAGGGAAACTGAAAAGTTATTCATGAGAACGAGGGGAAGGGACAGAGAAACAGGTTGCAACAATACAGGTGACAAAAGTACATGATTACATTTATTGTCAGAGAAACCAAACATTTCAGGCAAACCAGGTGCTGCTTTCCTTAGCAAGGGTAAGGCTTTATGAGTTGACATTGAGAAATATTGTTTGAGAAATACTTCTGGGAATCTGTATGGTTTGTGCACAAAATAAAATGAAGGATTTGTCAGGAAGGGCTACACCTGGAGAAGAGCAGAAGGGGGAAAATATGTATGAGATTGTAAAGTAGGGCTGCTCTAAAAGACAATGGCCTTTGAACACCCATGTCATCATCTGGGAGAGCCAGTGGGAAGAGAAACCTGGGAGGAGCAGTCCAGGACAGAGCTCTGCACTTGTGAGCAGCATCTGGCTGGGCCTGTCTCCCTCTCCTTGACTGCCTCAGTATGACCTGCTTTTTTTTTCCTGCAACCACTATCCTGTGATGGGTGGCAGCCCCAATAGATGTACAGCTCCAATAGTTGCACAGCCCACATGATTATCTCATGCCAGACTCTGATTACAGCTATTATAAAGCCAAAGAAAACTTAGGTGCCAAAGACTTAGCAGATATGGAAAAAGGAAAAGGTTCAGCAAGATAAGGCACATGAAGCAAAGAAAAAGAAACTGTAATTTGAGAGAACTATAATGAACTCATGACAGAAAAGGAAGATGGAAAGGGTGAGAGTGAAATATGGAACAACTTTTAACAGAGAAAAAAACTTGATTAAAAGGTCATCAAGTAGATGAGATACAGGAAAGAAATAAGAAACATGGCTTTTATACATTCCTTATATCCAAAGATAGGTGTAAGTTAGAAATAAGGTATTTCATTAAAAAACTTGAAAGTAGTCACATGTTCCACCTGCAGGTATATTGTCTTTTCTTTTTCTTTTTAATTTCAAAAAATACCCCACATGTGGTTTTCACCACAGTTCTGAAGTTACATTGTCCATTTTCACCATGTCCCTATTCTTTTTTTTAGCTCTTCTTCACGGTTGTTCCCAGCAGATATCGCTAAATATTAATGCCTACCACAGTTTTTAAAGCCAGTTGGGATTTCTTTGTTGGTAACTATCAAGTGTATGGCAAAGAATGCACTAGAATATCACTAGAAATTTTTCTCTGTTAATTACTAGTGATTACATAAACGAAGGGATGCTCTAAGTTTCTAGGTCCACTCTGCACAAAGTTGTTTATTTTTGTTTTGTTATCTCTGTAGCCCTGAATGTCAACAATGATCATGAAAGAAACTTGTTAAAACCCTCAACTGAAAACACAATAACAAACAAACTAATGAATATCTCTATTTGCTCAGGGACAGTCTGTCAATGCAGGTGCTCTACAGAATCAGTGGAGTACTTTCTTTTTGTATTTAGAAGAGTTGATTCCTATCTTTCTCTTTAAAAGGAGTTTGCAGTGAGGCTGCTTTTCCAGGACCTATTTATTTTTGTGGACTATGTATTTCAACAGTGAATTGGTCTAATTTAATTTATTTGCACTACGGCAAACTCATTTTTCTTATGGTGCTGTTAGTTGAAACTACCATCACAAACTCTCCACGTCTCCTACAATAGGAACAGTTCTATTAATTATAAATGCAGGCTATACTTTAAATATGCAGAGTTCAAGCTTCTCAAAATCCTTGTGGGAAAAATATAGGCTTGCTTGTGCTTTAGGTAGCAAGTTTACTGCTGCGTTATTTTATTTTGCTAAATGAGACTGTTTTTGAACTTGTGAAATTTTTCTGCTGATAGTGTTGAATATTAAAATATTTTTTTCTGTGTTAATTCAAGCAACCCACATTGATTTATAAAAGGTTTCAATTCAACAAAACACTCAAGCATATACTGTTGACCTCAAACATTGACAAAATATTTCTTAATTGTTATAAATCTTTTAATTCACTAGTGTTTTAATTACTGTCTTCTTAGTCTTTCTGTATCATTACTGATAGACTTACCTGCTTATTATATAATGCCAAACCAGTGATTATGTCCATGTTTGGGAGATCTCTATGGTATCTTTTGATACTTCTGGCAGTTACAGTAGATTGAAAGGTGAGACTTGTTTGAACATCTATTTTAAAACTGCAACCACAGAGTTTCTATCTCAAATATTAATGTCGTTTATTGATATATGCCTCGCATACCTGGATAAAAAAAATCAAATAATATTGCTCAGAATTCAAAACATGATAGCTGGAAAGTATGTGCCATATGCATACAAAACTGAGCTGCATGATTTTTTTTCAGTAGTACTGGATGTTAATTGAAGTACATTCTTTACAAATGGATAACATCAGTATGTTGAAAAAAGGTTTTCTTGAAAATATTCTAATGTCTATCTCCAATTTTCCTTATAAGCAGCAGGCTGGATATCTACTATATCTCTGGTTCAACCACGATTTAGGTGTATATGAAAGTAAATCACTTGTATTTATAAGCTTGAAAAATGTTCACCGGGAGTAGCCTGTGAGGCAAAAATGCTTTAAGGTTATTGGAAGAAGATGCTCCTAATGCGAATCATAACAGTATTTATTAATTTTTTTTTTGGTTCCAAATATGGGGATAATTGTAAAACTTTGTATCTTAGAACAGCAAGACATAAGATTGGTCAATATTATAGACTAACTCAGTTTATTAACACACAATTTATACAATTGAATGCAAGATAATGTAGCTACTTCAAGTTATTCACACAGAAGAACCAAAGTGCATATATGGGTGACCGGATTAACTAATGTGCTTTTTGGCATGATAGCATTGTTCTGGATTATTAAGACAAACTAATCGCAGTTGTAGTCATGAGAAGTTACTATTATCATTTTAGTATGCCCTATCACATTATGGTTCAGTATTGGGATGGTTCAGCTTGGAATACTTTTTTAATATAAGATTAAACTTCATCTTATAAAAAACTGAAACGTTTTTAGACACCTGCATGAAGTAAAAGCAATTGTGAAGTCAAGGTAAAAACTTTAGTTTAAGATAATTAGAGAGGTAGTGAATTGGCAAGACTGGAACCTGATAAAAGGTGAATTCAGAATAGAAGAAGAAGAACCTTACTTTAAAGCAATTAAATGATTGAAATACCTAAAGAGGGAGCAAAACTGATCACCTTTAAAGTCTTTAGATCTGGGTCAGTTGTATGTTTTGGATTTGGTCCAGAAGCCACTGGGCAAAATCTGATGATCCTTGAGATTCAGTTCAAGTCAGCCATGGCTCCAGTGTTAAAACATGAATCTAGAACTCCAAAATACTTTATAATGGTATACATATATATATAGCTACAGAGTTATTTACTTTCTTATAAGATTGGCTTCCAAACTGACAGTTGAAAACCACATGTATCATGATGGTAAGGAATAAAGACCTCATGTATGTAGTCCTTACCACCCTTGTATTGCCAGTTTGTACATTCTAGCGTTTTAAGAGGGTGTTGTGATAGGATATGACATCACTGTAGTTTTAGATACTGGTTTTACTGAGACATGTTTGATTATGTTAATTAGTCCGGCTTTCTCAGTACACAGGATTCCCCAGGATGTAATTCATTCAAGTGTGAAACCCCAGAGGCTTTGACCTATTACTAAACACAAAACTACAAATAGAATAAATGTTTTTCGATAAACACAGTCCTAAAATAGAAAGGCCATTTTTAAAACATTAGAGTAACTTCACAAAAAAGAAAAATGTAGTTGTTCAACATATCTCAACAAGCAAGAAAAGGGTTAGAAATGTATTTCAGCCTCTGAAAACAAAGTAGAATCTGTATGAAATTATTTACCAAACAGTTTTCTCTAAAATATATGTGTTTACCACAAGGATGAAACACAACATTCTGAAAATGTATTACATCAAAAGCAAGACTTGGGATAACTAAAATAAATAGTATTATAAAATAAATAGACTTTTTCGTTTGGTTTGATGAACTGTTGCCATTGCATTTAATTTTGGGGTGCATACAAAGAAATTGTTTCTACTTCATGAGTAATTAAACTTTCAGTCTTTTAACAAACTGTGAAACATCAGATCACACGTATTTTTCTTCAGATATTTTTTTCTTCTCAAACACATTCTACCTTAAACCTCAATTCTCGTAAGTCAGATGGAGTTCCTGAGTTCCAGTGGTAAGTTTTATCCATCATGATCTTTAGATCTGTGCTAATCCACATGAGACACCAATATCTGGAGAGATGGTTTATGGTAGTAATAGAAAATAAAATGAAGATTAATGGTCTATATTTCACTCTTATTGTAAGATGTCAATAAATGTTAAGAGTTACTTAAGTGTAATAAGTAAATTTTATTTCAGAGTAATAATATATCACATGAAAACCCTCACCATCTTGTAAATAACAGGCATATGCATAAAAATACCACCAAGTTGTCTGATCTTGAAATATAAAATTATTGTTAAATATTATTCATTATGGTTACCAAAAGTGTCTGTATGTATTCACTTTATAGGAAGACAACTAAGCAAGGATGTAAATACAGTATAAGTTTGTACTCCAAAAGTAGTCATCACTGAAAAGAAGTTCTGGGGTGTACTGATCTGTTCTCTGTGGTGTCTTGATTGCCTTGGAGCAAGATCTGATCTTCTCTTTATGTGCTTATAATTTCTGTTAGAAAATAAGAATCAATGGGAGCTTAGTATTTTCTCCCTCTTTTATTAAAAAAAAATCAGAAGAGTCTATAAAGAGGGTAGAAATGCCTATGAACCATTGTGTGCACAGTTCAATCAAAAGCAGAAAGATTTCTAAGTTAATGTCATACTTTGTTATTAGCTCCATGAATTAATCAGAGGTTTGATCCATTTAACTCTGCCTAGCTCAAAGCAAGTGAGCTGTTCTGCTGCAGTCAGCGGCCCCGTGACTGTTCCGCTGGCTCAAACCTCAAGGGAGACCATTCCTGCTAGTTAGTGAGTGCTCCTGGTTTTTTTATTTAATTACTCCATGTCATCATATCAGAAAAATTAAATATCCAGAGCAGCCTGCCATTTTCCCAGTGTGAAACTTTCATTTCTTCTGTTTGCTTGAGTGTTATTCTTTTAATTCACCCATGGGATAGTTTTGCATGCAGAAAAAGTAACAGATAAGCTTATTGTACTTGTGCAAATTAACTCCCACGGATTTTAATGGTAAAAGTATGATTGCTTGCATGTGAAAAACATAGTATGGGTTGAGACCATTTTTAATATAGTTGAAAATCTGTGGGTCTAGTGGTGAGCACTTATTAGGAGGACACCTCAATGCTTTATTTTTTAGGCTGTGTTGTTTTTTGTGCGTAAAGAAGGGGTTTAGATAGACATTTTTGAAATCTGATAGGGCTGGACTACCTCTGTTTCTATTGGAGTTTTATACATTAAAATGTAAAAAAAACCCACCAAAACCCCAAACCAAACTACCTTCTAAAAGCACTTCTCAGTGGCCATGACCAGTTGCAGCAAAATCATAGTGACAGTAGGTATATGTAAAAAGAGAGAAATTAAAGCTGGACACACAGATTTTCTTATCCTGCCTTACTTTACAGCATTTTTCTTGTTCATCTTGAGAGTATATAGATATTGCAGTATATCCTGGGAGCTAAGAAACTTAAGTATGAATTTAGGGAGAGAGTAAATGCTAAAGACATAGAATAGTGTAAAATCTCCCACTGTTTGTTCTCTCTCTTGTTGTGGTTTGTGTTCAGCTCTGCTTCTACTGACTGTACACAATACATGTACCGTAAGGATAAAGAAAGGACATAAATCTAGTAAGAATATTATGTGCTATATAAACGTTCCATAACCCTTTCAATTCCTATATGACTTAAATAGGTTGCAGGGGGTCCTTTATAGTGATCTGAAAAGCAATTCCAAAATATAAGACCTGGGAAAGCTTAGTTTGGTAGTTGGCTGTTTTTTATAAACATTGTTACTCAAAACTAATTCTCAGAGTTGTGAATGAAAGCCAAACTATTTTTGCCCACATTTTCGTCAGCTTTTCTTAAATACATTTTTACATTTATTGACCTATTTCAGCTAATTAATTTACTGTAAAATGTATTATTTTTATGATAATCAATTACATTACATTGGTTTTATATGAATTACTTTTTATATTAAATGAGTGCTTGATAACATTTTGACTTGTTTATAAGGGCTTGGATGACTGGATCATTTGCATTGAGGTGTAATAATGACTGTTATTAGGAAAAAGGCACAGATGTTTATTGGACTTCCCATGTTGCTATTATTTTGCTGATTATTTCACTGCGTTCTAATAATTCTCAAATCAATCTGCCTCCTAACATAAGCTTTTACTGTCTTGTTCCTTATTTCATGTTTGCAGTATCTGTCACACCTTTGAAATGGATCATGTTTGATTATTTGATTTTTTTCCCCTGAAACAAACTGATCGTCTTTGGTTTTGCTCTTACCGAATGCTTCCTACTTTACATCTCCAGCTAGTGTTGCTCATCACTGAAACACAGATGTGAGAGGAAGCACATATGAGAAGGGCTTATTAGTAGGTGTTAGTATAGCGTTTCCTAAGTCAGTATTGGGTTTGTGCCTGTACTTTGGAATTAATTCTAGGAGCTGTTTGGCATTTTCTTTCTTTCTGATTTTAGTCTAAATGAAAGCTATTTAGATAATTCTAGTTCTAAGCCAAGTGCAAAAACTTTTCCATGAGCACTCTTAATGTCCTCTGAAATTCAACTGTACAACTAAAACTGTGGACTGTGTAAGATATGCTGTAATTTTTTGCCAAACAGTAGCTTAACAGTGGGGACTTTTTTGAAGGTGTGCTACTCTCGACTCTGTCCAGCTTTTATCTGTGTGTGGCAAATTGCTTTATATGGGGAGAGACTCTAGGAAAGCTTTGAAAGATGTAATTCTAAACAGTTACTCCTGTTTTGTTGATTCACTTAATGCAACTTTTGGCCATCTTATTAATGAGTTTTTTTTCTTAGCCTCATTCTTATGGAACAGAGGAAGGGGTGAGTCGATCATGCATGCATACCTTAAAGGGATATAGTTTGAACATATAGTGTAAGTCTTGAAAGCATAAACTTTCAGTAATGATAAAGCTGTCCCAGGCACTTTGTGGCAGAGAGATCTTCAATATCAGAAAATGGGAACAAATTAAATTCATCAACTTTTCAAGGTGCCCTGTTTAACTTATGTTTTTGGACAAGTTTGTTTGCCTTTTGAGGCTCACTTCTCTAGGAATGGCATGTGCAGCCTGCAGGGCAGTTCTTCAGTATGTGTGCTTTGAAGAGAAATGCATATGAGTGCATATCTGCATAAATGCACAGTTTTGAGAACATTATACACTAGATTGCACTAGATAGCATGGCCAGCAGGGCCAGGGCAGTGATTGTCCCCCTGCACGTGGCACTGGTGAGGCCACAGCTGGAATCCTGTGTTCAGTTCTGGGTCCCTCACTACCAGAAAGACATGGAGGTGCTGTCCACAAAAGGGAAGCAAAGACGGTGAAGGTCCAGAGCACAGGTCTGATGAGGGCTAGCTGAAAGAGATGGGAGTGTTTAGTCTGGGGAAAAGGAGATTCAGGGGGACCTTCTCCCTCTCTAACTATCCCACCAGTGGCAAGCTGGAGGTCAGTCTCTTCATCCAAGTGACAAACGATAGGACAAGAGGAAATGGCTTCAGATTGTGTTGGGGGAATTTTAGCTTGGATATTGGGAAAAATTCCATCTCTGAAAGGGTTGTCAAGCATTTGAACAGGATGATCCGGGAAGTGGTGGAGACACCATCCCTGCAGGTATTTAAAAATTGTGTAGATGTCACACTTGGGGATGTGGTACAGTGGTGGTCAATAGGGGCTTACAGTCAGATTTTTAAGGGTGATGATGATTTTGCATTAAATTATGCTATGAAGTACTTGGAGTTTCAACTTGATTGAGCATGTATTTTATAATAATTTATACAAAATGTGGAGTTTAAGTTATATTTGGTGCCCAAGCGATCATTTGCATGTACTTATTGAATTCAAAATTCTCATATCTACTGACAAGAAACTGTATAGCAGGGTATGATTCAAAGTCAACAGCTGTCTACGTAGAGCTGTGAAGATGACTCTCCTGACCTGATCTGTGAATCCAACATTTGTGCAATGCTGCCTTCAAGTATCCGTATCCCATAACTCATCTTTGGCTCCATCAGATATACACTTCATTGTACTCCTTTAAGGGGAAGGCCAGAGGAAAACTATTGGACTAGTGCATTCAGCACATTACTGTTGAGTGCTGCAGAGAACAGCATTCGTATTTCTGAAGGTGGATTTTTTTTTAAGACAGAATATGTTAGTGTCATGGTGAAGCTATTTCAGTAATAGTTCTCTATTGGATATTTACTGCAAAGTAACATTTATTAAATACATGTTGTTTGATCCCTTAAGATGTGACTTCATATATATTCTTTCTGGTAGGAGTTTTAGCTGTTATAGGGTCGGCTGTAAACAAACAACACAATAAAGATACTTTTTTGCTTTTTATTTTTCTCAAAAAATATCAGATTTAAATGTTAACTGCTGCTTCTGTAACTTGTACATGCTGGAATATAATGTGTAAGAGAAACAGTTTTTCCTCTCCAAATGTGCTGTAATCAAAGGGTTTTGCCTCAAAGCTACTCATTGGGTTTCCAGTGTATTCTTCATTTTTATGAAATGAATGTGAATCTATATCTAATAAATTTTGTTCTAAAATCCCTGTTCAACAGTTGGTATTTCATACATGTATGTGCTGATCATTCACATGATGCATCTTGCCTTTAAAGCATTTATAACAAAGTGAATCTCATTGAACTGACTTGTGGCATTATTTAGGTGAACAATAAAAGTCCCAAACAGCAAGCTTGTTTTTATTTCAGATTATTTTTGTCAGCTTTCTGGTCCAGCATGGCAACTGTTTTGTTCCTGGATGATCCAATTACAGAAATCCTGAACTCTGTGCTCCTACATGCTTCAACAGTGAGAGGTTAGAGTGATGGCCCGACACTTAAAGGAGGCTGAACTGACTATCCAGCTCTCGTTATTGTCAAGATGGAGGTGGGGACAAATGGAACAGACAGCTTGTACTACTTAGCTGTAGATAGTGTTTTTCTTTTCTGTTTTTGTAACTATTACATGGCCTGAATCAGATGTATATTTGTGCCTTGCGAGCACATGCACAAATACACTACAGCATATGCTTAAATATGACACAGCATTAAGCTTTGTCTTAAATATGGTTCAAAATAAATATTAAAGCCTCATCTTGAATTAATGATTAAAATGTTTATACCTTAATAGTACCTTAATTTCAAATACTTATTTTTTATTATCTCTGTTATGTTATAATTGAGTGGATACAAAGCTAAAATTTTTGAGTGCCCTTTTTTGACAGAACTACAGCATAAATTGAAAGACTCTTGGGAAGCATAAAGTGATAAGGAATCATAAGAACATTCTTTTTTAGTGATATATATGTTTCACATATTAAATGTAACATCCTTGGCTGCAATATTAGTTCAATACAACACGAATTTTACTTCAGGTGTAGACATAAAGTTGATATGGAACTTAAGGCTTTATTTCATTTATTAATAAAGAAATGTATGAGCTAAGATAAAGAATTTGAGAAAAGAGCAGGCTGCATGCCTGCATGCAAAATTTATAGAGCTGCATTTCTTTCTTCACTTGTAATAAATTTATTAAGCAGTATAAAATTACAGCAGAATTGAGATTTTTATTTCAAGGCTTTACTTAAATGAATGTTTTCCTAATGTGAAGAAAGCAACTGCCCTCATACAGATTTTGCATTAGTAGATAAAACTATTTTGAGGAGTTAATATAGGCACTTGAAGAGGATAGCTGCTTGGAAATGGAGGAGGTAAAGTATTCAGAGGCACCCATTTACTTAGGTTATGCACGTGTGTTAACGTGCATGCTAACGTGCACTCAGAAGTTATCTGCTTTGCCCTTAAGTGGGTGCTTGCAAAGCACAGGCACGTGAAGGACCCAGTGGTCCTGCCCCATGGAGAAGAAAATGTGTCCTGCTCTGTAAGCAAACAGGTGTTTGTTCTGAGTCATATTTAAGAGGATGTTTTTACATGTCACAGTTACAACAGTGAGACTCCATAGGCAACATTTTATTGTGGCTTTAATGATTTCAGCTAATGGATTGGAACTAACTGTTTCTAAAATTTTCCAATTTTTGTAAATCTCTGAATGACAATATCCTTGAGGATTCTTTGAGACTGAAGATAAGGGGGTCAAAGGAAATGGAAATTTGTAGCTTTACATGCTCATGTTACAGTACTTGTAGTGTCAAAAAGCCTAGTTACTTCAGAGGGAAAAGTCTTTCTACATCTACAAAACAGAACAAGTGAAGAGGAGTTCTGCTTGTGTTGGTGGGATGGCAAGTTCCCGTGCATTTCATAGTTTTGGCCTTATTGACAACTGGCAGTCACAGAATCACAGAATATTCTGTGTTGGAAAGAACCCTCAGGGTGATCCAGTCCAACTCCTGCACCTGCACAGGACATCTCAATAGTCACACCATGTTCCTGAGAGCCTTGACCAAACTCTTCTTGAGGTCTGTCAGGCTGGTGCTGTGACCACTTCCCTGGGGAGCTGTTACAGTGCCCAAACACCCTCTGTGTCAAGAACCTTTTTCTAATATCTAACCTAAACCTCCCTAACACAACTTCAGGCTGTTCCCTTGCATTCTGTCACTGGTCACCAGAAAGAAGAGATCAGTGCCTGCCCCTCTACTTTCCCTGTTAAAGAGTCCAACAAGGTCTCCTCTCAGTCTGCTCCAGACTGAACAGACCAAGTGACCTCATCTGCTCCTCAGAAAGCTTCCCCTCAAGACCCTTCACCATCCTCGCTGCCCTACTCTGGATGCTCTCTAATAGCTTAATATCTTTCTTATAATTGTGGTGCCCAAAGCTGCACAGAATATTCAAGGCGAGGGTGCCCAAGCTCAGAGTAAAGCAGGACAATCCCCTCCCTTGCCTGGCTGGCCATGCTGTGCCTGATGCCCCCCAGGACAGGGTTGGCCCTCCTGGCTGCCAGGGCTCTGCTGACTCAGGTTCAACTTGCCACCAACCAGGAACCCCAGGTCCCTTTCCATGGCACTGCTCTCCAGCATCTCATTCCTCAGTCTGTCTGTACATCCAGGACTGCCCCATCCCAGGTGCAGAATCTGGCAATTTCCCTTGTTAAATTTCATATGGTTAGAGATTATCCAGCCCTCTAATTTGTTGAGGTCTCTGCAGGGCCTCTCTGCATTCAAGGGAGTTGACAACTCCTCCCTCCCAGTTTAGTATTATCAGCAAACTTGCTCAGTGCTCCTTTGAGTCCTCTATCAAAGTCATTAATGAAGAAAGGGTTTTGCTGAATTAAGAAGCTTCTTTCATTGGAAAATATCTTGGCTCTACTTATAGGTTAACAGCAATCTCACCTGGAGTATCGAATTTCTTCATTCTTAATCATGTTTCTTGTATATTTTTGTACCTTAGTTTTTTTCCTGAGGAGAAGCAAACTTGAAGCAAGTCTATTTCAGTCACAGATGTAGATAAGGAAATTCAGATTCAACTGAAATAATAAAGCTGTGATGGAAGCAGTATGTAGTATTAGTATGTATTTAATACTGAAGTTTCAGTTTGAACCCTGAACAACTTCAGAGATACTGGAAGAATTAACAAGGTCAATTTATTATGACTGTTTCAATTGTATATAAATGGTATTTTTCATTCTTAGTTCTCAGAAAGGGTGCTTCTTGCTGAAATTGTCATCAAACTATGTTTTAGGGGTTTTTTAAAGAAATGGTCCTGTATGTCAGCTAAAGAGATGAGAGACACAGATGAAAAATATGCCAGTAGTATTCAGTGTGAGATTTTGGAACAGATGAGGCCCTGGTGGATCTAATTCAAATTCATTCATTTTTCCTGATAGGGAGCTGTGGTCTATATGCAGAAATGATGTTAAAGAGTGATTCATAGTTTCAATCCGGAGACATAAATGTGCAGAACTCAAATATTCTCTGGCTGATGAGTAATCCTATAGTGGATTTTTGTGACCTCTTCCTTGGAATAAAGGAAGTTGGATGAAAAACTGCATTACAAATGTAAATAGCCTTGCATTACAAATGTAATGTGCCAGTTCAGCAATTAGGATATCTAACAATATGAGGCCTATTACCAAGAGAGCAGGAATGCAGTAATGGCAAAAAGCAAATTAAGCTGCTGTGCATTTTCTGGGCCTCAGTAGGGTTAGGATGCAGTCTTCAGGAATACAGAGAGAATCTGATGCTGTCAATTGTTCTGTTCTTGTCTCTATGGCACTGCTTCATACCATTTTTAGGAAAAACAGAACTGTAATTTTAATTCTCTGACAAACTGAAGTCTCCAAATGCTTTGGAGATTGTAACGTTGTCTGACTTTGAGAATGTGTATAGTTATTTTCAAAATCTGTTCTGTAGTATTGCTATTTCTTTTTTCTTTCCAAAATCTAATATGGGAGTAAAAATTCTTCCTTATCTGCTTCTTGGCATAGCTGAATGTACATGTGAGATCCATCCAGCTCGTTGAGTATCACTGTGATGATGGAGACAAAGAAGAAATGCCATGTCTGAGATATTAATAATATATAAGATTTTCAAGCAGACTTCGTGTGCTGGAAATATTGCTATTTTTTTCATTAATATCAAGATACTTCTGCTAGAGGAAAGTCCAAAATATTTTTGCTGTATAAAAACCTCAACAAAAATATCTCATTCATCAAAAGCTTTTAATAAAGGTGAAACAGTTGAAGGGGGAAGGGTTGAAGCTTTTATGACATCCTTATAGCAGATAAGGCAACAAATCAAAACACATTTGGGAAAAAGATGACTGCTACCTCCACTTAGTTTGAACGGGATTCAGAAGCAGTAATAACAGAAAAAATTTGACATAGTTCAGAAGCTCTGTTTGCACTAAAAAACCAAGCTATGTTCTGCAAATACAAAATCTGTATAAAGAAAATCCAATCTAATTCATATTGATTCTTGAAAGCATCTCAATTCTTTACTTCCTCAGGCAATAGTAATTGTTTACATGTGTCACAATCTGCTTCAGTATGTCACAAAGATTAGCAGTGAATGGAGCGAACTCTGATGTCAGTGAAAAGTGAGATAAAACATTGTGTTTCAAATATCTGAGCAGTGTTTATCAACAATCCAGACTTCAACTATGTTGTTTATTTTTCTTTCAGTATTAAAATGAGACAGACTATTCTTATTATAATGATGTAGCCCATGCAGCACGAGGAGGAAGGGTTTAGAAATGTATTTAGACTTATCTTGGCAGTTACATTTTACCACTATGTTTCATTTAAATGGTTCTATTTAAAACTGAGATTAAGGAATATGCTTTAAAAAAAAACTTCAATTCAATAAAACCAGCATGACCCTTCTTTCAGAGTGCTCTTTCTTAAAGGTAGTGCATTATGAACTATTACTTCAGAAGAATGTTTTTTCATTATTATGCGTGCCTGCATACCTGTGGGAATCACTGAGAATAAGTCAAGGCTATTAGGTGAAACAAATGTAATATGGAAAAATTGTTGAATTACCAGAGTTAATAACAAAGCTACTTCATGCCTATTGGCAGTAGAGAGACATAATATCCTTTTATAGTTAGGTTGCACATATAAATGAATTTCTGAATTTAAATACAGTGTAGACATCTTGCAAAGCCAGTGGGCAGGAAACAAATTTCCCTGGGCAACCATGAGACATTTGGAGCCTGGCATTACACTGAACCAGAATTTCTTTCCAGCTAAAAGAAAGAAAAAATTCAGTTCTTTGAAACATTTTCCCTGGAAACGAGATATGTGTAAGGAGCTTATCTCAACAGACATTAGAATGCAGAAAGGAAGATAGTTTAGTGTACCCCAGGTTTCCTCTTTCAGCATAGCATTTAGAAAAATTTTCAAGATACAAATATTTTGTTTAAATGTGTTACAAACTGAGACTATCTTTTTAAAATCTCTTATCTATTGAATGAAGGCAAATGGGAGGAGTTTCAGAATGCTGTAAATATCTTATAGAATGCTGGGATACTGGGAGCAGGCTCCTCAGGGATGTGGTCATCTGTCCTTACAACTGAAGACTTTCAGGATGTAGTTGGACATTGCTAAATAGTCTCATCTAGATTCCCTTTCCTATGGAAGGCTGGGACTTGACAATCCCTTCCAACCTGAGCTGTTCTTATTCCTATGGAATAGATATTTTCCACAAGATTTGTGTTGGTCTGGGTCTCATGCTGATCATTTTCAGGTGTAGATGCTTGTCAGAGACTTCTGAAGGATTTCGGTTTACTGCTGGCAGGAAGGACTTTTTTTTTGTCTAAGATAACAATTTTGAAGTATGACTTTTTCTTTATTCACTGACAACTTGTCATAGTCAACAGTAATTTATGACCAGTAGTGATTGATATGCCTTATCTGAGATAATTTGCTTTCCAGACAGTGAAACAAACAACAAACTACACATTGTGAGTTGGATCTATTTGTTTATGGATAAGCTTGCACTATTACCCTTAACTGATTAGCTGTAAGACAGGGCCATCCTGCCAAGATAATGTTGTCTAGACCTTGCCAGATCATAAAAATAACTGAGATTTTAACAAACTTGTCTTGATTTGAAGTGCGTACAGAAAAAGCCTGAAAGTGGCATACAAAAACAGCCTGTGAAATTAAGAAAATACTTAAGCATGGATTCAGTTTAGCCTTCCATACCAGATAATTTTCCAGATATTTTTCCAGATATCTTTCACCAAACTCTGAAGGACACTAAATAGACACATAACAATTGTCACTGCACTTGCCAAGGTGAACAGACCAGGAATATATCTTACTTTTTCTGTAGTTTTTCTCATCTAAGATGATTTTCTTCAGTGGAAACCAGAAGTTGAATGCATAATGACTTCCTTTCAGCTTCCTGTTTTAGGGGGTGTGTATATATATATATATTTTTTTTTTTTTCTGTTAAACATGAAGATAGTACCACCTAGTCTGTTGAAGAAACATAACTATTTGTATATATTTCTAATTAAATGTTCAGAAAGAAGACATATGACTGGGCTTTGCATAAATGTAGGCCAGGTCCCTTCTTAGCTCAACTTAGGATCCAGTTAAACAATAGAAAAAAATCTAATGGAAAAGCTGAACATCAGCTGAAAGCTGCTGAAAGTGCTTTATTTGGTCTGGGAAAAGTATTCTTTAATGGACTAAGTTCTCTTCTTTGTTGATACTCTCTCACTACTGAAATTTGTCAATGTAACAATAAAACTCTACCAGATTCGCAAAACTTTTTTACCCAAGGAGGAAACAATGCTGCAATTTTTCATGGCTTATAAGATCTTATGAAGAGAGTTCCCAATTACATTGGGTTTTCAGTGGAGAGGTGGAGGGAAATACAAGCAACACTAAGTGCCCTCACTTTTCATGGATACTATAAAAGAGTTTAAATGTATTATTTCACCAAGGTCTTGTAGAGTCTTCTTCACAGCTTGTAAAAATTAATGTGTACTGACTCCCTGTGTGCTCAGGAGCGTGTGCATGTTGGAGATTGTAAATGTTTATCTGTTGTTATGGCTAATTCTAGCAGATCTGACATATGGTGTTGCACTTGAGATTACTGACACTGTGTTGCCTAACTGCCAATTTCCAAGTAGGATGTAAAAGGGAAAGCTGTTAATGTGCTATGAATTTGTAAAATCCTTTAAAAAAGATAGGGTGTTAGGTGACTTGTCCGATGTGTTTAGCAGGATGCCTGGTCAAGGGTGTTGGTTGAGCAGCATCTAAGCTGTCTGAGTAGAAACAGAAGCTTTGTAGCACTACATCTGGATGAAGTCATTGTTTATCACTAACAGACAAATTGTGTCAGACTCACAAAATGACCAAGAGTGGCAGATTTTCACCTGCTGCAGGTGGCACGGCAGTTCCCAGTTCTGAGACTGTTAAGGGGCAAAGCAAATTCTCATCTGGGTGGCAGGAATCTCTACCTTCCTGCTTCCAGAATCAGAGCACAGCACTGCAGCCTTAGCAAAACACAGCTAATTCCCAGGGCTATGAAGTTTATTGAAAATAAGTTAGTGGGATTCAGCATAATTCGATCTAATTGTAACAGTAAACTGTACAGTGAAATATTGGGCTGATTTGTAACAATGTCCTTTGATTTCCTGTGTTTATGCTTCCCATGGAAAGAAATTTCTTCGCACTTTTTAATACACAAAGGTAGGTTTTAATTTCGCTGAAGAGGCCAGCTAGAAACTGGCTGACCACTACTTCAAGAATTAATACTGTCACATTTGTCACACAGTTCAGAGAGTCATAGAATGGTTTGGGTTGAAAAGGACCCTAAAGATCACCTGGGTCCAATTGACTTGCCCACAGGCAGGAGCACAGCTACACATGTAGCAAACAAATACCTTTTAGGTACTCCTTGGCAGAACAGGTGCTGAAAGGCACACAGATGCACATGGAGATGACTTCTGTGGGTTGCATAGAAAAATGTTTCATTAGAGGTTCTACTTGCTCAGTAACAAGTTTGCTTAGAACTGAAAGAAGTCAGGATTTTTCGTTTCTCCAATGCTATTTTCTTAACATGAGTCTGCTTTACAGTGTATTTTAGAAGAATTGTCTGCGTAGCATATCTGAGCAATGAAACAAAAGAGGGAAAGCTGTGCCTCCAAAATGCAAACTGCCTCAATTTACCTTTCAATATAAAATTTTTTTTAAAACAATCATTATTTACTGTTTTCATGTACTGAATCTTAATGTAATCCACTTATACATGATGAGATAACTGCTGAAAATATCAGACTGCTCCTACCCTATTTCTGCCCCCTCCTAAAGTAAATGAAAATACATGGAGAATACAGATATATTAAAAAAATTAAAAAAATTTAATATCAAACAATACTAAGGACTGAAATGTTTGCTTAGAAGGTTGTCCAAAGAGAACTCCAAGTATCCAAGGGATAACTCAAATGCATTCTTTTTCCTGAAATTACCAAGTGAATGCTTCTTTAAATTCATGAAGTTTTCTGTTGCAATGAACAGATTTTCAAATAGACATATTTAGCAAAAAGTTGCTTGCTAACCTTTAAATTTTATTCTATCCCCTGAGAT
>JANRGV010000084.1:35258260-35280814 GCA_024734035.1 Alethe castanea
CTGGGAGCAGAGGGTGTTTCTGATGAGCTGCAGAGGAGCTGAGCCCAGGGGCTGCTCCTCAAGGCTGATGCCTAAGGCAGACTGGAGAGTGCAACGAGGAAGATAACGATGTCGAGCCGCTTGTGTCGCTGCTGCTGGGAGCCAGGCATGAAATGAATGAAGAGGGTTGTGCTGGAAATGACCATGGGTGCAGCAAATAGACAGAGGTTGAGGACGTACATGGAGACGAGAGCCACCCGGCAGTGCTCCTGCTGGCGTGACTGGCACAGGGAGGTCACGGTGGGATTGACAACGATGACAACAAAGAAGAAGGCGCAGAACAGGACACTCATCAACACCCATGACAGGTGTTCAGGAAGATGGCAACCGGAGGAAAACATGCAGAAGATGGACCTGCACCTCTCGATACTGATGACCATCAGCCGGTACAGCCCCATGTTGTAGGAGATGTGGAAGAGATTGAAGAGATGCCATGGATAAGTTGGCTAAAAAACCATTTTTGTGGGCTATGGGGGGGGACTGGTCTGCACTGAAATTCCTTTAAATTGTGGAGAACTACTTGGGGAGGTTGAAGTGCTGAGGAAAAAGATCCTTTGTCCCGAGGGAATGGGGCTCTCTGTTCTGGAGACTGGAAAGGTGGACAGAGACATTTGATGGAAAAAGAGGTGAAGAAAACTTTTGTATTTGAACAGCTTGCCCTTTAAAGTAATACCCCATGTGTGTGACATAACCCATAACACAGCTCTGGAAAGACTGTGAAGGTGGGAGGAAGTTCCACGATTTGCAGATTTTTCCCGGGCGGATGCAAATTGTGAAAGTGAAGACACTCCCTATGCCTAAACCAAAAAAGGAATTTTTCTCTCTAGAGTGAACTGAAATGACGATTTAAGTGGAAAACTGACTGATGTGTTCTCTGTATGTTGTTGTCAAGAAATATGGAAGGTGGGGGGGGAGGAGGGAATGATCTGGAAATCTTATTCCGAATTTGTTATTTTTTCTGTGTTATTAATAAATTCCTTCTATATACCCTTTTAAGTTTTAGGCCTGCCTTGTCTTTGCTCCTAAATCCTATGTCTAAAAGAAATTGAATATAGTAGAATTGGCAAACCCAAATCAAACAATGACACAGAGCCAGTAAGAGATGCCCAGCGCTTGTTGAGGCTGCACAGGTCATTAGGGCTGCACCAAGGAATACCAGCCACTTCAGCCAGAAAGCCAGTTTCACTGCTGTCCCAGCTTAAATGCTTCTATGCTATCACATGCAGCATGGGGTAAAAAGAGGAGAAATGAGATGTGCCCATGCCTGCAGGGCTGAAACCTTATTGGTGTCATTGAAACTCTGTGGAATGGCTCCTATGACTGGAGTGCTGAAATGAAAAGATACAGGAACCTTAGGAAGGACAGGCAAAGGAGGGCCAAAGAGAGGGCTCAAAAAAAATTGTATCCCAACAAAGGGTAAATCAGTGAAGAACATCAGGAGGCCTGCATAGATGAACAAGGAGATCCTGCATATATTTAAACAGGTAGCTTAGTGTGTGGAACCAGTGGAGGGTAGCCTGGGAGGAATACAGATAAATTGTCTGAACACCCAGGGATCTTGTTAGCAAAGCTAAGGTACTGACAAATAAATCTGGCCAAGGACATCCAAGGAATAAAAAAAGCTTCTTTAGGTACAACAACAATAAAAGAAGTACTAGGGAAAATAAAAGTGACTCTCAGGAAGGACACAGAAGTCCTGGTCACCAGGAAATGGAGGAGACCAAGGAAGTGAATTAGTTAATTTGCCTTGGTCTCCACCAGTAAGTGTTCAAGCCACAGCACCCAAGTTGCAGAAGATGAAAGCAGGGATTGGGAGAATGAAGCACTGCTCACTGTAGAAGATGTAATTTGAGACCATCTAAAGAAAGTGAAGGTACACATGTCCATGGGACCAGATGGGATACATTCATAGGTCTTGGGAGGGCTGGTAGCAGAAGTAGCTTAACCATTATCCATCATATTTGTGAAGTCATGGCAGTCTGGTAAAGTTCTCACTGGCTGGAAAAGGGGAAGCATAAATCTCATTTTTAGAAAGAAAAATAAGGAAGACCCAGGAAAATGAAGGTGTTTTCTCAGTGTCTGTCAAGATCATGAAGTGGATCCTCCTAGAAAGTATGTTAAGGCATGGGAGAAATAAGGAGGTGATTGGTGAGAGCCAACACGGCTTCTCTAAGGGCAAATCACGCCTGACAAATTTGGTGGAATTATCACGGAATTACAGCAGTGGTAGATAAGGGAAGGGCAACAGATGTCCTCTATCTGGACTTGTGCAAAGCATTTGACAGTGTCCAACATGCCATCCTTGTCTCTAAACTGGGGAGACATGGATCTGATGGACAGATCACTCAGTGGATGAAGAATCAACTGGAGGGTTGTACTCAGACTTGTAGTTAATGGGTCAATGTCAAAATGAAAAGCAGTGACAAGTGGCATTCCTCAGAGATACTGTGGGAGCCAACACAGGCAGGCAGTAAGAACAACCCCAAAACCACAGCCAAAATGCCAAGAGTAAATGTATTTCATTACCTCACTACCCTTAAGATCCTGGAGCAGCACCCAAGTGGAGACACACAAGCAGGAACAGAGGCCCTGTGAGGCTCAGCCCATCCTAGCATGCAGCAGGGCTGCTCTCTGCACCCATTTATTGAGGGTCCACACACAACTGGTTTATCCCCATGCTGTGATCTCACTGTGCTTTTTGTGAGCTCTAAGCCTTGGTCTCTCCCCCAAGACAGGGAGCTCAAGCATGTCTGAGAGTGCCTCCAAGTCTTTGTAAGCATCTCTGTTGTCTCTAGACAGAGATTCCACTTCTCAAAACACGCAGAGTATAACAAGCAGTAGCATTTGGTTTATAAATGAGGTTTCCCACACTCTCCAGGCCTCAACATTCCCAGCTGCAAGGTCACCTGAGCAAATCTACCGTCCTCCTCTCCACTCTTCCAGTTTTAACCCTTTCCTCATAACAGATGGGTGCTGTTTAACATCTTTGTTGGTGACATGGACAGTGGGACAGAGTCTCATTTGCTCAATTGTGCCCTCAGCATATTTGCTGATGACACTCAGCCATGTGGTGCCATCAGGAGGAAAAGGGACCCAGAGGGACCTAGACAGGCTTGAGAGGTGGGTTGGTGTTTATCTCATGAAGTTCAACAAGGTCAAGTGCAAGATCCTGCATCTGGGTCAGGGCAATCCCAAGCACAAGCACAGGCTGGGCAGAGAATGGAGCAAGAGAGGAGAGAAAGACTTGGAGGGTTTTTTAATCATGAAAAATTCAACATGATTAGGCAATGTGCACTCGCAGCCCAGAAGGCCAACCACATCCTGGGTGCCACATCCTGTGATACAACAGAGTCATGTTCAAGGAAGGTGATTCTCCTCTGTTCTTTTGGGCATCTGAACTTATTCATTTGTCAAAAAATATAAATAATGTTATTGTAACTACAGTTACCTGTGCATACAAAGAGAAAGATGCAAAACCTCCTTTTTTCTTGTTGGCACATTAAGCATAAGAGGCTCATATTAAGTGAACTAACATTCTGGGCTTACAATGTCAGTGGAATTTGTGCTGGTTTAGCTGGAGGAAATAGTCCAATAGACTCACTTTGTCAGGGACTATTAATATTTTCCAGGTTTAATTCAGGCATAAAGCTCTGAAGTAGTATATTTGTGAGCGAATCCTAGTACCTGTTACAAGATTATGGCTCAAGTGCCCTTTGTATGAGGAATGGCTGGGGAGGAGGGGAGGGGAGAGAGCTGGGAATGTACTTTAAGAAAACTTCAGAGTGATGGAAAATATACCTGTAATAGTAATATGATTCCAGAACACCCAGAGTTTTCAGAAATCCATTACAATACAGTTCAATACAATCTGTGTTCTGTCTGATGGGACTTAAATATAATGCAATTTCTTCTCCTTGTTTGAAAACTAAACCCCTTCTGTGGTGGCAGCAGCAAAATATTTCATGTCATTAGTGGCTTAGCTTTGCAACCCTTATTTCTAGGTAGCTGAAATTGTTTGTATTTCTTCTGTTAAACTTTTCCAGGCTCTTTAGAATTGTTAAGTACACAGTGAAAAATAATTTACCTGTTCAAGTATATTAGGAACTTACTGAGTTGTTTTCATGCAACTGTTCATTTGGATTATGTTTTTATTGCTCTATAAGGGGTCTCTGGAAAATCCTTTTATACTTTTTGGTACTCAGTTATTGTTCCTCAGCAAATATTCATCTTCTTCTGAGTGTTTCACATTGGAGTAATTTTTCATTTACATGTTAATTTGCATACACATAAGTGGTCTTTGATAGCCTTATTTGTCAATGTGTGTGGGTATTTCTACTGCTGGTAGATATAAACTCTTGGTTTTGGTAAGAAAAGTTACAAAATCAATAATTGGATAATGAAAAAAATATTCCAACTAAGAATTTTAATATCTAACTTTGCTTCAGGAGTTCACACACAAAAAAGTAGGCAGTGGTAAATTGTGAATCAAAACGTAACAGGTCTAGACAGAGATAAGGTTTAGATGGTCCTACACGCCTACTACTGTTTTGGGATATTTGTGTTATGTTGGTATCCAGCAGAGTTAGAACAGCAAATGGACCTGTGAGGGATACAACATGGAGCATTCTTGGACTTTATTTGATTTTTAGAATCTTTCAAACTTGTTTCTACAAATAAACATCCAGGTTGTTATAAATGTTATAAGTGATCTTTGGATTTGTGAAGAGCTAAGTGGTTGTGTCATAGTGAATAAACTTCTACAGTTTGTTCCTTTATTGATGACAATTCTTGTCTCAAAGAAAAGTGCTAGAAATAATTGGAAGGAATACAATGGCAAGGGAAAAATTTTTCTTTTTTTCTCCCACTTTTATTTTGCTAGAGGAAAGGCAACTTCCTTTTTGCTGTCTTTTATGGCCTTGAGTTGTCTTGCTAAAATAGAAATATTTTCTTTAGAGGAAGCTTTGAAATAGGAGAAAGCTGCATGTACTGATTTCCTTAAACTGTTCCTCCTGGCAGACTTCCACATAGATTCTATTCTATTTGTGTTTTTATATAAATGAGAACTTAGTATACTGAGTACTTCTCTATGTTATCTTCTTTTCCTAAGATAATCCTGGTTAAATGTAGTTCTGCCCAATAGTGATTTGCCAAGACAAATTTCCAGAAATGAATCCAGGCATTACAAAGTGAATGTATCAGTATTGCTGAGTAAAATAGAAATATTTCCACTTTCAGAGTAATTTGAGTACATGCTTTGGGAAACAGTGAATTTTTTGTCAGTCAGAGGAGGGTTATTGTGACCAAGTAGTTTGGATAGGATACTGGTGGGATTGGGCTTATGAAGAGGGAGCATGCATGGGTATATGCAATCACATACTTTTTTTTTAGACAAGACACCCCCACTACAACTAAATATATGAAATCAATATCTTAGTGTAAATGAGATGTTTGTTTATACCACTAACTTGATACAGAATTCAGCTGTGTGATGAAATGCTTGTTGCCAAGACACCAGTAATTTACTTCCACTTAGAATAAAATGTCTTTTATTTTAAAAAAATATAGAAGATAATTTAAACACTTCTTGCTTTTTTGAATCATGTTAAATTTAAATAGAGATTTTACTTGTGATTTCATGGGTTTGTGAGGTGATGATTTGTCCTGTCCCCATGGGATCAAGATCTAGACAAGGGTGACATTACAGCTGAGTCAATGAGATGTCCCAAAGAGAGACAAAGAATAAGATATTTTGGAAGTAGCCAAGAAGTGAGTCATAAAATGAGCCTGCAGACAGAAAAGTTTATAGAACATTTAAACTTTCGTGATGTTTTAACATAATAAATGGAACTGAAAAAGTGCTGAAAAGAGAATAATACCTATTTTGTAACTGGGATAGAAGATCTATTACTTTGAATTAGACAGAATATATTTCTAAACAAATTAATAAGGAAGTTCAGGGATTTTTGTTCCTGAAGCCAAAGTTTGCTCTGCTAGTGGACATATACAGGCAACTTTATTCATGCTGAAACCCCTTAGGCTGTCATTGCCTGCAACAGTGATCATGCAAGACTCACTCTTGTGGCTACCATATTCAATGTTAGTAAGGTTGAGAGAGCTTTGTCTTGCCAACTGCAATCTGACCTTTTCATGAGCGCATTTTGGTTTTGTTTGCTTGTCCTGGGTGTTCTCTTTGGTTTTCTTCTCCCAAGCAAATGGTATTTATTGCACCGCAGTAGTAGGTCTTGAAGTGCATCAGGAAAATAAAATACAGAAATACAGTTAATCACATATTTTCTCCTATTAAATATTAATAGAGCATTCAAAGTACTTATTAATAACTGTTTATCTCAACAGAACCTTCAGGTATACTATTTAAGAACTGCAAATACTATAAAAACAACTGGAAAGTTTTTCCTCACTGTTATGAGTTATGGTTTCAGGGTAACAATAACTCCTTGTGGGAACAAGTTTCTGGCTAGAAACCTCATCACCCATTTTCAATTACTGGCCATGAAGCCATTTATAAAATAAGAAAGTTACGCCTTGCAGTAAAGGGGAGAACTATGACTTTATTTTGTTTAATTTTATCCACATTTGTCAAAATAAACTAAAGTGGCTAACAGCAGCCCAATGAATTTCTGTGAGATGGATTATTAGATGTAATATGCAAGCCAGTCTGAGATTTTCATGTTCTGTGTTGTCTCTGGCTTGATCTGTTACAAAGCTAGGCCAAATCTCTTACTAAGAGATAAACTGCTACTAAATCATTCATGTTTTCCACAAAAAACTCCAGAAGATTCCTTTTTTTTCTGCTCTGTTATACTTCAGGAAGCTACACATGACCTCTATGCTACACTTTCTGAAGAAGAGTTTGCAAGCTTAATCTTACTCCTGAAAAAGTTTGAGCATGATTCAATTTTCAGACAGATTTGTTGTACCAAGGTATTTCTGGGTTTGAGACCTGAATATTAACATTATGTAGGCAGCTCTACAGCACTGTAAATCTTTGTGCTGAGTAGCACTGTCCTGAAAGTATTTCAGATTTTAAACTTCTGTTTCCAAAAGGCATTTTTGTTCAGAATTTTTGAAGTGTTTTGTATGTAAGGAAGAATTAAACATTCTGGCTAATAGTTTGGCTATATTTGCTTTTATTGAATTTCAGGTATCTTCTAGTTCATTTTGAAATAAATGCTGGATTATGTTAATTCTCATTTAGCTAGTTTTGGTCCTATGTCCTGGATGTTGCAGTGCAGAAGTGTAAAAGATGCTGAAAACAATTGACTGCTTTTCAGTTTTCTGCTTTCAGTAGGGTCCACAGTCTAAAAGTTAGACTCAACAATAAATGTGTGCATGGATCAGACACATTTATTGTTATAAGCAGTCATGATTTACCCACCTACTAATGGCTGATGTTAAATTCATTGACACTTAGTAGTCTCAAATTTCAAAACTTTATTATGAAAAATAATAAAAAATCTATAGTAGAATGAGGTTTTAATGCACATTTATGCTTGCACAATCAACCCTTGCTCAGTCTTCCCAATGTTCAGTGACTAGTGGAGAATTTGAGAATCAGTTTTGATTCTCAAATCAGCATTCTCAATCAGCACTGAGCTATCAGTTGGAAGTGTGAGCCTTTTAAGGCAGATGACTCATGAGTGGCTTAATAATAGACAGGACAAACAATTTCTGAGTATAGACTTTATGAACAGGGAGGAAATAGTTTCCAGGCTAATATTTCTGCCAATGTTATTATCTAGAAATTATGATTCATTAAAAATTGCTCAAATTAAGCCGGGAAACAAAAAAGAAAAGCCTCCCTTTCCCCAAGAAGTCAAAGAAAAATTATTTACATTGTTACTTAGTGGTGGGTACAATGGTAAGAATTTGTGATAACATGAATAGATGAATATTGGGCTTTCTTTGGTGTTGGAGACTGGAATTTATATGAGCAATCAATCACATATTTTGACTTACATACCTGGTTCAAAGATGTTCTCTCTCCCCTTCCTTAAGTGAGATTTCTTTCTTCCTACTGACAGATTCTGACCCTAAACCTTAAGGAACTGATGAGAAAGGGAGAACACAGCATTTCTGGAAATATTTTCTCTAATTCTTTTCAGGATCCAGGTAAGTCGTTATAAAAATTCATAGGTTCAGATGTTTAAGGGTTCCTTTAATTCATTATACTCTGCCTTTATTCTTAGTATGTAGTTGATAATAAAATCTTTCATTGTTTTCCAGTTAATCTCACCTAGCATTGCAAACACTGATAAATCATTAGCCAATCTTTGTTGCTACTAGAATTCACACACTGAAATATACACTTATAGGTATATGCAAACTGTGTATAGTTTCCATTGAGTTATAAAAATCTTGAATTTAGGTGTGCTTGAAAGATTTTAATGCAATCACTTCAGAGCTTTGATTTGCAGTATTACTTAAAACATAACAGCCTTTTACAATGCAGTTGTAGAATCTGTCATATTTAATTGCTACTTATGCTACAATAATTCAGAGTGATTCAGGCTTATTGACTGCTCTCCTGAGTGATATTACATGTACTTGAAATGAATATGATACTCTGTATTGTTTGTGAATCCACCACTGTGTTTCTAAACGAAGAAGTTGAAACTCTTTATAACCTTTTGGTGTTTTTCTCCAAACACGATAAACTTTAAGAGTTTAATGTTACACTCTCCAGTACTCTGTTGGGGTTGTGGGATGATGTCTACTTTCAGTATGTTGAGAGTATAAGAGATGATCCAGAAAGGATTTAGGGTCTGAAATTCCTGTTCAGGTCAGTTTTTTATTTGAAAAATTCACCTGGTGATGTTGCATCGATCAATAAAACTATCCTATGGTTTTCTAAAAATACCCAGAAATTATTAATCTCTGCTGGCATAAACAGCATGTTGTGGGGGGTTTTTTGGAATTTCTGTTTTTTTGAGGTTTCTTTGTATTTTAGCTGTAGGAGTTTCCTCCACCTAAGTTGTTGTCCAGTGATTACAAACATCACTTGCGATATAGGAAATTTGCTTTAATTCTGCCTTATTCCCTTTGTTTATGTCAACATTTATTTGATACCAGTCACTTAATTTTGAATGAGACTAGCAGAAGCAAGTATGGCAGCAGTAAGTGAAACATTAGGTTTTCAGGTGCACATGAGGAAGCAAAGATTTCTTAGTAATTTCTGCCTGTTGACATTCTGGTTGCAGACACAGATGACAGCTAGAAACTGGATATTACTACTGTGGGATGTGGAGGAATCTTCTGATGCTCCTCTCTCTCCCAAACTCTTGACTTACTATTTATTGCATGAAATAAAGGTACTCTGAAAGTGATAGACGTTTTGGATGTTGGGTGATGAGGGAAGGGTACAAAAGGAAATTTTAATGGGCTTTCATAGGCAATGGAAAATAAAAAAAACCACCAGAACACAGAACTTTTATGTGACATAAATGGATCTGTTTCTAGGTATTTTTAAAAAAATCTGTATTACCTCTCAGGACAGAAAAATATTTTAGAATACGAAGCTACCAACACAGTATTGTAAAAGTACATTTTTCAAAAGATGTAAGTATTAAGTAAACTTCAGATTTCTATCATAAATTTGCCTAAACATTTGCATGTAGTAGAGACTTGCATTATGAGTGATTGTGTTAGTTGTAAGAATCTTTCAAGGCAAAACTGAAATGTAAGACTGTAATGTGTTATTTGTTACGGAATAATGCAGAAGTTTGACATTGTGTGTCAAAAAAAAGAATTCAAAACCGATGTGTTTTCTGTTAAGTGTAACTAACTATGTATGTATTGAGTAATAGTGTTGAAATGATGAAACCAGAAGGAAATATAAAGCTTACTCATACTACCTAAGTTTTATTCTGTTATTTTAGTAGTTAATTAGAGGAAAGAGAAGCAGATAAAATTTGATTGCCTCTATACTGTTTTTTTAAGCTGAAAATGTAATAATTTGGAAAATGCATAGTCTATTATAATAATTAAAGAGTTTAAAATTTGTGTGAAGCATTAATACATCTTTTTCATGCAACAAAGTCTGCTCTTGTTTTTTCATTCCATTTTTTTTCAAGACAGCTACAAGCAGATAACTTCATGTGATTTGGTTCTTAGTTAATGAAAACTACACTGCAACAAAAATAAAATATATTGTTTCTGTTTTGGCTTGTGGAGTAGGTTTCAGCATGAACACTTTGACATTTCAAAATGACTTATTTTTAATCTTGTTCTTGGGAGTGATGTTTGAAAGAAGTTAGGTCTAACTTCCTAGCATAAAATTAATAAAAAAGATATCTCCAAGAAAAATCTTACAATACAGAACAAATGTATATTGAACACCTGATGAAAAGGATGCCTGTGTGTATCATATCTAAAAATCTCTATATATGCAAAACAAGAGAGGAAAAGGAATCTATATGCCTTTTACCTGGCAAGAATTCCTTATAAGCTTTTCTGAAATTTCTTCTCCCTGACAGTTTGAGACTTGCATGGCAGGGTGTTATGCATGGTCTCAGGTATAGGTTTATGATGTTTATTTTTACCATGTCTTTTCTTGATCCACCTTTTTTAATATGGAGTGTACCCTTTTGTGCTTATACATTGTGAGAGGGATTATTTTAGGATGAAATGACTGTATGTGACAGCAATATGAGGAACCTGAAATAACAGCTATGAGAGGTTCTGCATCCTGGCAGCATGTGAAGGTTGATGCAATATTAAGGGCTGGGTGCTCCAATGCTTGCAGACAGTGCTACAGAGATAGAACACAAACCTTTGTCACAGGTAATACTAAACCCCAGAATTTCACTCTAGCTTAACTGAATTCCCTGGATTTTTGTTGTTGTTGTTGTTGTTATTTTCAAATACCTCTATGTGTGTACTTGAAGACTTGATCTGATTTCCAGTTACTGGAGCTCAGAATCTTTTGAACTGAGGGTAAGATCAAAAGATTAGTGTCATAGCAGAGTGCACTAGCTAAGATTATTCTAGAAGGCTTTGAATGACCTCTTAAGATTAATGTGTCTACTCTCTTATTTCTGTAAAATTTTTTTTTTTTTCCTCTAGACCTTCTGGGGCAATGATCTTCAGATCTACATATTTGTAGACAGAAGAATGTCTTCATTTTTTTTTTAATCTTCCATCTTTAACTTTACGTGCCTGTGCTGAATGTGATAGCATAAACTTCAGAAAGCGATTCTGAACTTTGCAACTACATATATATTGTTTGACTGTTCAAAAAGAGAAAAGCTTGCTTCCTGCCCCATCTTGGGCTTTTATCTTGCTCACTCTAGGTTTTCAGTTGACTCACTTCAACTATAGTATTTTCTGGATGGTCACACTTGTTCTTTGTTTTTCTTTCCCACTGGTTTGAGGCTTCAGTTGGCCTAGTCTCTCTCAGTGAAACATGAGAAAAAATAGTCTGAAGTATAAGTAAAAGCAAACTAAAAGTTTTAAAGACTTCAGTTATATATGTGATGCAATGAAAATTCCTGGTCTGTATTAAAAAATAGATGAACAGTACTCACTGACTTTTGGATGGATGACCTTTTGGTTTTACTTCTAAACCGACCTCTTGTTTCATAAATCCTGCCTACACAAATCTTAAATGAAAATTAAAGCATCATTTAAGGGTAAGGACATGAGTCTCTTCCTTCCTAGTCTAATCTATTTTTGTGATTTTGAAGGCAAAGGAGCTGTAGACTTTTTGCAAGCAAGACTGCCTTGCCCTATCTGGAACATGCCTGGAGCAAAGGTGGCCCAGCATTCCTTTCCTTGCTGTCAGCTAGTCTGGCTGCGAGACTGGGTCCTGCAGTGCAAAGCTAAAAGCAAAGGCTTTTTTTCCTTGTCTCCTTGAAACATTTGAAAACATAAATTCTGCTGAATTTTGTTGACACAGATATAATTGACAGGTATTATTATACTACATTGTTTTTGTAACAGGTCCTCAAAGCCTATTACGCATTTGTAAATAGATTTTCTTCAGTGTACTTTCAGAAATTTTGAACATAAAATGTGTACCCTAGAAAATGGACAAGAATCCTATTACATTATTTTCTAATAGAAAGCAAAATATGACTGTTTACAAAGAGATGAACTTAAAAAATGGCTTTTTGTTTTCTACAACATTTTGATAATAAGGCACTGACATACCAACATAAATGTAAAATGTGCTCAGAATTATTGAGTATAAAGATGAGTATACCCCCATTATCCATCCATCTCATAAAGCCAAACTTCTGGGTCTTATACTCTTAAAGATGAGTTTCTATCCAAGCTCACTCAAATATGCAGATTTTACCAAAATTAAATGCTATCTTCATTTAGTTGCAACATCCAAGACACATGCAGATATATCACTTCCTCCTTTTCTCCTAAATTATTTTGGTTTGTCTTTATTACATAACTATTTTTTTCAATGTCAGTGTTTTAATTAAAAAAATCTGGAAGAGAATGTTTGAATATAAAAATTCCTGTTGATACCACGCTTGCATAACATAAGTTTGCTTAAGATGTTTCTCTTTCATTGTCAGTAACAGGATAAATACTTCATTAACTTTATTGCCTAGTGTATTCTTACAATCTCTAAAGTAAATGTGCATTTATTCTTAATTGCTGGGTTATTCAGACATTGTATAGGCTCTTGCAAAGTAACAAAGAATGTAGTTTTGCTCTCAAGTCTCTCTTGTGGTGGAAAATATGTTCTGGGACAGGTAGGTCAGATAGGAAATCAATATTGATGACCTGCTGCTGGCTAAGGTCAAACCCATCAGCAATGGTGGTGACATCTCTGGGATAACAGATATAAGAGAAAAAAAACCCAAAACCAATCTGTGCAATTGCAACCAGAGAGGGGAGTGAGAAAGTGAGAGCAACCACTTTGTAGACACCAAGGTCAGTGAAGGAGAGGGAGGAGGTGCCAGGTGTCCCAGGTAGTGGAGCAGAGATTCCCCTTCACCTGAAGATGGTGGGGCAGCTCTCCCCCTGTAGCCCATGGAGGTGCACAGGGGAGCGGAGATCCACCTGCAGCCCCTGAGTGCTCCGTGCTGCAGCAGGGGGATACCCAGAGGAGGTGTGTGACCCTGTGGGAAGCTGGTACTGGAGAAGGCTCCTGGCAGGACCAGTGGACACATGAAGAGAGAAAAGCCTATGCTGCAGCAGCTTTCCTGTCAGGACTTGTGGGGACCCACGCTGGAGCAGTTTGTGAAGAATTTCCAGACAGAGGGAAGGAGCCACTTCAGAGAAGTTAAGGACTGTCTCCCATGAGAGGGATCCCACATTGCAGCAGAGGAGGAGTGCGAGGAGTCTTTCTGCTGGGGAGAAAGAACTAGCAGAAACAACATATGATGGACTGATGGCAACCCTCATTCCATGCCCCCATGTACTCCTGGGATGACAGTACCCAAAACTGGGAGTAAAGTTGAGCCTGGGAAGAAGGGAGAAGTAGAGGGAAGGTGCTTTTAAGATTTGGTTTCTATTTCTCATTATCATACTTTGATTTGCTTGGTAATAAATTAATTTTTCCAAAACTGACCCTGTTTTGTCTGTGACAAAACTGGTGAGTGATACTTTCCTATCCTTAACTCAAGGGTTGTTAATAGTATTTTCTTTCCCCTGTTCATGAAAGGAGGGGGTGACAGAGTGGTTTTACTGGGCCCCTGGTGCCCATCCAGGGCCAACCCATTAGAAGATCTCAAAACCACCTTGTATTTTATGTTCTTAGAGGATTTTATTTTAGGAAGTAGAAATGTTCTTTTTTTCCTGTTGTTTTTTGTGACATTTAAATGTAAGAACAAAGACTCTGCTGACATCATGCGAAATACAGCTTTTGAATATCTGTTATCGATTATGAAAGACAAATCTGCAGCTGACCATGCATATTTTATGGTGATTTTTTGGGTGATATTTCTACTTTTTCTAATAAATTAGTGTTCAGGTTGGAATACCTGCTTTAATGCACTTCAAGTGGTTTTAGTCCTCTTTTGTAATTACTTCAGTAGTTAATTTATACTGCTAGGTCAATTTAAATATTTTATTATGGCCTCTGATAATGTATTTATTTGTACCTCAGAATTCCTATAGGTTTTCTCTGACCTGCATTCAAATACAGCCTTAAATAGGATCCATGCAAATAAAGATGACTTGAACAGGATGATAGCTGTTCCCCAGCCTCCATTTTCAATGTCTTGATATTTTTGTCTGAGAAATAATTGCCTTCCTTCCAACAGTGGTGAGGTGACCATTTGAAGCACTAAATTAACATAATTAAATTTTTGGTGTAAACAGTGCAGTGTGTTTAATGAATTTTTTGGTTCTGCTTTGGCTAATTGGAGATTTCTGCAAGTAATAGCATATATTCTCTGTGGAAGTCCTATACTTGCATGTCCTCATCTCTATTACTTGCTTAATTTAAAATTAAGTTCACGAGCTGGAAGAGATTCCTGCTTTCCACCAGTGGGCAGTGGTGAACTTCTGTTGCTTTGATTTTCTGGTGCTTTCCCAGGTTCTTGGAGAGGAAGCCATTAGGCTGCTTGTAATGGAAACCTGTCCATTTAATCAGAAGTTTGTTAAAATCAAATTTTCTTATTTCAGTAAGCTGATATTTTAGAGAATTCTTGGGCTGGAACTTTCCAATTGACTTCTACTCTGATATTTAAATTAATAGACATGGCCAAAACAAAGTTTCAGTTTATATAAATAATAAGAAAAAAGGCTACCAGACACAATATAAGTTTTATTTGTTTTATTAAAGACATATGATTTATTAAAGATGTGATTTGATTGCAGTCACAAATGAAGAGACTGCACCCAAATACAGACAAGTGAAATTGGTTCTCCTGCAGAACAGGAATTTTAGACATTGATCTGATCTGCGGACCAAATTAAAAGTAGAAAAATTTATGGATAATCCAAAAAAATATTATGTCAGTCAATGTTTTGGTCTTATTACTAGCATTGTTGACTTGGAGTGAAAATTGCTGATATTTCTATTGGGAATTATAGAATTCCATATTTTCTGAGGAATTCTAATTTATTTAATGTGTGTTGAAAGTCCCATTTCAGAGCTGTACATGGATTAAAAAGTCTAGAATGGAGGATCTCTTACAGCAGTACAAAATGACCCAAGTACGTGTTAGAGTCAAGATGACTACTTGCATTATTTTCACTGATAATGTATTTCTTAGGGGCTGGAGGGTAAATGAGACATTGATATAAATATTCTTCTGTTTTCTGTATCTTGATTTTTAAAATTTTATTTCTTGTAAGATAAGGGCCTATATTTTAGCATCTTTCACTGAATGTTTTAAGTTTTGAAAAGCAATAATAGTTGTAGATTGGACACATCTACACATCTCTTTTAAATAAAATCACAGTTAGGGAACTTAATGTGACAAAAAGACTGTGCCCATCTCTGGCAGTGTTGAAGGCCACTTTGGGTGGGACTTTGAGCCTGGAAGATGTCTTTGTTCCTGGAAGGAATGTTGGAACTAGATTATTTTTAAGGTCTTTCCCAAGAAAAATTCTATCAATCTACAATTAGATATTGAATCTAAACCAAATAGAAACTCTAGTCCTGTACCAGAATTTTTTAGGAAGTAAAACAATTCTTTATTTCCCCCAGAACTGTATCATATGAAGATCAAAAACAGGACACTTAAATGTTGACCAGGTTTTTTTTTAAGCTCAGTTGCAGCTGTTATGCTTTCAGGATGCATTCAAACACTTAACTCTTGGGTGTAAGTTGAAACAGCCTATAGGTTTAAATCTTTGTATTTAATAAATCAACTTTGTCCAGGTTTATAAGGAATTGTCATAATTATCGGGCTATCAGGCCTTCCAAGATTAATCTCTTCCAATCTTGTTTGTTTGTTTGTTTAGTCTAGGATTCTGCTCTAGCTTTCAGTACATTCCAGCCTTTCAGTACATTCTAGCCTTTCAGTAAATTCTTTAAAATTGGAAAACCGTGAAGAGAGGATGAAGTTCTAGACTTTGACATTTTGAGCCACTGAAGGAAACAGTGTCTGTAGACTCTGGACTTTCCAGTTTTGAATTGTGACCCCTACCCCCTGTTCAGTAGCTCAGAATACAGTCTTCCCTTCTTATATTTGTCAAAAAAATGAAAAATAAATTTATAATTGTGTTCTCTTTAAAGAAAACTAAAGAACATTTAAATAAAATATTTTTCCATCTGTATTGAAAGTGTAGGGAAGAGTTCTTTCATCCATGATTCATAACAAATGGGTTTTTTGTTATCAAGGATGAGACAAATTGATATTTCATTCTTTAATATCACAGAAAGCTCTGAGAAAGAAATTAGTTCCTTTCATACACGACAAAAAGAAGGAAAATATTATTGGCCTAAATGCTGTGGGGAGGTTCAGAATGTGAGGAAAGCTTCAGAAGACCGTTTGTGAGAAAATTATTTAGCTGTGCAGCTGGTCAGAGCCGGCACAAATGCAGAGCAGTGTGATCCTGATGAGTTGGTGGGGTAATGTGACCTGGCAAAAAGACAAAGACCTCTAGAATTTGCATGAGCACCCAGACCCTCAGTGGAGCAGTGAAAGGACTCCTGCTCTGCTGACCAGGAAAGTCATGAACATTGCAAAGGTTTGAGAGAGGACCCTGGGCCCTCTGGGTTATTTCAGAACTCGAGTAATTCACTACTACTGCATACACACGTTTTCACTCCTCCTGAATGTTTATTGCATTCAGGGCTGATTGCAAAATGTTACTTTTGTTTTTCTAGCTGTGTCTTCCTAAAGTCAATACACCTGTGAGAAATGGAAAGGGTCTTCTATATTATGGCACCTGAGAGAAATAATTTCAGCTTATGCTCTTCCATTTGGTAGCAGTCTTACACAACAGATTTTCTATAAAGTATTAATTCATGAAGACTTTTGTTTTTAGTCAGGATTTACTGAGCTTTACTCTCTCTAAAGAACTTACTATTTGTACACCTTTCTTCCCTCTGCCTTCCTGTCTCCTTCAACTTCAAACCCAATATATTTAGCTCTTTACTAGGATTTTCCACGCACTATTTCTGCTAGACCACAGCAGCTCCTAGGCTTTTGAAAGAAATTAGCTCACAGCTCTTGTTCATATGATCTGGTTGCAAAGAAGTATTGCTCTGAAGTGTCATACATTTATCTCCCTATTACTGGGAGATAATACATTTGTATTACCTTAGGCTAGTATAGTCTTTCTCAAGAGCATTTCAAGTGGAAATAATGCCTTAAAATAGGTGGATGCAATAAAAAGAGCATTTTCTGCCGTATGACAGCAGCTATTAAAAGAACATGCTGTTACCTAACACATATGCCACTGAGTCTTTTGATTAAATAGGCCAGTCAAGCACCAAAAGATATTGCTCTGACAGTCCCACAAAGATCTTGGTTAAGGTGAGGTGACCGTGACATTAATAGCCCTGACTTGATGTCTGATAATGAGATCTCTCACTTGTATTCAGAAGAGGTCAGATTAAAAGCTCTATCTCATCTAGGTTGCCTTTTACAAAGTAAGAACTGCTAATTTTTACTGCCCACTATAAGGAAAAGTTAAGATTTTAAGTGTTAACACAAGGAGCTCTATTACAGTATCAGTTAGAAGGAATTCAATTTCCTTCTGTTTTAATAATCTGGAAATTAAATTAAAAAGACGAGCTTTTTTGCATCGTGGTTAGGACCACTGGCAAGGGGTTAAATGAGAAGGATAATGAGGGATTGTAGATAGGACAATCACAGTCTAACAAATAGTCTAGGCAAGCCCTGGTGTGTTTTGAATCATGTGCTTGAAATTCCTAGTGTGGCTGGGTGAACAATACATTACAGGCACAAAAGTCCAATAAATATTATAGTGTTTGAAGGAGAGAATCACTTTTTATTCCCTGCAATTCCTGGTGAATAGGGCTTCATTCCCAGAGAGGTATGTGACTCAGGTGGGAATGGGGTTATGCAGTGGGTTTCTGTATGGTGCAAAATTGGTAAGGCTGCAGTTCACAATCAAATAGAGATTTTTAACTGGTGATGCTGGTGCCTTGCTGGTCAGTTTTCAGATAGTTACCACCTCCTATCTCGATAGATAAGATTTTGACTTTTCCTAATCAGGTACAAAAGCAGTCTCTGTATTTGGGCAAAGATAAATATTATAGCTTTAGTTATATTGGAGTCTACAGTTGAAGAGGTTTGTGCTAGTTAAAAGGTTTGTAACTTGTCACTAGAGGAGAATAGTTTTGACAGATAAGAGCTGTGGCGTTGAGTTTGGTGGGAAGAAAATTGTTGAAAATGTTTTGTTTTGGTTTTTTTAATGGAAGTTTACCCTCTGTGAACATGCTTACCATCATACTAAAAAGATTGATCCCCTAATCAAAATAGATGTGTAGTGCACCTAGCAACACTAATCAGTTTACCCTTTCTTAAAAACCTGCAAAAGAACACTGTTAATGATTGGGGTTTTTTTCACTCTTCTATCTCTCCTTTATGTAAAAATAAATCCACAGTATTTATTTTAAAGGGGTATAAACAGAAGAGCTAATATCACTAGAAAGGTTTTTTAAAAAAAAAATGTGCACAGCAATTCTGCAGAATCCAATTGCTGATAGATAAAATGAAATCTAACATCATTTATTTTCCTTGGTAAGCATTGCTTTTGGATGTTGTCACAGGAACCTTGGCTTCCTTTTACACTTAACTACTTTGGATTGTCCTGCTGATAGGGCTTTATAAAAAAAATTCTTGAAACATAGAAGATAAAAAGTCCAATTTATTGCTTCAATTGTTAATTTCACAGTTCAGTGATTATTTCAAAACATACACTGGTTGACTGAACTACAGCTGTTGCCAAATATTGATTTTTGTGGGAGGTTTTGTTGGCTTTTTTAATGACAAAATTACTTCACCTAATTGTCTATGATTTTTTCTTTATAATTAATAAAGCAGTAAAATTTTCTGGTCAGTCAGAATAGTGACATGAAACTTTGAGTTAAAGTATTTTTATTATTACTAAGGAGACAGTGAAAGCAATTTTCCTTTTATAAAACATCTACATTTAGTCCCTACATTTAGTTATTGCAATAACTTCTCCCTGGAGCTAGGACATCAAAAGTTCTTTCCGCATATCCATTTAACTAAATGGAGATGTTCAGTTTAAAAATATTGTTGTTGTTTTTAGTTAACAACAGCTTGTTGCTGCTCTCTTGAGCCTCCATTTACTGCCTTGATTCAACAAAGCCTATTGGGAGCTCCCTGTCTTTTAAACATAACACAGAATATTTCTGGCCTCAGCAGGAATAATGTACAATGTGGACATTCTGCCCAATGTGTAGTGCTAGTGGAAACATTTTGTAAAAAGAAGAAGTTCCAAGAGTCAAAAACATATGGACCTTGTCAATCCATTGATGTTTCAAAATGTATATAAAGTTGGAGCCATACGTGTCAATGCTTTAGTGGCGTTTTCATGTTGTATGGATGAACCAAAAGAGGTACTTCAAATATGAAAGATGCTTTTTAACCCATCATTGAACAACAGGTAGATTTCAAGATCAGGCTGTGTTCCTCTCGCAACTCCTGATGAAGCTAAACCACTGAAGTTTTCTGTGAGCCTAATGGCTTCAGTGGAGGAATGCAGACTCATATGTCTCCACCTTTAGAGGAGGTTGATGAAACAATATCTTATTTGTGATATATATATCTCATTCCTGAGATGCTAGGTTAATGTAATCAGTGAAGGCTGATATCATCCACTGATATTTATAGGACTGCTTAAACATCTGACATCTCTTTTCCAGCTGCAACAAATTCCATTAGATTGCATACTGCTTTAAAGGACAGAAAACAGATTACTCCAGCTATGAAGATGTTTGTAGCATCCAATTATGTAGATTTTAGCTCCAGATTATAATAGCCCCAAGAGATAAAAAGGGTTAAAGGGATGAAAATATAGATCTATAAGTTAACAATATTCAAAATAGTACTTAGTTCTACAAGTTAACAATATTCATAATAGTACTTAGGACAATTTAATGCCTTCTATATTTCTATTAGATGAAAATATCTCACTACTTACTCTCAAAGACCTTGTTCTTACTGTATTTAATAATTTAAAAGTATTGTAATCTATGGGACTTTTTTTTTGGTTGTTGAGTGCAAGTATAAATCTGAAGTTTATTAGTTAAATAGCATTAATAAATACTTGGTAACATATCACAAATATAAAGTCAAATTTTTATTGCAGCATTAAAATGACTTTAACCTAGCACTTCTCCTTTTCTCAAAAATTCCATTGTGAAATTGTAGACATCAGTGACCCTTCAAGCTAATTTTTAATTTAACGAATGTTTCTCCCAATTCACAAGCACTCTCTCTTTTGTTAGTTTCAGCTAGTTCACTCTTGTCCTCTGTTGTCACTCCTAGTGCTGAAGTCTCTGAAACAAAGTTTGGGAAACAACCTGATACTTCCTTCTAGACCTTGTGACTCCAACAACAATAAATGAGGCTCTGGTGCCTCAAGTTTTAGTTTTCATATTATCCAGATTCTGTATTGCACTAGTATGTAACTCTGAACTTCATATAAAGTGTTAGCAAGTTCTCTTCACAGTCTAGTTAGACGAAACAATCCTTTTCCAGCCTGAGAACCAAGGACACTGTTGCAGCTTCAGGCCCAAAAAGTGTAAACAACAGTGAATTGAGGAGAGCAGTCTGGGAGGATGGGACTTCATAACCTGAAGCTGTAATTGGACAATTAACCCCAATATGTAAATGGACCAAAACTTGTAAAAGGATGAAAACTCATGACCCACAGTCCATCTTGGGTGGAGCCATGGCCAAGCTCTTGTACTGCCCAAGGTGTATCCTTTGAAAGCCTTTTAATAAATACCTACTTTATTCCTTTAACACTGTCTAGTCCCTGTTCCAGGTAGCCTCTCAAGGCATCACTGGGACTTTTTGTTCCAGTCTTGGAAGTGACAGCTTCACTGTCTAGTGTTTGAAAGTCTGACTGACCATGAAAAATGTGAATTTCATAAAAGGCCTCTGGAGGTCTCATTTGAAGGAAAAAGTAATCTTGTTTCTCAAAGCCATATTTTAAATAAAGTGGTGTGGAGGGGAGTGGGTTGGGTGTGCATATTTATATTTATTTTTTATTTAAAAAAAAAAATTCTCAGAAAGCAATCTGCAAAGTTTTTGGGGGAGAAGTTTAAATTTCTGGTTCCAGAAACTAAAATGTGCATTGTTTTTAAAATGGGTTCTTTTCTTCATTACTTTTCTGTAAAAATACCCATTTACTCTATGCCTGAATATCAAAAGTGTTGGAAGCAAGGTCAAATATCCTGCTCACTGTTCAGAAAAATTCTGAATGCCATGGAGTTGTCTTTTCATTTTTTTCTTCCCAGCTGGAGATGATAAACAAACAAACAGTGCTAAGATTCATAGCTGACAAAGAATGACATTTGGACAGAAATAAATCAATTCATGTTCTGTTTAAGAGAGTAATTATTTGTAATAGTGTGAGCCCTCTATTCTCATATTCTTAAAGCTCCTAAGCACTAGTAATAACAAAATAACCTCTACAGAAAAACAGAACCAGCTTCAGATTCTTGAAATGTTATTTCAAGTAGAATAGTTTTTATCTTCAGTTATCCTATTTCCCAATATAAGGGAAAATATCGGTAAATCAGTAAATTGAAATCCTGTAACAATTTCTTATCATTATAGTAAACTAATTACTTTATAACTATTTTTAATTGTAAATTGTCATCAATTACAAGAAATATGAAAATATTTCTTATCTGCTATTCTGTGGAATAATTTCTGTATGTTGTCCTTATATAAAAAACTCACATAATTTAAATACCTGTTAGAAAAATATTTAAAATATATATTGCTCTGTGCTGCAGTATCCTCTAAATTTATAAAACCTTGTTTCCTTGCTAATTTTGTTCAAGTTTCAAAGGGCTAGATCAGTATATATGATTGGAGCTTAATATGGTTGAAGTCACTTTGTTGAGTACTACCAATACATATTATGTATTTTGTGTTTTCTAATCCACCTTCTTCCTTTGTCTACTGTGTAAATAAAAAGAAACTGATTGGAACCCAAAACTGTATTTTATGCTTAATCTCTATTTGGAAGCACTTGTAATATACATGTAAACAGGAAATACACAGGAGAGGGAATCAGACTCAGGCCAGTTGGAATAAATATAGGGAGGTTTTCAGAGTATGTGGAAATGAGACCAGAAGGTCAAGAAATAATTCAGAAATAAAACTGGCCAAGGAAGTCCAGGACAAGAAAAAGGGCTTCTTTAAATAAATCAATAACACAAGCTCCACAAAGGCAAATGCAGGGTCCTGTAGTAATGCAGGGAGTAGTAATCCCATGCTCCCCCACAGGCTGGGGCAGATCTGCTGGGAAGCAGCTTGTGGAGAAGGACATGGGGATCCTGGTGGACACCAAGCTGTCCATGAGCCAGCAGTGTGACCTTGTGGCCAAGAGGCCAATGGTGAC
>JANRGV010000084.1:35285845-35299287 GCA_024734035.1 Alethe castanea
TAAAAAAAAAAAAAAAAAAAAGCTGTAATTTTTTCCCTCTTTTTTTTTTTTTTTTTGTGGGGGGTGCCGGCAGCATTGTAAAAGACACTTTTTACTTTTCATAGTAAAAGACACTGAAAATAAACTCTTGAAAACTCTTGGTTTTGGTTTAGGAGCAATCATTTCAATATCTTTTAAGAAAATCTGCTATTTGAATTTATTTTATTTGAGAAAAAGAAGTCAGTTAAATATTAACAGCACCAGGTGACTATGTGCCCATGTTAAGACCTGATAAGTGAGATGTTTCCACCTGAATTAAAGTGCAAATGGGACTGCATGCCAAATTCAATAATAAGGATTTTATAAAACAATTAATTTGCAGTAGACAGATAGAAAAATATAGAAAGGAGAGAGAGAAATCAAGAAATCAACAAGACAGTTAATGTCCATGGATCCAGCAGCATCTCTTTGGTCCTTCTTCACCCTGAGTTCTCAGTAGTGGAGAGCCTGATGTTGTTCAAAACTTTTCACTATTTATACATTCTAGCAAACATAGGAATTAATGTTCTAATGGCTGCACAGTTCTCTAATGCTAATTTGTCTGCATGTTCAGTCTTTCTCTTCAAGTCAGTGGATTTTTTGGGTTGGTGGGCCATGAGCTGGTGCCAGCAATCTCCCCCTGCTCTAATTATGTTTACTGTTTCCTTTGGGCTCCAGACACATAGAACAAGTAGTTTTCACTTCATCCACTATGGGAATCACTTGTTTGCTATCCATCTATAATATGCTTTGGCAGTTAAAATGGTTTGCTATTTATAAATACTAAATTGAATGCAAACAAATTTATCTCACTCTTGCTTATGACTAATTTTTCACGATTAGTTATTGTGTTCCTCTACTATGCACACAAATGCTATTGCTTCAAAAACTCTGTTGGAAAATGTAATTATCATCTTGGGTACAGAAAAATGTTTACCCATTTATCTTGTTGCATTAGAATAAGTAAAACCTTAATGATTTTTATTTCTGTCTTTGCTGTTGGTTGTTCTCAATAGGTTTGTAAGTATAGCCTTTCTTCCCTCCTCAAAAATCAGAGTTTAACCTATCCTGAATCTTCAGCTTTCCTCTTGGGCTCAAAATTGAGAAATATTTAATCTATCATGCTAAAAGTCCTTTTCTGATCTGGTATGAGTCATGAGGAATTCAACAGTTGTCTTTGCCCTGTTAGGGTGCATGAGTAATGTGGCCAGGAATAGCACAGGACTGTGGACACAGAGACTGGCTTGCTTCAGGGACGTATGGGACTAAATTTTGCAGGTAGAATAGGGGGAGCATCCTATGGGGAGCTGTGGATGGCTCATGGTACAAAAGACTGTTTTTACACATGCCGTGAGATAAATTTGGACAGTTCAAGTTTTGCCCCTCAGTGGCTGATTTGGCCTTTTCCCTGTCATGTCATGAAAAATGCACCAACTTGCAAACAGTGCAGAATAGCCAGCAATTTCACCTTTGAGGTTAGGTACAATTGTGCACTTCAAGTAGGACCTAAAAACAGCTAAGAGATAATGAAGACTCTTAACAAATATAAAAAATTGTTCAGCCTATTAATTTTAAAAAAATCAAATTTATTTATGGTAACTACTCATACAGTGAGAGCTGATTAATCTTATTGAAATGCTTTATAGTAAAAGGAAAATAAAAAAAGTGTGTGGGTCTGCATACCAAATCAGTTGCTCAAATTACTTTGGAAACATGTTGCGATGTCTGAAACAAGCCACAGGTAGTGGAGCTTCTGAGCTGTAAACCTTGTGAAGTGGGAGTTAATTGCACGTTTTGGTCATGCAGGCACATCCTAATGTTGCTAGGTTATTGCAGCATGAGAATGGATGCTGCATCTGCTGATTGCACCAGGAAACAAAATGTTTTCCTGTCACATTAGATATGCTGAGAGCGTGACCTCATCCTACAGAGTCTTAGCAGTGATGGGCATGATTTAGGTCTGTTCACCCAACAGCTCCTCTGAACTATTCTGTCTCTGCTTAGCATTTAAATGATGAGCCCAGTATTAGTGACAAAGTCTTAAAAATATCCTGTGCAAAGGCAGGATGCATCTTTGAAAGTGAAACAGAACACTAAAACAAGCTGCACTGTAAACTTTAAGTATGTTGCTAGGATTGTCTCCCCTTTTCCACCTATTTTTTATGTGCTATGCCAGAAATTTACAATTTCCAGTCACAACAGCTATTACCTATTTAGAAATGTCTCTTCATTTTAGGTCTAAGAAACAGGTGTAGGTAGAATGGACAAATAATTGTAAGAAGAGATATAGAGAGGTATCCCTGAAACCAGTAGGTCTTCTCACCTGAACTGTAGTCACCGCTGCAGTTCTACAGTTTTATACTGTTAGATGTAACTTATCTCAAAACTATAGGGAAAAATACTGCTCTGAGACAGTGAGTTCAGTATGACCTTGACAGGAGGCATAGACTGTCCAGCAGTGCCTGTCTCAGAGCCAGTTTCCTATAACCACCTTTTAAAAAAACACTACTGTAAATGATTTGTACCCAGTATTTCACATTGGAAATAAGTTCAGTAAAAAAATGAAAGTTTTTAATAAGCCATCATGTTCTAGTGATAAAAACCAAGCCTAAAGAGGTAAATAAATTAAGAGATTTCTCACAGCATGTTTACTTAGCAGATTTGTTTCTGCCTAACAAAAATCCTTATTTGGGGGGATTGTCTAGGAAAATTGAATTGCTATACTTAATTACACTTGTTTTCTTAGAATTCCTTCCACATGTTGTTGCTTCAAATATCTATTTGATCTTGAAAATTTCCCTTCTTCACCCTGAAAATATATAGATGTGAAGAGTTGCTGTAAGTAGCAGGCATAAGAATTAATTTTCACTAACATTAGCCATCAAAAAACATTGAGCATTTTATCAAAGCTTATGTTTTAGACAGTAATTGTGGAAAAGACAAGCACCTTCATAAGGCTAACTTCCCATAAAGAGCATTAGGCTGTGAAAAGTTGAACTGAGGAATTTCAGTATTTTTCCACTATTTGCCTAACTTACAGTAGTCACTCCATTTATAAATAATTAAATTTGGATGAGATGGATGCAGTGCAAAAAGTTCAGTTACAACAGACACTTAACAGGATTTTCTGCTCAGTTAAGGAAATCCAAATGGGTGTCTTCCAGCACAGAAGAGCATAGTTGAAAACAGCTTAGGAGTAGGGAAATACTTACAGAGGTTCCTGGTCACAATATAAAAACTTTGTTATACAATTACTAGTTGTTGATTTTGCCATAAGATTGGAGGCTGGTGTTGAGTATAGGACATAAAAAGCAGGTGGTGGTGACAAGATAGTTGTGTGTGCCTTATAGAGCGTGTATTAACCAAGTCTTCATACACAAGTACTTGAATATCTTCTGAAATGTCCCTTATGAAGTACAATCAAACACAGGACCTTGCACCGGAGACACATCATGACGTGATTTGACTTGACATTTTCTGCATCTGGGCTATGATTTTGACACTCCATGACACAAATGTCTTTTTATTCAATATGACCTTTCATATTAGTTTTTTTCATTTCGGGTACCAACCTGTTTTTGGCTGCAAATATGTCCAAAGGGACCATATGGCCTCTGTACCATTCACTGTAGTAAAAACCACAGCTATTCACTATGAGTTCCTCAGCTGTTGATCCTGTCTTAAGAAACTTAATGTTAGCATATATTGTTTGTGAGAGTATGTTTTCATTTCTCTGAGAGCAGTATTAGGGAGCATATATGAGAAAAATGAAGAGCAAACTATGCTCTGCTAGGTAAAGTCGTGGTGCTTAGTCCTAGTGATTGTGTGGGTTCTGTCCAATGGCAAAGCTGTTCTTGGCTCACTCATCCTTAATTTGTCTGTTTGCGCTGATTATGGTACCACCTGAAACATAATTAACATGTATTTTCTAAATTAGATGACATAACAGGACATCTAAGTTCCCAGGCCTTCATATGTGAGGACAAGACCTACCTTGAGTTTTTTGGGGTATAACCCAAACCAGTGCCAACCAACTGTGTAAGTCTCACTCCAAAATCATTGCTGCTCTGTCTTCTTTTCCACACTTTGATTAATGCTTTGTGCTTCCAAAATTTACTGCAGATGGAGACGTTATTTTGGTCTTCTGTACTTGCTATAAGATAGTGGAGTGGTGACTAAAATAAAATAAATTATATCTGGTGAAAATATGCAAAATTGAGATCACGACTTGATCTCCTAATGGTCAATGTCATAGAGAATTATTATGGAAATAAGTTTACACCAGGGAGATGCCCTCACATTCTTTTGGAATGTGCATTGTCCTTCTAGGTCTTAAATTGTTGACATAATTACACTGGAATTAAACCGTCTATGGTATCATTGACTTAGTCATTAGATTGTAAAAGCAACATTCATTGAGATTATGCAAATTCAAATAATTCCTGTTTAACTCATCTGCAAATTATCTGCATTTCTCTGTTTAGAAAATTTGTATATATATATACTCTAGATACATTCATTTCTTCAATATTATTGCAAATAAAAACTGGAAAGCTTGGTTTTGTTAATACTTCACAACCTCCACTGATCACTACTTTTCAGGACCAATGATGTTTTTGCAGAACACTTCTGCACTAAGCTAATTTCCAATAATTTTCATGGACGGCGCTTTTTGCTGTGCTTATTGTACATATGTTCCCACCCAGACAAAACAGCATGACTGTCTAAATAGAGGCTGAATCTCAGGTAATTAATATCCTATCACTTGAGCAATAAAACAAATCATGAATAGCTAAAAGTTTCCTGCAACAAATGAGATTTCTGAGCTTGTTATTTTTTGTTTCTTTCCATCATGTCCTCAAAATGATGAGATAGATGAGAGACTTTTTGGGCCACTGAAGTCAGTTTTAGGAGAAATAGAATAAAAATTTTATTTCCAGAGTTCTGTGAAAACTCCCACTCATCATGTTCATTCTGCTAATTCATTTCTTAGTCTTTCTACTAATTAAGAATGTTTTCTCTGTTTAAACATATACTTTGTTTGAATATTATATGCAGTCTAAAGAACAGCTGTGCATGAGGGTTGTACATTTATAAGACCATTTCAATACTGTAATAAACACTGAAAAAAACCCTTGAAGAGTATGGTTAAATTGAATTTGAATGAACTTAAGTATTACTGATTCCAGAGAAAAACAACTTTTACCTTCAGTTATAGATTTGTTTGTTTGATTGATTCTGGTAATAGTAGCATAAATTTCTAAGAAATAAAATTATCTACTTTCTGGAGTCTCTTTGGGGTAGTTTTTTGGGCTTTTTTAGGGGGAAGTTTGTTTATTTGACTTTTTTTTTTCTTAGATGCTTAAAAGGTGATTAGATAAGATACTGAGTCACTGCTGTGAGAGTAAAATTGGGAGGAAAAATGCATTAGGATTTTCTGACCTTGTCTGAAGTGATGCATTGGATTAATCTGCATTTTCAGGTTTTAACAGTTGCACTTTCTTTTGTTTTTAAATAATTTTTCCAGATAAGATGTTTGTAGAGCAGAAGAGTTTTTCTGTTAGTTTTGTATTGGGGTTTGCTGAAGATTTTTTGCTATTTTGCAGGCTTAGTTGTCCCAAATAATGACTTTACATAGCCTAAAACTGTTCCACAAGATGTGATTATATTTTTTTCTCATGTTCTTTTGTATTGATTTTTCTTTGTGTATTTTCTCTTAGTGAATGTTGGTAAAAATGAATTCCTAATAATTTTTCTTGACTCTTCTATATCTTCCTGCAGAATGATATTTATTTTATCTATACAAAAATAATTTAATTTTCCTTGAGTTTCAGTCTTGCAGCCTTGTGAAACCTATTAAGAAATTCATTAAATCTTGATAAATTTCGTGTAATCCCACTGCTGTTCTTTTGTCAATAGCTGATTTTATTTTCTTAGTTGCTAAAGTGTTTTCACTTCTGACTTTGTTTATAGTTCCAGACTTTATAATGAAGTTATACATTTTTAGTAACAGTATGTGGAAATCTGTAATAAAGGATGAAATTCTTTTTATTGCTGTCTAACTATAGTAAGTGGATATTAGGTGTCTCTGGAACATGCATCTCACTTCTTCTTTTTTATAAAAAAAAAAAAGACTGTTCTCTTGAACCAAATGGACCATTTATATTTTTTAAATTCATACTACTTTCAAATAATAAAACAAAATCTATTATTCATTTCTGAGACATGAACAAACTGCCAAAGTGTATGTTTAAAATGTTATCAGTCTAGGAAAGAGACAATTATAGGTGTTGATAGAGGTTGACATATAAAATAGTGATGATAGCGGGGGAGAGAGCTCTTTCCAAATAAGGATAATTTTCTTGGGAGGTCAGGGAAGAAATGAAGCAGGGAATGGGAGTCCTTGATTTTTAAATTACCATTGGGAGGCCAATCATGGTGTCATGCTCATAGTGCCAATCTTAACAACAAGATATACCACTGTGAGTCTGCACTCAAACTGGAGCAAAAGTAAATTTTACTCATGATGAAATCTGACTTGTAGCACCCTGAGGGGTGTGTGCAAGTACAAAGAGTTGAAAAAATACGTTATTCTGCAGATTGAAAAACAAGCTTCAATGTGCTTTGTGGAGCTTTTAAGCTAGTTACACATAAGCCAGTTTGAAGTTATATAATGACAACAGTGAGGTATTAAATACAATGATATATTCTTGCCCATCAGGAAGAGAAACTGTATCTTGGAACCATACCAATTAATGTCCAACAGAATGCCCAACTCTCCAGTCTGTCAAGATCCCACTGAATGGCAGCGCACCCTCCAGATGTATTAGTTTTATAACATTAACAAGTGTTTCTGTTTTCTGAATGTGCTGTTTTCTGGAAGTGCTCTGAAAGAGCTATCTGTTGTTGGATACTGCTGGGAACCAGGGAAGAAGCAGCCTTGAAGCCTTGGTTTTCTCAGCCTGCTCAAGGAGAAGAAATTATAACAATGATTAACACCTGTTGTTGATCACAGAGCCGTACGTGTTCTTCGTGATGTTTTACAGAAAGCATGTTTTCAAAGAGGTGTTGCCTTCTTGGACAAATGAGCCTTTTCTATTCTGTTTTGCATGAACTGCCCTATATAATAGTAGTGTTTTTTTAAATAAAACTGTCTTTTGTTTTCCCATTACATGAAGAACTATGTTGCGTTATCCTTTTCGCCGCTCTCCCATAGCCTCAAATGCAACAGCTGTCCATTTTAACTTCAGTCTTTCATATTTTGTGATTTCAGATCACCCAGTGAAAGAGCTACGTATATAAGAGTTAAATAGCCTGCAGAGTCTGGGTTTGGACTAATAGAAGCTTTGTGTCTTACTTTAAAGTTCCAGTTTGCTTTATTTCTATTATATTAATTATCTGAATTGTGTATGTATGGAGTTTTAAAATGTACTGACTTTTCTGTCTTTTGCTGCATTTCAGACGTAAGTAGTAAGTTCAAAATCTCCTTCTACAATAAAAGATCTGTAGATATTAAAGAGTGCATCAAGTTTGCTGCTTTTTCTGCATCAACTCTTTTTATCTCTCATTTCTGACTTTTTTAACCATTGAGATATTTTCTGTCCCAGAATTTTCCACTTTGATTTTTCCAAACATCCCTCTAGCTCATTGATTTATTAAGTACAGAATCAACTCAGATTTACCAAAAGCAAATGATATTGTGTGGTACACTACTCTTTGACAGTTTTTGTTTTGTTTTGCACCTCATTACTTCATGACTTTTTTACCCAGAGATTTTTTACTTTTTAATTCTATTTCTTGTTCATGTGTTTATGCTGCCTTCTGACCCATGTGGCTTACACCTTTCATGCTTTACCTGTCTATGAAGCAAAGTCCTACATATTGTCAGGTTGCAACTGCTTGGGCTGGAACAGCCCTTCCTAACTTGCCTTGGCCATTTCCACTAACATTTGAACAGCTTTGTTTCATCCCTTGGTCAAAGACTAGGCTTATGATAAGATCTCAGTGGCTGTCTAGAGAAGCCAGAAACTGAAGATTATACACTTGGTAGTTTTGTTTATTTATTTAAATGTTGCATGTTTTGTTCAAAATATTATTGCTTTCACCAAAAGGTATGGTAATGATTATTAAGAGGAAAGGGATGCAAATATTTTCTGAAAAGCAGAAAAGGATTGGTTTGCTGTAAAGTAATATGCTCTGATTTAAGTACTTGTCATTTGCTTATTTCAATTCCCTGTTTTTAAAAACCACCATATTTGAGTTCTGCCCTTGAATGAATGCTGATTTTTAAAGCTGAACCTTTTCTGTTGTCCTTCTATCTCTGCCTGATTGTTGTCTAAAGAGCAGGAACACTGGAAGGCCAGAGGGACAAGCCTCTGGCATCGTGCATTAAAAAGCAGTTTCTGGTTGCAAACCAAACACTAAGAGGCAAAGCAACAAGTTCAGATGTTGCTTCTGGGTTTCACTGTCGAAGGCCTTACTGGATTTCTAGAAAGAATCCAATCTTGGGCCTTTGTGCACAGGATAATTAATATTTTTTTTTTCATGAAATACATGTATATTTTAATTTACCCTATGGATCAAAATGCTGGCTTTAAAATAAGTATTTAACACAAATCTTACTAGGTAGTGGAATATTTTCAACTTCTTTTTCTGTTACTGAAGGCAAATATTTTAGAAATTGTTTGATATAATAAGACTATTTGAAAATTGATAAATCATATTTAGATTAATTTATGTTTAGCAACCTAAATTATATATATGATTATTATAGGATCATAGAATAGTTTGGGTTGAAAGGAACCCTAAACACCATGTAATTCTAGTCCACCTGCCCATGGCCAGGGACAACTTGCACTAGACCAGGCTGCTCAAAGCTACATCCAACATGACCTTGTACATTTCCAGGCATGAAGCATCCATTTTTCAAATGGCAAACATAAAACATGATTACCTTTATGTAGGGTCATATTTTGTGAATTTTGGTTTCCTTTTAGATAGTTGGTGTTGTTTGAAATCTGTGATTCAGCATTTTGCTGACACAAAAATAAAAATTGAACTCTATTTATGAAAAAAACATGTAGACATAACTTTAAACACGTGTTTCACATAAAAAAATACCTCCTCAGAGTTTTGAACATCATGATAGACTAAACAGTCTGGGAGCCTGAGGCTCTGAAGAAGCAGCTTTTGCTCTCCTGTGACAGTTATTCAAAACATAGCTCTAGGAGGCCAGCTCTCATGGTTGGACAAGTAGACCATGACAGTCCTTCCCTGAGGTTTAAATATGCTGTACTGACATGACTACAAAACCCATTGTTATCACTGTGTTGGTTTAGACACTGACCTACTCTCATCCCTTGGATTAATGAACACCATCACAGCACTTTCATTTTGTACCTTAATTAGTAATGATCTCTGGGGCCAAGTGCTATGTGTGTAAAACTACTACTGAGCTCAGTGGAAAGGGACAGTGTCTGCTTTTCTCAAGGCAGAAGAGATGATTAAAAAACAAGAGGAATTAACTGAGACATGGGAACCTAAATTTAGTCCATCATTCTCACTTCTTCCCTCTCATTTTTGCCCTGAATATCTTTCCAGCAAGGATTGTTAAAAAAAAAAAGCATGATGGCAGCTGGAGTTTGCTGTACTTTCCTAAGATAACAAATAATGTCAGCCTTAATTTGCTACTGCTGGTGTGTACCATCACTGCACAGTAGTCTGGAGTCTTGTTCAGATCTAACACTTTGGAGGATTGATGCTTCCTTTCTACAGCATAGTGATTCATAAAAATGCAGAAAGGTTTGAGTCACAAGGGGAACTTTGAAATTGTGTTTAGTCTTTGTAATAGCTTGTCACATTTAATACAATGATGCTTTAATATGGCAATAAAAAAAAAAAAAAAAGGTTGAAGTACTGCACTCTCTCTTTCTGGAAATAAGTTTAGGCTCAGAAGGATCACTGATAGTGAGTTTGTCCTGATCTACTTCAGCTAAATTCTTTGTTTAATAATAGAGTTTGTCTGGGCAAGAATAGGTTTGGAAAAAAGGGCCAGCATAGCACAGGGGGTATTGAAGATTATCTTGCTGATCAAAATTCTGTCTGTATACATGTTGACTTTGTGAATTTATGAGGGGATGTAGTGTGTGGAGCGAATTGAATGCTTTCCCAAAATCCTTATTATGATGAGTATGATACCTTAAATTACTCTAAAAACACTTGGAATGGGTATTTTTATTATTGTTTTTTAACCAAAAGAAAGTTATAGGGATCTGGAAATTTTGATGAAATATCATTAAATTAAAAGATCTGAATATTTTGGGAAGTTTTCTATCCCCCTGAAACTGGATTTGGAAGCAATCTTTTAGTTTGATTTTAATTTGAGCTTCTATACTTCCAACATATATTAATTTTAATTTAATTATCTACTTCATTATTATGAAGTATTAATAATTTTACGTGGATTTTTAAAAATTGAGTACTTTAGCTAATTTATGTATTTTATGACTTTAAAATGTGAGATAATGTAAGTCAATAAAAGATTATGATACTTCTGTCATGGTTTAACCTCAGTAGGTAGCTATGCCCCACACAGCTTCCTGATCATTCCCCAGCATTGCGATAAGGAAGGGAATTACAAGAGTAAAAGCTAGAAAACTCATGGGTAGAGATAAAGGCTGTCCAATATGGAAAGCAAAAGCTGCACATCCAATTAATTAACTACTTCTCATGGACATGCTTGTGTACAGTCATAAACAGCCCGGAAAAGCCAGGCTCCATCAAATGTTAATTGTTGCTTGAGAATACATACACCTTAGCCCCGAACATCCCTCTTCCTCCTTCCCCAGCTTTTATTGCTGAACAGAAATGTTATATAGTTTGGGATATCCCTTTGATCAGTCAGAGTCAACTGTTCTGACCACATCCTCTCCCAATTTCTTGTGCACCCCCAGCCCCTTCCCCAGAGGAGTGGCAGAAGAAGCAGAAAATTCCTCAATTCTCTTTCAGCACCACTCAGCAACAGCTGAAATATCCTTGAAGTATCAACTCTATTTTGGTCACAAATCCAAAACATAGACCCATAAAAGCTACTTGATGAAAACTAAGTTTATGACTGCCAAAATTAGTACTGCTGTTCGCATAAAAGTGACATGGATAAAATCAGTACCACTTGACTTGCTTTTTAATAATAAATGTTGTCATAATTTGAACCTTTTCTGAAGCACCCTGTGTTATCAACACTGTTTTGGTCTCAACTACAAAACATAGCACCATACAAAGTTCAATGAAGAAAATTATTTCTTTTCCAGATGAAACCAGTAGACACTTCCAGTTACTTTTCAGGTTTCTTTTCCACATGCCATGGTTTTCATGTACTTTCTAACACTGTTGCGGTTTTAGGCACAGATTCTCTTTTCTTTCTTTTTTTTTTTTTTTTTTTTTGACTCCTGGGCAGGAATAGAAACCAGTCCTGAACACTTTTGAGTTTTGTTTTTTTTCTTCTTACATGAGCGTGTAATCCTGACAGTTATAGCCTCTATTTGCATGAAAGCATGTATTTATGCCAGAAGTTTGGAGGGCTTGAGGTCATCTAGATAGCTAGCTGAGCACTGACAGAACTGGGATGTGTTTTGCATAAAATGTCCAAAGCACATCACCCAAAAATAGAAGTTTCTTTGCAACAAGATCTCTAAGAAACAGAATTTGAATTACTCTACTGGACTTCTTGGCTGAGTTTTGAGGGGATGGGGGTTTTGGCCACTCATCAGATTCACTCACACATGAAGCTCTCTTCAGCACATTGAATGGTGTATAGTCTCACTTGAAATGTGTTCCTTGTTCAGCATATTTGCTGATGTGCATGCACATCTCTCCCACAGTCATGGAGGCACTTGCAGGATTTTGTAGCCCACGGGAGCGTACAAAATTGTCAAATGAATAACTTCTTTTTGTGCATCAAAATAGAAATAGCTCTCCCTAGCCATGGGATTTCCTGCTTTTATTGCTGCTTCTGGCTGCCATCATGAGCTCTTAGCTTGCTTTTACAAGTGGGTAATGTATATTCAGTTTCTTGCTATGCCACTTGCAAAAACCCTGGCCAGTTCATTCAAAAAGCCTTTAGTACTTTTGCCAACTGTATTGCAAGTCAGCAGATACCTATCTTACAGAGGATTATAAAACTCGATTTTGTATCTCTGTAGTACTTTGGTAAGAACACAGTAAATAGTTTAATTGCATTCATTTTATTGCCAGATGGTACTTGGCTGATATTTTTTCAGCTCACTCAAAGGAAAGCCAAGGAAATACATGAGCAGTAAAGAAGAAAGAAGAACAAGAAGAGATGAAAAAGCTTAGGAAAAGCAGGGAGTATGTATTTAAGTAGCACTGATTTAAAAACAAACAACAAAATATATTAGGAAACTTATCTGTCCATGAGTGCACAGCAGACCGCTAAAGCTCTCCAGACACTGATATAATTTCATTTACTAACAAATATAAAATCAGTAGTTATGGGGGAAAAAATAAAAAGCAATTGTTTTAGAAGAAAAGAAAAAGGAAGTGAAGAATTGCTATAGTTTCTACCCCTCATGTCAAAATGGAAGTGGTAGAATGGACAGCAGTTCAGAGAAGAATGAAAAAAGTGCCTTGGAATAACTTTTGTGCAAAGAGCAACATTCAGAAATAGATGAGTGGGAAATAAACTAAAAGTGAAAAGGAACACAGAGCTAGGCTAGAGGGAAAAGTTAGGGAAAAACTAATATTCTCTTCTGTACAAAAAACATCTTGATAAATCAAGTTAAGCTAACAGGAGGCATGTTCAAAAGAAGTAACACAGCCATTTCTCCTGCAACAAATTTCATTTATGAAATTCCTTGTCAGTTTATTGTGGATGGGAACTTTGCATTAACTTCAAGAGGATGCTGGATAACTGCTGGAGAATGCATTCCCTGAGCATGCTAGAAATCAAGCTGATTTTAGAAATTCAGCTACAAATCAAGCTGAGTTTAGACAGAGATGAAGGATGAGAGAGTACTCAAAGTGTTATCCCATTCTTCATCCTAGGCATCCACTTTTTGGAGGCAAAGTCCTGGATCTAACTGGACTTCAAGTCTAATTTATGGCAGCTTTTTTATCTCATATTTTGGGGGATTGAGGATGAGGTGGTTTGTGGGGTTTTTTTGTGTGGTTTTATTTTGTTTTGGTATTGGTTTTGTTTTTTCAAAGGAGGAAAACAGGCTTATAGTGTCTGAAGATTATAACATCACAGTAAAGAAAAGGATGGGCCAAGAGAAGAAGACAATGTCATTGTAGACAATGTTAAAGTGACACTTTGTGGGCACAAGATTTTGTTTATTTTCTATTATGGCCAATATTAAAATCTTACAAGACCTACATAATTATTTTTGTGTGGGGACAGTGGGGAC
>JANRGV010000084.1:35299387-35337479 GCA_024734035.1 Alethe castanea
TACATAATTATTTTTGTGATTTTTTTGGTATAAGATTTTTTTAAACTAATTTTTTTAAAAGAGTTTCCGTTTCTTATTTCTTCAAAGAAATATCTTTAATGAAAAAAAAAAATAAATAAAGCCAGGAAAACACGAAAGCCCCCAAAAACCCAGCTGTTCCCAAAGAAAGGCAGGGTTGGCTCAGACAGAAAGATGTTTTTCAATGATTTTAATAGACCTCTGTTCTGGAAGCATTGACATTGATTGCAGTGGGAGAAAACATAGAGCCATTAAATATGTTTACTTCTCTTCAAATCACTGATTACTTTTCTTGAAACTGCTAATGATATTCAAACTGTTTAGCACTGCTTTTAAACCATGTATATAATGAAATTCCTCTGCCAATATCACTGTGGTTTTGCACAGCATGAGACAGGCACTGGAAACTACTCTGTTCTCCTGCATGGCAGGGTGTTGCAATGAGTGCCCTGGCAGGAGCACTCGTGTTCTCCTGATGGACAGCCTTGTGTTAACAACCAGCAGCAAACCCCAGAGCAATGACTCACAGGGCTGCAGTAGAGTGGTGGGCTCCAAGGGCTTGCAAGGCCAGTCATAAACTTTGGAAAAAATATACCAGGGCTGTGGAATGAGACTGGATGTGAAGCTGGGAAAAACAGTGCATGTTTGACCACAGGTTGAAGAAAAGGGTGCCTGGGGGACTTGCATTGTGGTATGCTAGTGCTGAGTAGAGGATGCAAAGCAATGGGTGGGGAGGATGGATAAAGATGATAAAGTGTGAGATATTTCCCTTCTGTTTCCCTTCTGTTCTGTAGGCCCTTACATGTACGGAATTAGGCTAAACATTCCTAGCTGTGGGAACAGGCAAAGATGGATGACTAATTTCACATGTTGAAGAAATAAGAAAAATGTGTTTGGCCCCAGTACAATGAGATTAGAATTGAAGATAGGAATGCCATTTTTCAGTCTGGATGTTGTATGCTTTGGAGATGTGACATATAGACTTGCAATTGTGTGATGACCTTAAATATTTCATAAGCATTACTTTTCTATGTTTAGCTGTCAAGGCTTAGATTTACTGTGTCAACTGGCAGCCTACTTGAAACTGAATATCAAACAGCTTCTTACAGCATTTCAGAATGGGTCCTTAGGCTTACTTGGTTCTAAGATTAAGGTATGCAAAAGAAAAGGTGGGAAAATTTTAATGGACAAGGTTAAACTACTGAACCTGACAATACTTTTTGTTAATTGTTAAGATTATGCATGACAAAGTGTACTGTTAGATGGTCTAACCTCAAAATCTCCTTGCTTGTCATAGAAGATCCTTCAAATGCTGTTTTATTCTAGTGAAAAAAATGCAGCTTTCTATATTTTCTAGGCAGTATAATTTGTTTATCATGAGTTACAATCCTATCCACAAAATCTAACAGCTTGTAGAACAAACATCAATCCGCTATGCCATGAAAATGAAATTATTTAAATTAAAACTCTTGTTTTTACACAACGGTTTAGTAATAAATCATACTAGAACCTCTTGTTTCAATGTTGGCATAGTCTAGAAATCTTACATTTCACTGAATAGATTTCAGAAGAAATATCTACCTGTTTCAGAAAAAGTAGTTTACTTTCTGCAAAAAGTTCAAAAGTAGATGCTGACTTTTAATGGAAAATATTAACAAAAAATGTTAAGTACATGCACCTTGGTATTATACATTGCCTTTTTTTCTTCTTTTTTTTTTTAATGCTGCTTACCAGGACATTTGAAATCTTCATGAATGAGTTTTATTGTTTTGTTTGTGGGTGGTTGGAGCTTTCATTTGCTTTGTTTTTATATGTTATTGAAATTTAACTCAGAACTACCAGCTCTATGAACTGAATTTTTCAAAAATGTGGGAACATCCCTCTTCTGATTGATGAGGCAAGCTGATATTATTTTTCAGATTACTATATCTGATCTATGTCATGGTGATATATGTAATCTATTTAACTGTTCCAGCTGCACAAAGGCTAGAATAAATGAATATGCCTCTATATTGTTGACAAATATTTAGACGATTTTTCTTATTTATTTATCTTGCCAAGATAAATTTAAAAAATAATTTTTTATTCCTCTGAAAAGTAATTGAAACACATTGGAAAACCATCCCTAGAGATATTGTAAAGATATTTAGAAGAGGCACTTCGGGACATGATTGGGGCCTATAGCAAGATGTTATTAAAAATAAATGTTGTCTGAATCTGGTAGAAAGGGAAATGTAGCAGGAAAGAGGAGAGAAATATCAGAAGATGCAGAACAGTATTTTGATTATTTTTCCTAATATTAAGACACAGTTGCACCTGACTCTAAAGACTCTTCTATCCCTGATTCTAAAGATTTCTCAGTTAGTTTGGTTTTGTTTGTAAATATAAGAGATTAATTCACTTAAGAGTCTGAAGCAAGGATAAAAAAGTCAGAAACTGTTGCCTTTAAAAGAATGCTCATCTCAATTTAAGAGTCCTTTTACTTAATAGTGGATTAGAAACAACTTTTCATAAAAGCTGGCTGAGAAGGTGGCAGCTGCCATTTAGGGGCCACACCCTTTCCTGAGCAATAGTGATTCTGTGTTGTTAAAAAGCACAATAACTGTATGTTCTTTAATTCTATAACAAGTTATTGACATAACACTTGGGAATGGGCTGCTTGCATACATGGTTTAAAGAGCACTGACATATCTTCCTGTTTAACATGCAGTCCAAATCGAGTCCAGATGATGCAGTCCAACATGGAAATAGATGAACCTGAAACTTGCCAAGGTGTCAGACTGTTTACCATAATAGAATTTAAAATTTGTTCTGTGGTTATTTGTCTGAAATAAATGCCATAGAATGGCAAAACAGTTGAGGTAAGAGGCCTGGAAACTTGCCCAGTCTCCATGCCCAAAGCAAGGGCGTGTGGAGCAATTTGTCTGGGCTCTGCTCAAACAATGGCTTTTGAATATCTCCAAAGAGAGAGACTCTATAACTTCCATGGGCAACCAGTACCAATGTTTTATCACCTGCCCTCATATAAGTTTGTTTTACTTCAAATGTTTAAAGATAGTTTCTGGAATTCCAGTTTCTGCCCATTGCCTCTTGTCTTGTGTCTAGGAGTCCCTAAGAAGAGTCTTTCTCTTTTTCCTTTACCACCCCTCAGTAGACATTTATCAATTTCCTGCTCTTCTAGTATGTCTGTCACCCTGGGGAGCACAAAACTGGACATAAAATGGTCAATGCAGAGCAGTGGGCAAGGATCACCTCTACATCCCTGATGCTCTGCCTGTGTCAGGACTCTATGATGCTGAGTTGTTCCAGCATGTCTCTGAGATCTGTAGTCCTATACAGGTTATGGAACAGTATAAAGTGGCAGAATAATAAAAGAAAAAATTAATGTCTGGGTATCTAAATAGGTGTGTAATATGGGAAAGGTGGCAGCAGCAATTAAAGAAGGAAAAACAAAATTAGTTGGTGAAAAATGCCATTAAGGAAACTAATAAATGCCTTCTTGAAATGTTATTGCCTTAGCAGATCTTTCTCATGAATATGTAGAGGTTTTACTTTGTGACTTCAGATTCTAAATACTAAAGCTAGTATCTTACTATGTTGATTAAAATGATTGCCTTAAAATTTTTCAGGATACGGGGAAAAAGTTATATATTGCCTGAACCTGAATGTTAGCATGTGCATATAAAGAAAAAGAACAGAAACAGACAAACAAAAAGGCAGAAAAAGATACAAAAAGAAACAGATATTGAAGATGTTTGGAAAGTGATTTTATTTAATGACAAAATTGTGGCAGTTGTGTCCATGTGTTTGAGGTATTTTTAAAAGAAATATTTCTATTCAGACATATTAGTCTTTAGTCTTATTTGTGTATTATATGGGAATTGTGTATTTATATGGGAGCTTGCTACAGTGTAACAAAATAGATTTTGTTGTTATTTTTAGTCTTTCAAATTGAAAAAATCTATACTGGTGCTGGCTAACTTAGACAATTTCTGCCTACCTAAGCGTGTTAAATTGCATTCTGTTTGGGACAGCTGGCAGCGCTTGAGAATTATATCCACTGTGTTTTAGAGTTCACAAAAAGTATCTTTTATGTTGTGATTCAATTCAGAATGACACCACTTTAGTAAAAAACAAAAATTTTCAATAATTAACTTAATTAAACTTAAATCCAGTGTCTGGCTGAAAGAATTATTTGGCTTTAGCTTTTCTGGCATGATTATTTAGAATTTTTGGCATGCTGAAATAGTGCTAGAAGTAACACAGTTTGCTCAAGAATGTGTTTTGCTTCCATAAACGGAAGCAGTGCATGTTGGGGTTTCAGATTGTTTGCCATTATTTATTTGGAAATTTGTGTTTAGAAGTTAACAATCACATTTGCAAAAAAAAATGCAACGAAAAATGATAGTGGTTGTTCGCAATTGCTATTGCTGTGTATTAATAGATATCTTTGGAGGTTTTATGTGTGAAGTCACAAAAAAAAAAAAGAATGGTGGGAAGGAATTGGTAATACTTAATACAGTTGGAGTAAAAAATGACTGTAAAATCTGGTGTCCTTGTGGGCAAACTTTCATCTGAAGATGCGGCCTTGAAAGGTCTTAAAGTTTCTTATATGTGATATGTATCCTGAACATTTTATTTGGGTGGATTTACAGTTAGTCTTACCAATCAATATTACCTTTAGATATCAGAAAGAAGATTAATCTGGCAGAGGCACTAGATTCTGTCTCCAGTAGTCTTATAAATCACTTGAAAGAGAGCAACAATAGTTGTAAATTTTGTACTCAATCCATTAACTTGGTAGCAAACTTTGGAAATTTGAAAACAAGCCCAGCTTGGTTCCATACTATGCCTAAGGATATCATCAGTAGTCCATGATCTAAGACGTAAGCCAGTAGTTTCAAGCCTCCTGAAAGTTTATGTTATTTTAGAGGGGGCAAAGGATATTGAGTTGGGTTCAAATCCAGCTGCTTATTTCTCAAAAAGTAGTTGACACCAGGCATAAATAGTTCTGCCAGTCAAAATTAATCTAAAACTTACAAAGACTTAAATCCAGAAGTATTAAAATACTTTGGTGATCTTTTTCAGAACAATTCATCTGTTCATTAATTTTTTATCATTATTCACATAATCATTTTTAAAGCCCTACTATTATACAAAAACATTTTATTCTCTCTTGTTATGTGTTTCTACATACCAAACAATAATTGCTCTTTCATGCATTGTCATGGTATACAATAATAGAAACAATACTGATCTAAGTATTACTCAGAAACATCAAAGCTGAGATTAATTGCTTGGAGAATAATACAATTTCTTTGTCCCTCTCTGCCTTCGAATTTTTTTGGCTTCTCTTTTGATTTATTTTCCTGGTTTTTGTGTATTTTGTTCATTTTACATTTTGCTTGGCATTCCGAATTTGTTATTCTAGGAATAGCTCAATATTTCATAAAATAACAAAAATTCAGAACACTCCATAATTTTTTCCTGTTTTATGATAATAGTATTAGACCGCCTGGCATAGAATACTCTGTTACAGAGCTACTCCAGATCACACCATATTAGCAGGTTATATTTTTCACTGAAGGCAATAGATCATAGAAGCTCAGTTCTAAGATGAAGAGTCACATGCCATGTTTTAGCTACACTTTCATGGAAGACTTCCTTTTCCCTTTTTGCTTCTTCTATCCCACATTGGCCAATGCTAAACCCACAACATCAATTAGTGCATTGGCCAGAAATTTTCAAATTGGCAAACCAAAACCACTGCAATGGGTCAACCAGCAATCTCATTGTTGGAACATCCATCACAGATTTTCTTGGAGACTTTTTGTACCTGACTGCTGAGCACTTGAGATACTTTCAAACCAGTCGCACAGTCTTGCTACAGCTTTTCTAACTCTTGGGTGAGGATAAGAGCAGTACTTTTAATACTTCTTAGTTATAAAATGTAGGTTCATCTTGCAGACCAGAGCTGAATCCGTGTTAAAGTACCAATGAACACAACTGAGCAGCACTGGTTGGGAAGACAGGGGCTGTGCTATGGTGGCCTCAGTCTCTGCTCCAACAGCAGTGAGGCAGAACATGCCATCTGAATTGCTGTTTCTAAAGAATCTTGAAAATGCCTCCTAGCATAAACATCTCATTTGGGTATCCAATTGGACGGAGGCTGCCAGGTTGTGCACCACCTGGAATGGCTCCACAGACCAGGCTAGGGCAGATGGCTTTGCAGAAGCAAGGAAAACTTCATCTCTCTGCCTTCAGCCCTGCTGTGGCTCTATAATTTCAAAGTCATTTGGGGTAGCAAAGAAACCTAGAACCTCTGTGCTTTTCAAAGCTTTCCCCCTGCTTCAGACTGTTGGAAAGTAAGTAATACTCTGAGAATGGAGTGAATGTAAAAAAAAAAAACTAAAAGGAAGATTCAATATTTACAGTTCAGAAAATTGTTAAGTTGTTAGACATTCCTGCTGCTGTGGACTGTCTGGTGAGTCTAGAGCGCTACTCAGTCCGTGACTTTCTGCAGCGTACTTTCAGTATATTTTTTCTTTCTGTCCTTGACTTCTCTAGTATTTATGTATAACTTTCAATTTTCTTTTTTAAAAATCTGTTTTAAACACTATTCCCGTATAGATTATCTTTTTAGTTTCCCCTGCCTCCCCCACCAGGAATCTTCTTTCAAGTTCTGACTCTCTTAACTTCTTGCAGTTTTATTTTCTGCTATAAGAATTGTACTCTGTTCTTTTCAGTGTTCCTTTTCTTTCTCTTTTTTTCTACCTTTCTTTGTGTATCAAATTGGAATTGTCAGAAAGCACATTGATTCCTCATGGGAATCAAAATGAAGCTCCGTCTCTCTTAAAATGCCATCACAGGTGAAGTAAATTTCATGCAAATACATACAGTTAAAACATAAGTGCTATTTAGCTTCTTTTCCTGTGGTGTTTCTGGTATTTGGAATGATTGGTTAATGACGAGCTGTTGAAACCTTGTCCTCAGTGTTAGAGAGCACAGATTAATCAAAGAAAGAGTTAAACTATGTGGAATTGTGCAAAATTATTCCAGAATTGCATTTTCTACCAACACATGCTGTCAAAATCACTATATTTTATTGTTGTCATCATCCCACCCAGTTCTGAATGGATTACTCAATAAATAGATGACAAAATAACAAGGAAAAGAAACAAACAAACAAGCAAAAACCAACCCCCAACTGCAAACAGACAACATTTAAGAAAAGCCTTTGTTTCTTTAGTTGCCAGACACTGCTTTTCTTACCTTTGAAAGAATTCATTTTCCATAACAGTACCATAAAGTCAATTTATGTTAGTGTGATGGGTATTCCTTGGTTTTTGGAGCACTTGAAGCTGTGAAAGAGTGGGAGTATGGCCCAATTCTATTAGCTAGGCAATATTGCATATCAAAATTAGTGCCACCATAATTCCTATGTATGCTTTCAGACCCATCCACAACATGACACCAGCACAGATGGCAATGTTATAAAACAATAAATCCCATAGGAAGCCTGTTGCCATTGGAAGAGGTGAGGATCGCTGATCACTACAGAAGGGTTGTACTTCTGTCCAAGTGCCTCAGTCTGCAACAGAAGCTCAAATCTGTGAAACTTATTTATCCATTCATCTAGAGTAATTTCTAATGCTGGCTGACCACAACTCTTGCTCAACCTTCAGGGAAAAAACCCATGCATACTAAATCTCTCCTGATTATTTTGATGTACAAGCACCATAGGCCCAGATTACAAATGTTTTTAGAAGCTTAATTCATACTGATTTAAGTAGGGCTATGTATGTAAGCAACTTTGACATTAGCAGTACTCCCTTCTGCTCTTTATTGCAAACAAAATCACTAGTGTCTTATATTCCAAGCAAAACTGAACAGATTAAAACATGAAACTATACTTTTTTCTTTCCTATTTTCTTCTAGAAGCAGACACAATTCCATAAATTTTTTTCTTGGCCTTTTTGAAGAATCACTTTGGTTAAATCACAATATATACCATAATAATATTTTTCTTTCCAAAGGCTATGTGATGTAGCCCTGATTCCCTGTTGAATGAATTTCAGTGAATGAATTTCTTCCTTGAGTACAAAGCAAAAGCTTTTGCTTTTCCTACTAAGCTACTTAATGTAACCCACATTTTTTGTCACTCTTCCAATTCTTTCCCCCACTGTAGGGGAATGAGAAAGCAGTTGTGCACTGCTGACCTGCCTTCAGGGGTTAGACCACAATGAGTGTGTGTAAAATTTGTGTAGTGTGAAGACTTTTGGAATCTCATAAAAAAGAGTTAGTAAATAGAGATTTTGAAATAATAACAAAAACTGGGTAATTTTTTCCTTGTCTTTTTGAAAGGAAGAAAAGCTTATGAAAAACCCTTTTGCAGATTACTCAGCAATTTATTTTAGAAATATATGTGCATTTTTTTATCTTCTGGGACAAGGCACTTTAAACTTTTTCATTTGGCATTAATAATTTCTCATTGTGCTCCAAAACACATTGACTGACTTAATCTGCCAGAATGCAATACTTGATCTCAGGGAAAAAACAAAATTTAAAGCATGGAGGCATAAAATCAGAAAAGATCTGCAGGAGACCTAGAAAAAATATCACTATCAAGAGAACAGGAAGAAAAGGTAATTGCAAATTAAAAAAAAAATACCAGAACAATACAAGGGAAAAGGGGGAATTTCTGGTTTTAACCTTTAGGAAAAGCTGAAGTGAATTCCAAGTTTGAAATAGAATTTGAAACCAGATAATTAGAGTTTATTCTGATTTTTCATCAAAACTTTTAATGATTTTCACTTTTTATCAGCCTGCTTTGTAACAAAGGAGAGTATGCCTCTTCTGTGCTCTGACAACATCATAGGGAATGTCATAGCATATGAAGTGTCAGGCATATAATTGATTACCACTTTAGCTAGGTATGTAGTCAGAACTTTTGTAATGATAAAAGTATTTTGTTTCAATTCTGATTCCTTTTCTTTGTAAAAAAAATCCTCATTGGTTTGCTCTTAAGTGAACAGATAAAATACAAATTTTAAATAAGGTCAGAAAATTTGCAGTCAGGTTGAATTTACAAAAAGCCTCAGAAATTAAATGTTTAGATTTCTTTAAGTTTTCGTTTCATATGTTCTGTGCGCTTATGTTTATATGTATTTGTGGGCAGCAGTTATCCGGGGAAGGAACAGAGGAAGGAAAGAGGGGAAACAGCAGTGGGGAAATGGAGGTTGAAAGAGCTGTCAGTAAGTAATAGAAACACTCAACATCTTAAATAAAAGATCAGCATGATAATGTTGTCCTGGCAGTTCTATAAACATAATATAGAAGAGGACTGTGTTTTCTTTTGGAGTTGTACTTTCTGCTGTGGTCAGTGCTGAAAGATTTTTCTTGACTCAAAAGGCTTATTTCAGTCTCAGGTAATTTCTAGTTTTACTTTCGGGATCGGTTGGAAGGCCAGCTGCAACAAGACAAGGATGACATTACTCCCATGATCCATAGAAATGGGGTTATGTATGTCTCTAGAAGGTATTTGCCCGTTTGGAGTGGTTTCTGTGGTTACATAGAAGGAAAAACTAAACACTTTAGTTTGTAGTTTGAGGAGGAAAAGATGCTTCCTTCCAGTGCTGGCAATAGCTTTCAAGCACCTGTCTACTGTGCTGTTAAACAATTTGTATTTCAAGCACAGCAGCAGTTGAAAAAGGATAAACTCATGAGCTGAAAAAAACGTGGTAAGTTTTGATGCACAATGTTACTGTATGCCTCTTGCAGGGAGAGAAAATTGGACACACTTTATTGTGATGAGGCTCAGCAAGACTTTCTCAAACAAAATATTAACTGCCAGATGTGCGTTATCTGCGTCAGACAGAAGAAGAATATAAATGAGATCTAACACCTGTGTGTGCAAACTGACATTTCAGATAAGGTTTTTTCACACTCAATGTGTTTGTAGCATTTAGCTGTGTCGCTTAAGGGAAATTGCATGACTATTCCAATATGTCATTGAAGAATGACTTGGAGCTAGGGATTTTTGATTAATTATGCTACCTGTAATGGTACCCCAAATTGTGGATGAAAGTTTAGGAATCGCAGGACTTGACAGCTGAATCATGACTTGTGTTTCGTGAGTGTTGATGACAGCAGTAGAGATGAATCTCTGGTACCATTCACTCATCCGTGCTCATCCTCATTAGAAGCAATAACATTTCCAGCCCCTGAGAAAATGAGACATTATTTCTGCTTTATAGGAAGGTCTACATGGATTGTTTTGTGATTGATTAAAAAAAATATGACATATGTCAGGAAAGTAAAAAATTTCACAATGATTAGCCATTGAAAACTCAACTCCTATTACGGAGATATTATTTTCACTTTTTCTTTATGTAATTATTTAATTTATGAAGTATTAAAATTTTAAGTGCACTGTTGACATAAAAAATTAAGAATTCATGTAAACTATAATGAAATGAGAACAGTAAAGACAGAGGAGAAGAAATTAAAACCTACCATGGAGAAACAGTTTTTACTCTTCTCACTGATCTCAGTACTTCTTGGCAGGACTCCAAGACTAGTCTGATGTTTCATTGGCTTTTATCTATGTGTTTGGCAGCATAAGTAAAAGCTGTTATTTTTTATTATGGAGGTTCCATTCCCAGTGTTTTCAGGAGAGTCAGTGTTAGAAAAATGAAAAAAAATTATTTTTTGCTCAATATTTCCACTAAGAAAAAAGACAAACCTTACTTAATAAGAAATTATAACATAAATTAAATATATTGAAATTATTTTAACTAAAGGAGGTAGAAAAAATGGACTTTTATGAGAAAAAAATAATGGACCTTTATGAGGAAAAAAAATGAAGCAGTTAACATGAAATTAATAATTATAAAGCAATTGTTACCAAAGAGATCCATCAGGATTTTTTGCATTTCTGATTCCTAACTTTGTTTTTGTTGTTCTTTGAAATAATCTCATGTTTTAAAGCATCTTTAATGCTCAGCAGCACACTAAGAACATATTTTCTTTTTGCATGGATGTGCTGGGAAAAAAAATAAAATAAAAAAAAGCCAGTGCTTATTTCAGTGGCATGAGCTTTACTTTTGTGCTACTTCTTCTTAGAGACAAAATAGACAAATTTAGTCTTTTTGGAGATGGTGAGAAAGAGTTGCTCTAGTTAAGAGAAGAGCTGGGCTGTTTGCTTATCAGAAAGCTTTGACCACAAGTGAGCTTCTTTTCTTACAGCTTTTGTTAAAACTATTTTGTTCTTTTATTATGGAGAACAAATAAATGTAATTTTTGTACAATATTTAACATGTCTATGGGAAGAGAAATATACTGTTGGGAAATAAATCTCCATTATACTCACTGGTCACAAAGCATAAAGTGAAAGGGTGTTCAGTATCTCTAATGATGTTTAGACATTTACCATAGAGGAATAATTAATTTTAAGACACATTAGCTGTGTTTTGAATTTATCAGCTGAGTGCATGAGTGAGAAAAACATATTGAAAAGTGGTGGCAAGGTCCTCTCATGACATTGTAGGCCAGGTAGAACTGGATTTTTAACTACTACAAGGAGACCTTCTGAAGCCCAGGTTTATCATGGTTCTAGCCAACTTAACTCTGATTAAATATTGAAAAAATCTCTTATTAGAGAAAAGTATAATTCCACAAGATATGTATTTATGGATTTTATTTTTAATATTCTTTTTCAAATGGGTGTGAGAGTGCAGAGTTAGAAATAATTGAAATTTTCATTTATTGGCAATATAAGGGAATCCTCAGAATCTGTAAGGTTGTTGCACCTTGAATATATGTCTTATTGCAGATCTCTTCTAGCAGTATAGCAGGGATAGAGCTGAGTTTGCCAAATTTAAACTGTTCAGGGCTTAATTTTTACATGGAGATCAGTTGCATTTAGTAGCTGACTGCTTGGGCCTACAAATGAGCTGTGATTGAAATGCAGGTTGGCAGTATTTGCTGTTACCACTGGAAGTACAGTATTCCCTACATAAACCTATTTGTACATTATGTTAGAAAAATTTCAATTTTATACTCTTTGGCCCTAGACGGTGCCTATAAAACAGGTACCAGAATTTGTTGGGTATTTTCCTTGAAATCCTTTAAATTTTGTAGGCACTTTGGTGGGTACCATATTTATTGTCATCACTTGAAAGTTATTGCTGTAATTGATAATTTAAAGAGTGCATTTTCTCAATGTAATATGCCAAAAAAGAGAGTGAAAACGTACATATTATTCTGTAAATTCACCTTGTGGCATCTGATAGGCTGTGTTCCAGATTACTCTGCTAACCTGAAAAAAAAGTAAGTGGAGAGGATATCAGAAAAAGACCAAAAGAGAGACAGGCTCATTTACTTGATTAGTAATAAAATCAATAATATCACTAGGCACAGATTAATTACTTTTACAAAGCAGAAAAGGATATGAAAACATGATTTCACATTGACCCATGTTAAAAAATGCACTCACCGAGGCTGAAGGTGTTTCCTGATCTAACACAGTGCTGCCTCTCCATGGGCACCTTCCTAGTTCTTCATCACTATCTGACCTGATCCAATGAAATCAGCACTGCTTCTGTAGCATTTTTGGACAGCACAGGTAGAACTTCTTAGCTGGAGGTTCTTCTGTACTCAAAAACTCCAAAGGAAAGGAAAAGATCATGGTCAGATGTTCTAAGTAGTCATCTGAACATGAAGTTAAATGAGAGTAAAAACTAGGAAAACTCATTCATTTTATGATTAAAAGCCATTTTTAATTATCTTTGTATAATTGATATTGACCACACACCACTACTGAATCAACATGTTTCTAAGCTATGAATTGTAATTTATCATAAAAAAAAGTTTAATTGAAACTTTGTATAAATAACTGATGATTAGTCAATATGAAGACATTTAATATTATACCTTAAGCCATAAACAAAACAATTGAAGCCTAAAGGTAAATATTGATACAAGTCTTTTTATGGGAAGCACAGGTAAAGTAATATTGGAACAAGATGGATTACCTCATAAGCATAAATGACATCTAATAGCCAAGGCAATAACTTGCATGTAACTTCAAAGTATGCATTGCTCAAAACACATTAGATTGATTCTTAAGTGTTTGCAGAGTTATTTAAATTGGCCTTTGTCAGTGATAAACCAAGAAGCTCATTTATTTCCTTGTCACATATCCAAAAAGGAACTTAGATATTCTGCTAGGTATTAGATATTAGATACTAGATATTAGATATTAGACATTAGACATTAGACATTAGACATTAGATATTAGATATTAGATATTAGATATTAGATATTAGATATTAGATATTAGATATTCTCTCTAGCTATCAGTAATAACCTTTAACTGCGGAAAAGATGAATTATGGTTTTGCAGAAACAATTTATGGTGATAAATTTGCATACATTTTCCACAAAACAATTGTGATTAATGCAAATGGATGGGCTAAATATGATCTGTCAGACATAACAATTTTTCCTACTTATATGATTTCTTTTGTACATACAGCCTTAATATTAGAGAAAGAAACTCTCTTGAGATCAGTGGTAGAGTATTTTTAAAAAAGAGAACATGCAAAAAAATACTGTTTTGAACATGACATAATGTTTCTTGTTACTGAATAATTCCGAATATTAAACTAGACAAAAAGATTGTTCACTATAGTCTGAGACATGAAAACTGGAAGTTCAAAACAATTATTTCAATGTACTTATAAACTTTTATCTGTAATTTAAGGCATTTTTGATATAAGCATTTTAATTTTTCATATAGTGACCATTTTGCAGTTATGTGCTTTTACAGTAATTAGTATATTCTACAGACAATGTTTTTTTCAGAAAGCTAACCTTTAAATTTAAATTTAAATTTAAATTTAAGTTTAAAGTTTGAAGACCAATGGTGCCTACAGACTTGTGTATTGATGTGAGTTTGGTTTTTGTTTTAAAATCTTACTTGAATTATATCTCAAGGAGTCTGAAGATTTTGGTCAGACCACTAGAGCTGATAAGACAGGTAAGACTGTGAAAGCAGTTCTGATGTAGAGTTGGGTTTATTTTTCATATTATATTCATAGAATGTGAATTTCTTCTAATTTGTGATGTGAAAGGGCATTTCAAAATCTGATATAATTGCTCAGAAAGATTTCAGCTATGAAATTTGCTGACAATAATTACATTTCTTCTCTTGATACCTGAGAGGGATCACTGCTGAGTGCATGAAATGTCTATGGCACTTGGGAATGGAGTGATTCTGTTCATACTTGCAGCTTTCCATAATGTCAGACTACAGGCACTTCATTAGATGGTTTTGGCAGTGTGTATTTTCATTGCTACACTTTGATTTAACTACTACACACAGCTCATTTTTAAATATAAATATCTAGGAGGACATTATATCCATAAAACTTAATGATTATGGACTTGTGGATTGTTGAAAATATTCCAAGCAAAACTGGTGATCCACTTTCTACAAATATTTCATTGAATCAATTCATTATCCAAAATGTTCATCATGTTTGGTTTTGACCTAATGTTGTTGTTCACCATTCAAAGTCAGTTTTAAACTTGAAAAAGCAGATTGAAAATATTTTGATTGTGCATTCTTATCAAACCAAAGAAAAAGAAAGTACAATGTGAACAATTGAATATGTCTATTCATTGCTGTTGAGATTCTGAATAATCTATAACGTTTTTAAAAAAATTACTCACTGCATACAAAATATCCATTAACTTCAAAACAAATTGAAATAAAGAATGCTGCTCAAGACACAAAATCAAATTGCACCCTTATTGCAGACAAGTCATTGGAAATGAAGCTTGAAAAATCCATATTATGTCTTCTTTGTTATCCAAAGTTGAACATAGAAAAATGATCTTGTGATTAGGGGAATGGACCAGAAAATAGGCAATTCTAAGTTTAATCACTATTTTTGCCTTGCCCTCCATATATGACATAGACAAAATGTCTTTCCTTCTCAGGTACGTAAAGTCACAATTTATAGTAAGTTCTAAGACTGTTATCATGAGGTGTGACCAACTGATTTGAAATATATATTTTGACTAAGTAATAGTTATAAGTTAAACTTTGATTCCCACTGAAAGCAGCTATGCATGAGACAACATTTCCCTTTTATGTTTCATAGTCACCCTTCTGGAAAACAAAACAAAAGCTTATTCTGTTGTGTTAACAGATGTGAGGATTTTTTTGAAAAAAAAAATGTTTACTGATAATTTTTTAAGAATAATTTTTTTTCTTTGTATTTAACAGATTATCGTGGGATTGCATATCTTACAGAAAGTCAAATAATGTTGTTAGTCTAATTAAAAACATTAAAAGTTAATTAAAACACAGCAAAACTTTATTGTCAATCCAAGTGCTAATATTCACTGTCTAAATGATCTAATTAACACAAAACAGAACTCAACAATACAAGTGTAAATTGTTAGTGAGAAACTTATTAATATATGCCTCTGTAAGAATGGTGTCATGTTCACCATTCTCATGACCTGATGGTCGGGTCACCAGCAGCTGTCTCCTCGAGAAGGCAATGCAGAGAATTGTAGTGAGCTGCCAGCACTCCCACCTGCTGTGGTCTTGTAATCAAAGAATGACAGAATGGGTAATGCTGGCAGGGACCACAGTGGGACATCTGATCCAACCTCCCTGCTCCAGCAAAGTCATCACAGGGCACATGGCACAGGATTGTGTCCAGATGGTTCTTGAACATCTCCAATTAGGGAGACTCCACAAACTCCCTGATTCCAGCGCTTGGATAGAGAAGTTCTTCCTCAAGTTCAGGTGGAACTTCTTGTGCATCAGTTTCTGCCCACTGCCTCTTGTCCTATTGCTCAGCACCACTGAGCAGAGCCTGGCTCCATCCTTTTGGCACCCTCCCTTCAGATACTGACAGACATTGATGGTCCCCTCTCAGTTATGACTTCTCAAGGCTGAACAGGCCCAGCTCCCTCAGCCTTTCCTCATGAGAGAAACACTCCAACCCCTCAATCATCTACATCAAAGACCAAAGATCTCCAAGTCTGGGAAAGCAGTACAGACTACAGGTATGAGAGACTGCTACACAGTAATTGTGAAACATGCACTGGTGGTTAAATACACGTGGAAACTTGGCTATTGCAATACTGTGGGCAGTCTGTTTTTCCTTTTGTTAATCACAAGGACTGAGAATACCTAACTGCAACTGCTTAACCCACTGAAAACCCTAAACACATATACAAAGTTTTGTGAAATACTGCTTTGTGAAAAATAACTGAAAATAAAAGTGAATCGGGGATAAACTTAAAACCTGGGAATGCTAGCTGCTGGTACTTCTGTCATGATGTAGACAGAGAAGTTAAAAGTAAAGGAGAGCAGATTTTCTCACTGACTGAAAATTTTTATTGAGGAATCATGTGAGGAAATGTAAAAATACTGCAATAATCACTCACAAAGATTTTTCAATAAAATATTTTGTGAATTATTGTTTTTGTGTGAGATATTGCAGAAATTTAGTAAGGCAAATGCATTTCTCCAAGAGGTTTGGTTTGGAGGGTTTAGTTTCTTCTAAGAGAAAAAAGGTCAACCCTTAAATTCACAGATTCAATAAAAAGTGTAAAGTAGAAAAAGTGTTGGATATGAATAATGCAATCTTTAAAGAGTTGTGATTTTTCATTATGTTTTGTTTAAACTTTTTATAAGATAAAACTCCCAATGTCCTGATTTGGGATGTTTTTTTGTTTTCCAAGTGCCCTAGAAAATTGATTGGTTTGTGTTATAGTTATTCAGGCTTAAATTATCTTAAATTATCCCAGTTGGAGCTTTAAATTGTCATACTCTGTAAAACAGGTAATCAGATAATGAATATTACAAAATAACCTATCATAAAAACATTTGCTAATAGTGTAGGACTCTTTGAATTGACTTTTGTCAATCATATTGAAATTACATAAGAAAATACATTATTTAGATGCACAATTTTCCCAAGAGTTAGGCCCAGCTAGTAGGCACAAAGTCAGGCTGAGGATGTGATAGAAACTGCCTTTCCTGTGGCTACATTAGATATTTCTGTATGTTGCTAGAACAGGTATGAGAGTTTGAGCTTACTAATGCCACAGCTAAAACTTCCTGAAACTTGTGATTTCACAGTTTACCTGAATACACAGATTCCATTTTTTTCTGAAAGTCTGCCACAAAGCAACCTTATTCTTGGGTAAGAAATAAGAGTTCTCTTGTTATTATTCTGTATTTACTCAGACTATTACCTCCATGCTTTTTATTTCTCATCTGGGTCAGAGAAAACTTTTTAATGACATTCATCTGTGGAAACATTTTGTTGAAGTTATCATATAATTGTCACCCAGTAATAAGCCTTTTGCTTTCTTCCTGTAGAAAGTGGACCTGCATGAAGATAGTTATCTCATATTACAGAAAGTTGACATAATGGAAGCACTGCTTAAAAATTAAATCATTTCATTAGACTAAGTGCCTGCAACCACTTTCCAGATGACACAACGCATGATAAGCCACAATTGTGGTATGAAGCAAGAAAATAACATATGCTAGAGTATAAAATGTAAGGTAATCATCACAGTTACAATTAGGCCTGGTGTTGCTAGTTATCATATTAAACTTGGCTGTACCTAATGGAAAGTGAATGAGAAATAAAATGTCATCACAACTGACAAAGTGATTGCATTTTCAAATTTATCTTTACTTTTCCTTCCTGGAATTCCATTCATATGTACAGCACACCTGAATAATTTTTTCCATATACTTATGATAGCAGAAACAATATTAGTTTCCTTTTCAAGATTTTTTCCTAATGTTAGAAAAATTTCATTATTTTCCTAATCTATCCCTATTATAATTTGTTTATGTCCTTGCAATGATTCAGAGCACAGAAACTGTTAGCTAACAAATATTAGTATATTTAATAATCTCTGTTATCCACCTAATTTCTGAGAGAACCCACAATCTCCATGAGTTCCACTCTTGGCATTAACTTCAGACACCAGAGATGAAGATTAAAAAGTTAAGGAGAATAAAAGAGTATTCTCAAATCTGCCAGTGCCTTTTCAGGAGTCATTATGACAGACAGGAAAGGTTGCAGATATTTTCCAGGGCACATTTATGAATGGTTTGTGAGGGAATCATCCCAAGCTCTCATAGCACATATCCAAGATAACTGGTGTGATATTTAAACGTATTTTCTTCCTTTTTTCTTTTTTTTTTTTTTTTTTTTTAATTTAATGTAAATAGCCAAAGAACATCTACTTACCGGCAGTATGCAGCAACAAAACCTTCTGGGAAATTCAAATTTGTTCTAGTCTGTTTATATAATTCATGTATTCATACCAACATATATTCTTGTAAAACTGCAAATTAATTTTTTTATGATATTACAAATGAGTAAAACTAGAATTGAAAACCTTCTCATGTTTTCAATTACAAAAATTGTAAAACCATGTTCTGGTTTGACCAATTTCTAGTGAACTTTATTTAATATTTTTTAATGTTTATTTATATGGGCTTAGGAGCCCTGAAGTTTTTAGAATTTTGATCTAAGGGCCCACTATTTAATTACTAAGTGGCATTCTCATTGTTTGTGTGTGAAAAGTTGTGTTTAGAAAAATATCGAAAAGTTCCATGTTCCTTAAGTGTAGCTCTTCATCTGAAACAATTCTGCAAGTTATGCTAACTTTACCACTAATATATTTTAAAAGTGTTGTCAGAAAAGACTGGGTTTATTTGATGGAATACAATTTTGTCTTCCTCTGAAGTTCAAGGCCTGTACATAGTATAAAATATGCAAACTGCAATGCCTTCCGAAATAATTGGAATATTGCATTGTTGATTTTTCTATGGCTGTGTCTTATGTGCTTAGATAATTACATATTGCTCCTCTTTTTTTTTGTAGGAACAACTTTGACATCAGTTTAAATACAGTGATAAATGCAAAGCAAAATTTCTATTGAAGTTGGCCTTTCATGTTCAGCTTTGAGCTGACTTAAAAAATTAAAAATCATGCAGATAACTTGTTTTATTCTTCTTGTTGCCTTTTTTCCATATGGTGTTAAAGGAAAAGTATTTTTCTTGCATATTGCAATCATTTGGAACTAGTAATACATACCCGGTCAGAAGGGAGCTGCCTTTTTTTAATATTTTCACCTTCATCAATTTTATGTTATTGTTTTTATATCTTGAGAGATGCATGCTAAAAGAAATACAATTAGGAAATTGTACATGTGTGAACACTTCCTCTTCTGTTTGATAATGTCTAAATAATTTCTGGCTTTGGTTTTTTACTGGAGATTTTTGTCTCTTCACATGTTCCTTTGAAATTGATTTTCCAGCTGACATGTCTTGGTTTGACTAAAGATTGCAAAATTAACTTTTCAAATGGAAATGAGAGGCGGTATGAACTCCACTAGAGTCAACAGAAAAGGTGTTTCTTGACTTGATAGATCAGGTTTTCAGGGCTGAATTTGCAAAAGCTCAATGCCACACAGCATGAGCTGTCTGGACACCAGTGCAGCTGGAGGCATCCCATCTGCTTCCAGGGGCAGGTGGTGCATCCATGGGCTGCAGTGCTGGGCACTGCATCTTCCTCTTGGCTTCTTTCCCTCTCATGGTGCTGCCTTCCTTGCCCTGGTGAATGATCCAGGTTTCTTGTGCTAGACATTTTCTTTAATTTGCATATGCACAGAAGTGCAAAACTCAGTTTCAGTAACCAAGAGCATTGAAGAAAATGCCATCTTTACATGAAGTTTGGATAGCATGTGAATACTTCAGCAAAATCCTAAATCTGAATTTTCAAGTGTCTGCTGGAGTTCAGCTACAGAACCAAGGTACAGTGCTGAAGAATAACCTACAAGCTACAATTTTGATGTCATATTGTTAAGAATCTGCCCTCAAAGATAGTCTGATCTAGTCTTTTTTGCGTATATTTTCTTAAAGGGTTTTTACCCTGTCTGGTCTAAAACTGAACATAATGTGTACAGCTCAGTTTTGAGACAGAACTTATTGAATGGAATACTTCATGTGGAAGGGACCTTCAATAATCATTGTCCAACTGCCTTAGCACTTCAGGGCTGCCCAAAATTTAAATTACTAAGGGCATTGTACAAATGCCTCCTAAAAGCTGACAGGCTTGGGGAAGGAGCCTGTTCCAGTGTTTGATCACCCTCTTGGAAATGCTTCCTAATGTCCAGCGTAAACCCCTCCTGGCACAATTCTGAACCATCCCCATACATTCTGTCTCTGGATTCATGGAGAAGAGGTCAGCACTTCTCTCTCCACATCCATCCTGTCATGGTTCACCCCTAACTGGTGACTAAAAACAGTGAAGCCGCTCACTCACTCCCTGTGTGTGGTGGCACCAGGAGAAAAAAAAAGTAAAACCTGTGAAATGTGATAAAAAAAGTTTAATAATTGAAAAAAAAAGTAAAATATAATAATATTAATAAAAATTCTAGTGATAATACTAGTAATTTTAATGAAAAGGAGAGAGAGAGAAAGATTAATAAAACCTTGAGGAAGCTGTAGAGAGCAATGATGTCAGTCCTTGGCCTCCTTTCCTCCAATGTAGAAAACCTGAAGTCCTCAGCTGCTCCTTATAAGGTATTCCTTCTGCCAGAAAAAAAGAAAAAAAAGAAGAAAAGAAAAAGAAAAATCAAACTTTCTTTTGAGATTTCTCACAGAGATGAAGGATGGTGTGGATGTCCCTTTGTCCGAAGATATGGAGAGCTTCCAGCTGCCGGTAGGACCATGATGGCGTACTGATGAGGACTGTGTATATGTGCTTATAACAAGTTAATGTCCTTGAAGAAAGTTGCAACACTTCCAGGTGAGTGATAGAGGAAGAAGGGCACAAGTGTGCACCATGATCTGGTCCTGTCCCTGCTTGGCTACATGTCTGTCCAAGACAGGAGCAGCAGGAGGGAATGGACAGGACTGCACCTTGGCCCCTGGCTGCATCCCTGTGAAGGCATCTAGCTATGACTGTTTCACTCATATCCAGGTTTTAGGTATTTGATTTATTTTAACAAGTTTTCACTTGATGCAAGAGCTACTGGGTGAATTCTTGTTGCACAGAGACTCAAAATAGATATCTAAAACTCCCTTATTGTTTTCAGATCTGTTGGCAGTCTGATATAAAATTACTCTTCATTGAGAAAAAAATTCATTTTGTAGCTATATGTAAAATAAATATAAATTTATGTCAGGATGCTCTGAAGTTACGTCACATGGAGAATTAATACTCTGTTGCCTTTTCTTGAGGGCAATAGACATGGTTGTATTTTAAGTAAAAACCTCATATTTGGGATATGCACTGTGACAGAGTTGTTAGCTATTTCATTTGACCCCGGCATTCCATCTGTATATTTCATAACAAATGCTAAGCTACCATCTGTATTAGAAATTTAAGCATTTAACCATTTTCTCTCTCTTATTCTTTTTCACTTATTTTACCACTGTTAGAACTGACATTGGTACATTATTCCTGGACAGGGCACTAGACCTTGCAAACACCAATTATTCAAGTGTGTGCTCTGCTAATGGCCTTGATCTGCCTGTATGATGCTTGTGCATTCTTTATCTTCTTTGTGTTCTGTAATGGATATTGCTACATAAAAAATGTGTTAGAAATTGATTTTTTACTGCTAGGACTCACATATAGAGGTGCACCTATTAATGGAAAAACTAAAATCCCCCCAGCTTAACAGGCTGTGTGATATTAATACACATCAGTCAAAAAAAATGCACTTAGATTTGTGCTGTTATAGTTTTATTTTCCATGCCAATTGCACACCAAAGTTCAAAGGAAAGGAATATTTTGGGGATTTTTAATCTCTTCAGTCAGTGCCTTGCGAGACTTTTTATATTTATTTTTAAAAGGTCCTATAGGTCAACCTATTGCTAAATCACACATATAATATAATTGGGAATTGCTAAGAAAACATCTTGAGGAGAAAAAACAAAAGAAAACAGGCTTATGAGCACATCACACCTGTAATTGAGGTATATTTCTCTTTTCAATAATTTCATTTTCTTACCAGGAAAGATAGTTGAGCAACTCATGGGATTAGAGTCACTTGAAGATTCAGTGTACTCAGGTCAGTGTCGGACTTCATGCAGTATTTTGGACAAGTCATTCTCTTTAACCAAATTTTCTTGACTGAAAGATGTTCAGGTCAGAAGCAATTGGATTCTGTATTTGTACATGCCCTGGAACAAAAGAAGGTAACTCATTGAAATGTCATCAGTAAGCCTTATTTCTGCATTATTCTGAGCCCATACTTTTCTCCTAAGATTCACATTTAATTTAAAACTTCCATTAGTTGGGAACCTCAAAATAAAGACTTCATTGAACTTCTGACAAGCCTCCTGCAAAATAATAGCAGTGTGCCATGTGAGTTAATAGGTGTCAAAAGGAAGAGAAAAACAAATCAATTAGCTAATGTTATCTTTCCTCTGATGTAGGTAGGTTTTTAATTAGACTATTTAATAAAGAAAAAATTCAGAATAACAATAAGTCAAATGTTAATCTGTTTCCTGATGTAAATCCTGAATAGTGCACCGCCTCACTTTTCTAACTCTTCTTTATTCTTTCCTAATGACATTAAAATTCTCATTTTTAAAATTTACAGAATTTTGTGTTGTAATTGTGGGAAAAATGTTTGCCATTGTTCAAGCAACAAAAAGGAGATGAAGCAATAGGTACCTGATTTTGGAATGTAGAGGTATAGTCAGAGAAATTAGTTTTGTGCATGTGATTTAAAAAACAAATATAATCCAAAACCCAGACACAAAAGACAACTTTGAAGTTCATAGTAAAATACTTAGTGTTCATGTGTGAGGTTAAAATTAAAGATGGCTTAGATAATTGAACAACACTGATATTAATTATTTGAGGAAGAAACAGCAACAAAGAATTGCCATGCAATTGAAAAAAAAAGATTGAATGCGTGTGAAAATATCTAAAAAAGACATATACCCCTGAGGTATGTGTTATGTCATGAAAAGTTAATGATGTTGAATTATTATTTTATTTGCAGAATTATTTGTCTCCATCTTTCATAGCAAATAACTGAAAATTATTTTTGCATATCAAACTTAACTTCATTTCTCTGTCCTGAGATGAGGGTTGGCTGTTACTGGCATCACTCATGCGCCTTGACCAGCAGTACTACAGCAGGATTAGTGTCACTTCTCTGCCATTGCAGAGTTCCATCATCACCTGGCAAAAATCTGCTGCAATGGTTGTTGTTATCACAGTACTTTCCATTCTTCACCTTACTGCATGAATGTCGTGTTTCTGCTCGAGTAACAGCTGCAGATACTACCAATGTCGTTGGGAAAGAATGGAGCACCCTGTCTGTGGCTGTTCTGCAGTACCCTTCCTTTATTTATTCTGGAATATGCTGTAGGAATCTCACTTTTTTGAGCAAAGTTGTTGTAATACAAATGAGAAAGTCCTTATTGGACAATATATATTTTTTCTAAGTATTTAATTTGTATATGTATCTAAATGGTAATATACCCAAATTACCATTTATCTCTCCAATAGGTATAATTTTTATAGAATAAATATTTTCTCTAGTAAGGAATTACTGTCAAACTTCTACAGAACATATTTTCAGGGTGCAGCAGGAAGAAGAAAGAAATAAGAGAAAAGCATCGTGTTCTCAGTGACCATCTTCATGATCTCTTATGATGACAGCAGTTGTAGTAGGTATCATGCTGCTTGGAATAACTTTCTGTATGAAGTATTGATGGAATTAATATAGCAGACAATTAATTCTGAAATAATGAGGGATGCAGTAAATAATCACACTAAACCATAACTTACTGCAAATTACTGGAAAAAAATATAGAAGCATTTTTTGGTAATTCAGCAACTGTTAGTTGGGTTACTGCTGCCCTTGGGTAAACTGACATTTTCATATGCACTAATTAGCAAAGAGGTCAAATAAAATCTCAAATAAAATAGTTCATTTGTGGCATTTTGCCTCTGTAGAGGAGCTAATCTCAAGTTCTGGAATAACTGACAAAAAAGTAAAATCCTAGGTGTTCTATCCACCAGGACTGGCTATTATCTACTGCTAATTATCTACAAATGAAATGCAGAAAAAAAACCTTGTAGATTTCAAATTTTTTTTTATTGTTTGATGAAAGCTGCGAAGTATCTTTATCCCAAAGTACGAGATGATGCTGTCATGCACACAGAAACACACTTGGTTTTGGTTATGATCAAATGCTGGAGTGTGTGGCAGCAATGCCAAGGCTGCCCTGGTGAAATAACACAGCCCAACATCTCCTCCACTCATGTGGAAGCTGAGCCAGCAGCTCTGCTGGGCTGACAACAGCACAGAGCTCTTTTGCTAATTAGTGCATAGAGAAATACCTAATTACACGGCAGCAGTGGGGACTTGAAGAGACAGCTGAAGTACCTGAAGAAATTACAGTCTGTATTTCCAAGCCAGCCACAACCTCAGTTCTTGTTCTAATCACAGAATTGTCCAGTAAAAATATCCAGCTGCTGCAAACATAATTTTATCCCCATGAAAAATGGAAGCAAACATGGCTGAATATTCAGCAATAGCATCATTGATTCTCTCAGAATCAGCATCTAGAACACAAGTGCTAAAGATCATGTATGTTTATACATGTAAATGATGCTGAATTACTGCATCCTCAGACTGCTGTTAAGATGATCAAAGGTAGACTGTCAGGGTTTCCAGAAATTCACTCGGTAAGCAGTGCTTATATTAGAAAACAGATGATCTCTACTAAATTATGAATTTTAATGGCTACAGTGAAATCAGCATGGTTGTGAATCTACTGGGCAGAACTGTAATTTAAGTGCCACCTAATTTAACTCACCTAACGTGAGCTGTTAGCTTGGAAACAGGCTGTAGATCAGCCGAACAAAGTTAAGTAAAACAAACCTCAGCAAAATGCACTAGATGTGCTGAAAACTCTTTTTCAAATTATTAGTACCTACTGCTGTACACTCCATGGTACCATAATAAAAAAATCCAAATACAAATAAGGGATGTAGAAGTCAAAGCAAGCTCTGCACAGAACTTTGATCTTTTAAATTAGTACAAGATAACTATAATTTAATTCCAAGGTCTTAATAATTAAAAGCCAAATAGAACATGCAAAAGGTAGTGCACTGCAAATTGACATGTGTTTGGACAATCTGTGACAATCTGAATAAGAAACATTCCTCTTAAGGTAATCAGCACATGCACTATCATCAATTACACAGTACTATGTAGGCATCATACAAACTAGATTCTTTTCTCAACAAACACAAAAATTTCTTTAATCCAAGAACAGATCTTAAATATTCTTAATGGAGAAACAGAATCATTTCATTAGTAAAGTATCTATATATATAATGAAAAACTTGCACACATTTTAAGACAGCTTTTTTTTTGTGGTATTTTATGATTTCAAGACTTCTATACATTTCTGGCCTTCTCAAAAAATCCAAAAAACCCTTCCGAGCTTATAATAAAAACACAATTCTACAACACGATTCAGTTCATTCCCTTACAATGCCATGGTTCAAAAATAGGTGTAGTGTATGTAACAGATGTAGCATATGAATAACCTTAAATGTGATTACTCACAAGCTTAACATTACATGTAAATTTAAGTATTCCATGGAATCAAACACTGGCTCAACACTTCTGTGCTGCAAATTATACCTAATCAAAGATACCACCTTCAGACCATGAGAGATTCTTATCCAGAGATTTCCAGATCTTGCCACTGAGTTACAACAGGATTTGATATTCTACTCCAAAAACTGAGTTTCTCTTTCTTCCTTCTGCCTTTTAAATCCCTAAAATCCAACAGCCCATTTTTAAAAACACAAACTACTACATGACATTCTGGATTAGCACTTAATGTCTCTATATGACTTATTTCTCAAAAGTTCATCCTCTTGCTGCACAAGTTTTGTTGAGAAAGGGAGGGCAAGTTGAAGTTACTCTTCATATTACTACATGAAAACTACAGCAAATAGCTGACCCTTCTCTTGACGATAAGGTGCTAGGCAGAGATAGCCTCTATTTCTTTTTCTTTAAGATGTTGTTACCTTTTTTTGCACTGCATTGCTCCAGTCTTTGCTATTTCCCAGGATCTTAAGATGTCAGCAGGATTTTGTTATAAATCACCTAAACAGGAGAATCTGTAACTTCCTAAATCACATCGTTTATAAAAAACGTCAGCTTCTGTCAGAGCACAGAAAGTTCTTTTAAAGGCATAACTTCATTTTATGGCCCTGGCCAAAGGAAACAGTTGTCCTTTTTTTTCTGCACGGTTCATCCCTGGCACTCCATCATTTTCAAAAGTCTCCTTTTTTTTCAAAGCAAACAATAAAAATTTAAGTTTCACTGTGCTCATTGCAGTCAAGGAATTTCCTCAGTTCCTACTAGTTTAATGAAGCTGTGAAATATGTTACTCTGGAGCACAGATGATCTGTTTGCACAGCTTTCAAAGGATAACTATACCAGTTCTAAAGCAAAAGGAAAATGTCTATTCCTTCCATTTATGTGGCCAACAATAACTTCTACATTCTGACAGAATTGTGTGTACACTGGCGGGGAAGGGGAGTTTCAAAACACTTTATCAGGAAGTCCACAATCCAATAAAATGCAGGCTCCCCAGATACTGATCCAAAGTGATGCACAGGATTTGACTCTGAAGTTTGTTTTTTAAACACAGCTACAGTTATTTTTCTCAACCAAGAACAACAGTTGTATTTTTCAGCATAGATAACCTTAATAGATGTGAACAATTAGCAAACAGAATCCTCTTGGAGGAAAGAGAGCAGTAATATTTTTCTATCCAAAGAAAACTCAATACAGTAGAACATGGGATCTGTAACAATGTACTCATCTACATTAGAAGATTCAATGAACAAGAAAAAACTCTTATTTACCTTATACTGAAAAATACTCCAGTGGAAAGTATCTCATTATCCACCTGACAACAATCTAGTAATCTCATAAGGACACTTACATGAAAACAAATTGCATCTTTCACTTTTGCAACAGGAACTCTTTGTAAAATTTAATGGAGATAACTCCTTATGCATCTACGGCTCATGTAATAAGTCAGGTTAGAATTTGTTATACAACAGTGAAGGTAAACCTACAACACATGACTAAAAGCAACACAGCTTTACTCTCACCACCAAATTACAAAATCATATAATATCACAGCTTGGAACTGAGTTTCTAAGAATCCAGTGTTCATTTAAAAGAATAAGTAACTTATCTTTTTAATAACTTTATTTCCTGTCTGGCAAATCCCAGTTATTTATAAGCATTTCATATCGTAATTTCATCAGTAATATTATGATCTCAGCAGTTTATCTCTCTGTATTAGCACTGAAGGATGTTAATAGAAAGTATTTATTTTAAAACACATCTATGACAACTAGAAGCTTAGCTTTCTTTGATTAAGGGCTGAGAAATACAGGACTCTAACGACTTCTAAAGTATATATTAAAAACACATTTCTTTACTCAGCAGCATTTAATCTCCTTTCAATAGAGGATGTGGGTTATATTTATCCAAGTCATCTCTGAATGTTTTACAAATCAGAAGTAAAACACTAACAGCTCCATCACTAACACCTGCTCTTCTTTCCCCATCACACTTACTCACACATTCTAAGAAATCAGCTAAAAGATGAATACACAATACAGATGCTACCAGATATTTTGACTGACTACTCACATCATACTCTGCAACTCAGGTGTAAAGCTTGTTGATTTTCTTCCACTGCTTGAGGAGGCAACCGCTGACATCGGGCTGGCCACAGTGCTGCTCATCTGGGCAAATAAAGAAATAACAGCACTTACAATACTTGTATTTCATTTCCAAGAGAGCATATGTACACTTCACACCAGATATTTTAAAGGAAGAAAAGGTATTTGGAGTAGCAGGGAAGGTAAAGGTTCTGCATGCAAAAAATAAGCCTATGTGTGGTACTAGAATGCTTGAGTTGATGTTTACTGTAACCAAAGTACTGGAAACATGCACTAATTATAAAATACTATTTAGAAGCATCCTAAAAAGTACTATTCTGGAATAGATGGTATTCACAGACACCAGAATCTCTGCTGCTTGATCATCCTCATATTCTTGCAATTCCTAACCATCAGTAAATCACATCCACACTATCTCCAACAAGGCTAAGAGGAGTAAGAGATTCTCACAAAAAAACAGCTAAACCTTTATGAGCACAGAGATCAGAAACTTCCTTTATAAACACCCCCTTCCCACACATAACTTAAATTCTTAAAACAGAAATGCATTAGAAAGAGTGAGACCCAATCACCATCATAATACTCATAGCACTGAAGGTACTATCTTTATACAAAGTATTCTACAGCTTTTCTATGTAAGCATCTAATTCAAGAATTCCAAAGCAAATCCAGGACAAATTTACTCTTATTCTATGAAGTAATTAACAAATTTATATTTTCCCCTTTAAGAATATGCAAGTCAAACAGCTTTGAGCTATTTAATTTTTTAAAATAATTTAATTTACTAAAGAACTGATTAAACAAAATTTAATTATGGAAAACTCCATAAATATGTACAAGGGAGTTTCCTTTCTTCCTTCAAAAAATTAATAAACTGCATACTCTAATTCCCCTGATAAACAAGATATATTCTTACTATATTTCCTAGTCTTCTAGGTTTTTACACACTAGTAACAGTTGAGTTGTACTGCTTATTTCTTGAAGTATTAGCAGTAGCAACAACAAAAGCTTTATGTTGATATAGCTTGCTGTGCTGTAAGAGATCCTACCTCTCTCCATTTTAAAATTCAAAAGGTAAGATTGTTTTCTAGAATACAAATCCTCTCCACCACTTCCCAGGGCAGCCTGTTCCAATGCTGGACCACCCTTTCTGTGAAGAAGCTTTTCCCAATAGCTGAGCTGCCCTTGTCACAACTTGAGGCTGTTTCCTCTTCTCCTATAGCTTTGTACACAAGAGAAGAGCCCAACTCCACCTGGGTGTCTCTTCCTGTCAGGGAGCTGAAGACAGTGAAAAGATCCACCCTGAGCCTCCTTTTCTAGAGGCTGAGCCCCTCCAGCTCCCTCAGCCCTTCCTCATCAGACTTGTGCTCCAGACCCTTCCCCAGCTCCGTTCCCTTCTCTGGGCTCACTTCAGCCCCTCAATGTCTGTCTGATCATGAGGGCCCAGAGCTGGACACAGCCCCCGAGGTGACCTCACCGTGCCCAGCACAGGGCACAGTCACTGCCCTGGCCCTGCTGGCCACAGCATTCCTGGCACAGCCCAGGAGCCTTTGGCCTTCTCAAACACCTGGGCACACCTGGCTCAGGTTCAGCCACTGTCACCAGCACCCCCAGATCCTTTTTCACTGGGCAGCTTTCCAACCACTCTGCCCCAGCCTGTGGCACTGCAGGAGTTGTTGTGATCCAAGTGCAGGACCCAGCACTTGGCTTTGTTGAACCTCAAACCATTGACCTCAGCCCATGGATCCAGCTCTGCAGAGCCTTCCCACTCTCCAGCAGATCAACACTCCAGCCCAAACTGGTGCTATCTGGGAACCTACTGAGGGTGGACTCGGTCTCCTCATCCAAGCCATCAATAAAGACATTAAACAGAGCTGGCCCTGATGTTGAGCCTTGGGGGAATGAGATTTATTAAACCTAACAGCAAGGCCTTCCCCAACAAGCTAACTTCAGACTAGCTCTATCTTGTTATTTTCAGCAGGACTATACACAGAGCTGGAGCAGGTCCAAAAGGTGCCATCATATTATTTAGCCCCAAGTCTGCCTGGCTGGCTCAGTAATAAATTCAGGAGCCACATCATATTTGATGTGAGCTCCTTTTTTGTTCTGCTATGGGAGGAAGGCAGAAACTGTAAAGCTGAAAGATTGCAAAAAATGTCAACGTTTTCAAAATCCTATAACAATATCCACACATTATTTGTTCTTGCAAATAGTCACATTGTTCATAGCTGGCCAGTGTTACTAGCAAAGACTAACCTTAAGTTTTACCAGGGCCAGGTCTGCAGTACCTATTTTCTTTGGAGTTTACTCTTGCTGTCCTGGAGGATTTCTTTGTGGGGAAAAAAAAAGTAACTTTTCTTTGCATGTTACAAGATATTTCTCAAAATTATTTAAAGTTCCGCTTAGTGCTTATTCTTCAGAGCAGATAATACCTCATACATACAGGTATTTTTTACTTTCAGATAGAAACAGCACTGTCATCACAATACAGTGTGAGAGGGGATTTGAACTTGAAAAAAAGCATCTCTATTACAGCAATTCTGTATATTACTTTTGTAATTGTTGATTTATTTTTTTTATTTATGCCCTAGTGTTATTATAGCAGACTACTTCAGAGAGAAAGGTAGCTGAGTCAACAGAAAACTTGGACTTCATCAACCTCAAGAGTGCTCATTAGGAAATAAAGCACAGAAGTTCAAAACTTTAAACAAGAAACTGCTGCTTTATAACGTTCCAGCTGCTGAGCTCCCTTCTGTTTTTTCAAGAACACTTGTGGGCTTGCTGCTTATAAAAAGGACTACCCTATGCATCTGCCCTCTAAGTTTCTTAACTGAATTGAAAGTGATGTCTTCAATATTTGTGTAAAGATGCTTTGCCTTATCTTTCTAATGCTGTATTTTAGCCTGTTTCCAGACAACACAGTTATTAATCTCACTAAGCAAAGTAAGTTCTCTAATGGCATTATAGCTTTGCAGGGGCCACAGACCTAAGGGACAAAAGAAATTGTTACATTAACACATTTTCACACTGTCCTGTACATCCTTGAATAATAAAATATATTTTTATCATGTGAATTTGCATTGTCAGTGACTGCAATAGAAAGTTATTTTAAACTTCAGTGGATTGCAGAGTTCTCTGGGGACAGTGGAGGAGGGACAACACCAGTACCAGCACTGAATCCAGCTGTGTGTACTATAGACCAGGCTTTGTTGCATTTTACGTATATAAGAGTGGCTAAAAGGAGAATGCAACATAGTTCCTCCTGTAATGAAGATGCAAGAGAGAAAGAGTGCTTTATTTAAAGAAACACTACAGATATATAAAGGGTAGTTCGTGCAAAACAAAATAGAAAAGACTTATTGGTTAAAGAAGGCAACACCTTTCTTAAAACATACTTTTACAAAACATTACATCTCTCATGCACCCTGCAGGTGTATAATTATTGTTATAGTTTCTTGACCTTGTAAAGGCCTGATAAAGGAAAGGGCTCAAGGCTACCTTTTCTCTGGTTCCCAGCAGTATCCAATGACAAGGCTTCATGATCTTTTCATCTTAAGAAACATATCAATTATTAGCTCTTCAAGTCACATGAGAACAAAATAATTTTTAGCTGTACTTGATTCTAAATTTGTTCCGTTTCAAAGAGGAGTTTAAAAGCCTGAATCCAAAAATCTCATTATTACAGGGGAAAAATCCACGGAAAAATCCCACACATATGAGTTGCCATTTTTTAAATAGTCTGAAGTGTCAGTTTTATTCCATGACAGCTCAAACACTCGAGAGCTGGTGACTAGGACACAGAGAAAGGTGTGATCTGATCCTTCTGCAAAGCTTGAGGAGATATCATCAGGCTGTTAGAACAGAACTGATTCTGATTCAGAGCATTGGGTAGGAACACACGGGGTTTGAGGACATGAATAGGTCCAGGAACAGAGCCCAGGGCAGCCTCCCCAGCGCGTTTATGGCATCAGGGCTGGCACAGCTCCCACCCCCTCAGTGCCCTGGAGTAAATGGAGTCTGGGACACTCAGAGCTCTGAAATCACAGTATTTGCTCAGCTGGAGCACACCCCATCACACACACACTGGCACAGCCACAGGCAGTGGGCCAAGCTCCCCCGATCTCTGCTGCAAGGCCGAGCAGGAAAACAGATTCTTGTGCCAGCCCGCAGAATGAGCCAGGTCATTAGCAGAAATAATGGTGAGCTGTGCTAATATTTCTGACTCCTCGTATCTGTGGCTCCAAAGCAGAAGAACCTCGCCCTATTCCTCCCCTTGACCTGCAGGGCAGCACCGAGTGCGAGGGAGAGGAGCTGGGAGAGGAGGAGCTGGGATCGGACTCCGCTCCCGACGCCAGGCTGGGTCTGTTCCGGGGCTGTCCGTCCTGCTGTACAGGAAAAAGGTGAGCTGGGGAGCTTCTTAAAACTGTTGTTTTCAGCCACTGCTGGCAGATCTGAGAGCTTGGAATGGTTGGAAACTTGTATCTCAGTTCCTGTGGTTTTCTGTGCATTTGAGAGTAATGTAAATATTCAGATCCTCTTGTCTTTTTTGGTTTTGTTTTGGCTTTGTTTTTGTTTTTTTTTTTTACATTTTTGTGGGTGTGCTTCAAGCAACAATTTATGAAAAGGCAGGTTAATGAATGCTGATGAAAGAGGGACAAAACCTTCTTTCACATCTTATTTTTATCTGACTAAATTTGGACTCAGTTAAGATAGCAGAAACAATTGTTACAGGGTGGCATCCGGTGGGCTACCCATTGAATTTTTTTTGCTGATACAGGCAAATTTTGTGGGACTGGATTAAACGGTTGAAAACAGCCAGCCTCAGAGAGAAAAGCCTTTAATACACATTTTATACAAATAATTGGAAGTGCTTATTCACCATAAAATAGCCACAGAGCACCACCCTGTGGGGACTGACATCCCTGGGGTTTCAAGCTGCTTATCATTCTGCATTTGCAGTCTTACCAGAAATAACTGCGGATGCATTTAGCTTTCCCTGTGCAGAAATCGTGATTTTTACAGAGGGCAGGGTGGTCTGTATAGAGTGCTGGTTACCTGAAGAGGCTCTGGCCTGCAGCCCATCCCATGCTGCTCTCAGGAGGTAACACAGTTGTTCCCATTGTGATTGCCTCTCCTTCTCATCTCCTTCCACCCAGCACCCAGGGAGCAGACAGAAGACTGCTCCTCATTTGATTTTACCTGGCAGAAGGAGGCTTGAAAGCTCAGCCCATCTCAACAGCTGCTGGTGCCAAAAGGATCCCAGGAACAGCATCTAAGGAGGAGCCTGAAAGACTCCTGCAGCAGTGAAATCCTGTACCACAGAAAATCACACACACAGGAATCACCTCCTGAGGCAAGACAAATAAACAGGAATTTTTAAAGCCATTTGTTACCTTTCATTACTGAGTTTTTTCCACTGCACTTTAAGTGTGCCTGCATTTGTGCAACATTTTTTCAGGTTTTGGTTTTGTTTTTTCTAGAGAAAATGTTTGCAGCCTATTTTGATTGCCCAGGAGGCCCAGAAAATCTTTGTATGAAGGCAGTGATGAAACCAGACCCAGGAGAAGGAGAAGTTCTTGTGAAGGTCTCTGCCAGTGCTCTGAATAGGGCAGATTTACTCCAGGTATGTGTATGTTAAGCAGATTTATTCACCTAAAAACAACACATTTTTCAAGTCCGTCAGTGAAGTCTTGACAGATCTGATGAGCTAAAAGAGTTTGAACCTGGTGAGCATTTGGATGGGAGAGTTCATAGGGCTGAAAGAAAGATGTTTGTTGATTCAGCAGATAAATGTTTTTATCTGAGTTACTGCAGTGCTGGGTTGGCGTGGAAAGGCAGCTGCCTTTCAACAGAACATGTAAAACCAAATCTCTGGATCTTTCTAGATCTTAGACCCTTTTCAGAATAATTGACATGAAAAGGAAATGTTCCATGGCACAGTTCCAGTGGAAAAAAATTTATTCAAATTCACATTCAAGTTATTAGTTTGAGCTGCAAGCCATGCTCTGCAAATTGAGATCACAGTACCTCCACAGCAGGGATTAGCCTGGACAAAGGAGACTCACAAATATTTCAATTTATTCTTATTTTAAGCATAAAACTTAGGAAGAATAATATTTAGGAAGCAGAAGTGTTTCCAGAGGTTAGAAGATCTCAAATTACTGTAATATATAAGCACAGGGCAAAATCGGGATTAAACAAATAGAAATTTAGGCTGGAGACATGTGAATGAAATATTGCAGGTCATTACACTCATTGACGTTTGCTTGCCTTCTGTTTTTTTCTAATTTTAGAGGAGAGGGAAGTACCCTCCCCCCAAAGGAGCCAGTGATATTTTAGGGCTGGAGGCAGCGGGGAGCGTGGCCGGGCTGGGTCCCGGCTGCTCGGGCCGCTGGCAGATCGGCGATGCAGTGATGGCTCTGCTCCCCGGGGGAGGCCAGGCACAATTCGTGACAGTGCCCGAAGGCCTCCTGATGCCAATTCCCAAAGATATGACTCCTATTCAGGCTGCAGCCATTCCTGAAGCCTGGCTAACAGCATTCCAGCTGCTCCATTTTGTAGGTGAGAGGTGCATTTGGCCATTTATCTCCCCAAAACAGCTCATCTTCCTTTCTGTTACACATTCCTCTCCTTGTTGCCTCCATTTGAATGTTGTTTGCCTTCAAAGAACATCTTCTCTGTCACTTCGTTCTCATGGGTTGTAATCCAGTATGCCAGACACAAATCCTTGAATCTTGACCACCTCTCCCCAGTGTCAACCTACTCTGCTGATTACATATTTACAAGGAAAGATATGGAAAGGTGGTCAGAATTCTTTTCATCTGTATTTCTCAGTTTGAATCACTGAATGGTTTGGGCTGAAAAGGATCTTAAAGATCATCTAGCTCCCCTCCTCTGCCATGGACAGGGGCACCTCCCATTAAGCCTAAACTCTGAAATTATTCTCATGTTTTCCACACACTTGAAAACACATCTTACTTCTAAGGATCAGGCTTCACTGCATGCATGACCATGTCAAGAACTTTATCAAAAACTTTATCACTAATTGCTTGTGGCGCTACAGTAGGCAACATCTTGTACCTTGTTTAACAGAGATATTATTTTTAGGTAAAATCCACTCTGTGCTGATTTAAAATAGACAGAAGCCCACACTCTTCATTTTAAAAATATGCTGCCAAGGTAATAAACAGTAGCACTTGCCAGGGTTTTCCTCAGGCAAGAAATATCCTTCTTTAGCAGTAGCATCTAAAGATTAAATAAGGAACAAAAGTTCCAAACATAACTTCCCTGCAGACTTGCTTCAAGCAGTGTTGCATCCTGGGGATCAGTGGGAGGTTACTTGGTGCCTCACTTTCAGGAGCAACTGAAAAACTGTGAAACACAAATTAATGCAACTAATAGATGGTAAAATGATTGGTAGGACTGGTCTTTAATGTCATCCAGCATTTCTGGTATTTCTCCATTGATGAGTGCCTGATTTCTCAGTATGAACATCTTCCAAGTGTGTTTTCTACTGCTGGCATAAAAAGGCTGTGACTGCACTCACTTAAGCATCTCTGGTCACAGATGCCCAGAACCTCACATGGCCAAGAAAAAGTTCTTCCACTGAGGGTGGTAAAACGATGTCCTGTCAGGGCACTGCAACCTCTGCTACTTCTGGATTTCTCTCTTTTATGAAGGCTATGAAGATGTCCAATCATCCAAAGTTCAATCACGGGCATCTCTTCCAATCTCCTCCTTGACATCTTCCAGACTGTTCATGTTTTAATCCAAAGTGATGCCCAAAGGGTGACCACTTTCCTTATGCCCTCCTCCAGGTAAAGTACAGGAGGGTGAGAGAGTGTTGATCCACGCTGGAGCCAGCGGTGTTGGAATGGCAGCCATTCAGCTGGTGAGACTGGCAAAGGCTATTCCCATTGTGACAGCAGGAACTCAGAAGAAACTGGAAGCAACAGCAAACGCTGGAGCAGCTGCAGGGTTCAACTACAAGACTGAAGACTTCAGTGAAAAGGTCTTGGAGTTCACTCAAGGTAAAAACCTCTCTGTGAAAGTGAGAATGAACGTCCCAACATGTGGACACACGCTCAGTTTCAGCTGTCACATGCTGAGGGAGCAGACGGCAGCGTAAGCACAACCTGATATCCAGTTCAGCCCAGAACGGGCCTTTCCTTGGTTTAATTGTGCTGTTTTCTGCATGGGCTCTCTTTGTCTGTGTTCATTTGGGGCACAAATATTGTGCCTTGTTATTGTCTCCCCAAGGAACTGTGGGACCAAATCTTTGCATTTTGGTGTTTAAATCATCACAGAAGCATAGCATGGCCGGGGTCGGAAAGGATTTAAAGATCATTCTGTTCCAACCCCCTGCCATGGGCAGGGACACCTTCCACTATCCCAGGTTGCTCTGAGCCCCATCTAACCTGGCCTTGAACATTTCCAGGGATGGGACAGCCACAGCTTCTCTGGGCAATCTGTGAGGCAATCAGGCCTCACCACATTTAATTCTTAACCTGTTAGAAAAATGTAGTTTTTCTAAGCCTTTGGGGTGGTTTATGCCTAAGTTTGCTTATGGGTAACTGATGATTCTTTTTTTGTGCCTGATTCTGAATTTGTAATTCCTTACAAATCACTGTGGCAACTCCTAATTTCAGTTGAAAGATTAAATAAGAATTATAGGGCCGATTCTGTACCTATAAATAACAAGATTTTAGTCTTGCTTGAAATTATCCTACCCTTAACGCAGCTTGACTTCATTGCTGAAATCTCTTCTGTTTCTACTTGAGGCTCTGGAGTAGATATCATTTTGGATTGTGTTGGTGCCTCATACTGGGAGAAGAATCTCAAGTGTCTGAGCACTGATGGCCGGTGGATTATTTATGGACTGCTGAGTGGAGGTGAAATCCATGGGGATTTGCTGGCAAGGCTGCTTTCCAAAAGAGCCAGCATCCACACGAGCCTGTTACGGTCCCGAGACAAGGAGGCAAGTAGTGGCTATCAGCAGTGTATGCTGATAAGTTTGATTTTAAAATTTATGATAGTTTGGAGAGATTTCTTTTAAAACCAGTGTTATACACATTCTTGTCAAAAAAGCCCCACCTTGAACTGTTACTACAGTACTTTGGAAAATGTCACAAAATTAAGTGATGATGTCCTTTTTCTATTTTTATCAAATTCCTCCCTGAATGTGAGGAGTGACACCCCGGACTTCTTAATGTGCTTCATGACTACCACAATTTAGATATTTGGCCCCAGAAGAAATAAAACTCCAGTGATTGAGCAACTTGATTAAGTCTGAGGAGGAGAAAATAAACATCTTTATTAGGTCACTTTTCAAAGTAGAAACCAAGGCCATTTGGATGCCCAGTTACCAAGGAAAATTCACTTTATGTGGAATATTCCCAGATATGACAGTAAAAGACAGGCAGGGCAGAGCCCCAGGGTAGATTCTGTGCATGGTTTAAGATAGAATATTTACAAGCACTTTATCAATTTGCTTTAAATGGTTCTGCACTGAGCTCACACCACTTGCTTCGGAGAATGCCATTCAATTAAGATGTAATAAATCTAAACGCTTTCTTCTTGTTTGTAATTCAGATGTGTCAGGTGTTTTAATCTCCATCTCACAGTGAGAATGTCAGAAGGTGTCTCCTTGAGGGCTGTGTACATTTATACGCCGTGCTGAGACACCTCGGCGAGTGAAACGATCGGAAATAACCCTGCAGGTGTTGTTTTTTTCCCCAGTACAAGGAGCGGCTGGTGAGAGCCTTCTCTGAGGAGGTGCTGCCCCATTTCTCCGCAGGGGCTTCCCCGCGTCTCCAGCCCCTCGTGGACAGCGTTTACCCCCTGCACGCCATCGCTGAGGCACACAGGGCTATGGAGGAAAACAAGAACATCGGCAAAATCGTCATCGAAATTCCCGTTTGCTTCAAGAAAGGGCCGCCGCAGTAGCTGCTCTGGGACAGTCACTGCAGGGGCTGCACTGCGGCCATCCTGCCGCTTCTGCTCCACACCGGGACCGATTCGTGTGGGTGGCGAGGAGGGGGAAAGGATAAGGAGGAAGCGTTTATTAAAGAGGTTCGTGCAGCAACCCTGGCACCGCGCTTCGATCGTGTGGGACGCCACCGAGGCCGGGCGGGAGGGGCGGGGCCAAAGGCGGGGCCAGTCCTGTGACGTCAGGGGAGCCCCGGCGCTGATTGGCCGGCCGGGCTGTCAATCACGCGGCTGACGCGACCGGGCCGAGCGCGGCGGAGAGGTGGTCT
>JANRGV010000084.1:35337579-35367263 GCA_024734035.1 Alethe castanea
ATATAAATTTTATCTTTACAAATTCTTAATTATTCTTTGGTATTTTTCACTACCCAATTTTTTCCTTTCATCTTGTATAGATGGATATGTTTGCCAGTGCATAATGATGCATTTTTATATATTAATACATCATGCATTATTACAGTTTCCAATTTCAAAATATAAAGGTTTCATGAGAATGAACTTGGCAGGATGTTCTTCCGCATAAAAGTTAAAATAAAACCTATTTTAATACCAATAATGGCAGAAAGAGAGTTATTTGTCAGTAAAAGTTAATAAAAGTTTTTGTGTGAAAAGCTGGAGAAAGCAAAATTTTAGAAACCCATGATTTTTAAATGCCTATATTGCCATTTTTCATTTAATTCTCCACGAAGAAATAATCTCAGGCAAATTCAGTAATAACTTCAAACTGACATTTGATACTTTTGAAATATTCTGAACCAAACCAGATTATGTTTTTCCCTGAAATAAAACCAATTCTTAGCTTCCTACTGAAGGCTCCATAAAGACTAAACCAAGCTTCTTCTCTTGTGAATTCAGGTGGTATTCTCTTCATAGGGGTTTGCAAGTGTGTGTGCTTGAGCAGTGTGAATGATAAACACAATTAATGTTTGGATTCTTTGTTCCATGTGCTTATGTTACACTTGGTTATTGCCTCTTTTTATTTCAAAGCATATGTATATCATGACCTATCAGTTCAAATAATTTGTCAGTAGGCAGAACAATTTGTCAGAGGTCTGTTGTGATCTGCAGTACATATAGGCCTGACTGTGTTTCCATTTTTTACTACTTGTGGGATGTATTTTAGACCCTTCTGAAATAATGGGAAATATTTTCTCAGTGTTAATTGTTGAAGCACAAGTGTGATTAGAAAAATTCTTCAGGCTCCATTGATTTTCCTTCTGTTCAAACGTGTTATGAGCAGGAATGAATCCATAAATCTGTACTGTGCCATATGCAGTCCTTTCAGCTCTTGTTCAACTTTCATGTCCTGTTGCTTTCTTTTAAAAGAAGAAATGGTTTTATCAAGGATACAAAAGGCATTCATTCACAGAAACACTTAGTAGGTCTACGGATGTTTTTAAATCCTTATTATAATTTAAAATTAATAAATATACATAAGAAGACTACTATTGAGTGGAAACATATAAGCAGTAATGTGAACAGAAAAAAGAAATAAATAAAAGCCTTATATGACTCAATTTTTCACTATTGAAAAATGTTCTATAAAACAATGTTTAGATCTCACATGATGAAACTCAAGCCTCTTTTTCTTAGTGAAGGACATAATTGACATTTTGAAAAATTTTCCATCCACTAAATGTTTGATGTTTTTAACTTAAAACTCTAGACATTATTTCATTGGTCATGGTTTACCACTAAATGTTTCAATCAATAAACCAACTTCAAAACAGAGCTAAAAGAAAAGACAATAAATTGCCTTTGTTTTAAAAAATTATTTTGTTATCTTTGTATTGATATCCAAAAGTAGAGTATTGCCTATGAACTTGACATAGGTAAAATACTGAAACTTGATTGCCTAGACAGTGATTACTTCTCATGAGTAGCATGTAACTACAAAAGGGTTAAATGAAATCTTTTCCTCTAGGGTCAGGATGGAAGAATGTAACTAAAAATAAAAGCTGTTTCAGCTTTTGAGGACAGGAGGAGCAGAAAGTGTTAGCTATCAAAAAATAGTCTCCTTATATCTACAGATATACTGAAAAGGCACGCTTCCTTCTATGTGAAAATATGGTTTTCAAAGTGAAATGGAAAGCTATCTGTGAAAGCAGAACCTTTTATTCCTATATATTTGTCTGACACAGGATTGTATGAACAGTAAAGATCTGCTTTTCAATATGTATATAGTTCTAAATTACCCACAGGAGACGTTTCCTTTTGAGATGGTCTATTCTCTTATGGATCTGTGTTTCAGATAACCTCCTGCTGTCCTAGGGAAATTGCATGTGAGTGGTGCCTCAGAATTGGAAACATGTTTATAACAGCAGTATATCTGGGTGCAGAAATTATTTTAAAATATTTTCCTATTTAAGCTACTGCTATTTTCAGTTATGTAGGGTGGTTCTGCTGTAGCTGTGCACTACACATTAGGCTGGGCATGTAAAGTAATGCAGTGTGACTGATACAAGCTGATGTTACACTTCACAGCACAATGCTTCATAATGTGTTATGTCAATGAGAGCATTTAAAAAAAAAGAAAAGTAATTCTCCAGACAGAACTGATAGAAGAATCCAAAAATAATCTCCCTTGTCTCCTCCTCCCTTCTCCCTAAAAAAAAAAAAAAAAAAAATCAAAACAAACAAAAACAACAACCACAATAAAACACCACTGAAAGACACTGAAAACAGAGGCCAATTTGTATTTGACAGACAAAAGTAACTTTTGGAGAATACATAGCAGTTGGTATTGTATAATACACTTAGAGCTGAATTAAGAAGGGGAAATTATTTTTATTTTAAAACCTTTCTCTTTACAGAGTTAACATAATTTCACAGATATAATCTCTACTGGCTTTCAAAGCCATGTGTTTTTAGAGGACTAAGACTAGATTAATGTACTTCTAGTCTACATCAAGTTGTGAGCATTTTCAGCTTGTAAGCCAACATTATTTCAATTCTAAACAGAAATATTTATTTTATGAACTGTAGGTTCATGTAAGTTTCTCTTCGTTTTATATTCCTTTTATTTATCTTATTTATTTATTTAAAATTTTTAAACTTTATGTCTGTTTTTGAAGGTGCACTTTATTTTTTTATACAAATACATTTCTTCAAGATCACATAAACATACAGAAACTTTTTCCTCATGTTATTGCAACCTTCTTGCAATTTTTTTTATGAGATCCTCCTAAAATTTGGAAATCTTTCCATCTTATTCTGCAATTCAGCCCTTCTACCAAAAAACCCTAAACCACACTTCCCCCTCCCTAAAAAACCCCAACCCAAGACCCTCATACACACACACACACACGCACACACACATACACGCAAACAAATGAAAAAAAAAGTATTTCTTGGACTAGTTAAACTTCTTTTGGCCTGAAATTAGAAATTGATGAATTGATAACTTGTTAAATTTGCTAAACTAATTTTATATCACATCTTATAAATAAAGCAAAAGGAAATTCAGAAATCCATGAAACTTCATCATTTAGAAAAACAATAGTGGAGGGATTAAAAATTAGTCTTAAAAATTTCTGCCTCTTTATCAGTATATCTCAGCTTCCCAAGGATTATTCACTCAAACCAGTTTGTCCTGTAGGACACCTTGCTTGTAATCTCAACCTCTATAAAACATTTTTCATCCCATTGTATTTATAGGTTTGACCTTCATGTCAGAACAGAACCAGAAGGGAGCTCCCAAAATAATGTGGAAGTTTCCTATGGGAGTGGTCCTGCACTTTTCAAGTTTCTGGAAACCCTGGTGGTAAAGGCATTCATCTTCTGTAACATATTTTTATCTTTTCAAACATTCTGACCTTACCAATCAAATATTATAGTTGGTATATTTCGTTATTACTTTGAACATGATCCAGTTTCAACTGTTCCACACAGTCAAGGATTAAATGAACACATTCACACTATATTTTATAGCTATTTTCTGATAAACTGAAAGGGGAAACTAACAGTAAGGATAAGTAATTTATTAACTGAAAAAGTCACTCTGTTTCCTCAGAATAGAGGCTGATTTTGCTTTCCAGTTGCAAATCTTCCATTTTAACAATCAAGAGAAAGAAAAATTTATTTTTCCTTTAAAAAGATTTAAAAGATTAAAAGTTTATTTTAGTGTATTTATGTGCTCTTGGTTTTTTGGTATTGTTTTTTTCCCCAGAATAATGCCTGTCTTTACAGTCTCACAGCATTACTTGAAACACTAAATTACAAGACAAATAGACACAACAAATATGTCATATCAAGAAGATAAAATCTTATTAGAAAAGTTCAGATGTTTAAACATATTAGTAGAGATTTAAAATTAGTGTTGTTTTTTTTTTTACCTAGGTAATGCAAGTGTAGTAAGTCTAGCGGTTAATAAGTAGTTAAGTGGGTGAAATATGTATCACATAGTGAGAAAACTTCTACTAGTGAGTCCTTAATTAGTCATGCCGGTGTTGATGTAACTCCATTGTGCAGTCTCTCTTCCAGTATTGTTTACTCATGAAGGCTTTATCTCCTGCTGGGAGACACTACCCAGTGGTTTACTGACTGCTCAGGGAGGATGACATGAATAAATTTGAATGTGTATAAAATTTAGCATAGTCTCTTTATTTTAGCACCTTGTCCCTTATACTTTATTACCCCGTTCCAAGCACTCTACAGGAATTCCCATTCCTGTCACTGCCTTTGCAAAGGAAAGGTTTTCTCTGCACCAACCTGTGCTGTGGAGTCACAGGTGGTGGAGAGTTCTGCTGCCTCCTGAAGGGCTCTGCTATCTATGTCCTTCTTTTCATTCTTTTTCCTTCTTCCTTCTTCCTGCAGCAGTAAAAGCTGGTATAGGAATAATAATGAGTTGGTTTTTTTTTTTTTTTTTTTTTTTGGTTTAGACTTGTAACACCCATAAGCCAGCATTTGGCCAATCTCATTTACTTGATGTTTCTTAACCAAAAGAGGATGGCAAAATTGTGCAAAAACTTCACACTTAGGTGTGAATAATAATAGGTTCTATAAAAACAGCAATAATTTACCATTATTTTACTACTACCACTGATGTTTAGAAGGCCCTCACTGGGATTATGCTGTGGGGTTCAGCTTCAATCCTTTTTTTGTCTACATTGTATATACATGCGTGTGTGTGTGTGTGTGTGTGTGTGTGTGTGTGTGTGTGTGTGTGTGTATGTTAATCAACCTTTTTCAACAATGAAGTGAAACAGGCAGTTTCAGAGCACAGTTTATAGGTTTAGGTACAGTCTTTATATTCAAATCTTCACTCTGTATTTCTCTCCAAAAATAAAGGCAATCCAGATAAGAGTCTGGTTAAAGTCCCAGTCACACGTTTGACATGTGGCCCAGAGAAATCCAAACTAGGGACTGCTGTGAATATATAGACACAACAAATGGATATCAGTGCACAGCCTCCACTCCTTATGGAAGGTACCCTGGTTAAATTCCTAAATAGTTGCTGTAAGTGGATATTGGAATTACATTGGAAATAATCCAAAATTTCAAAAGACAGAAGACAAAAGACAAAAAAATACGATGTAGATAAAGTACTGTCCCTTTTCTGTGGCTACATGTGCTAATGGAAATAAAATACTACCAGTGTATTGCAGTAGTGTTTGATTCAGAAAAGGCAAGGAAGAATAAAACATAGTTTAATTTTTTTTTTTTTTAATGTGTCTGGGCCATCAAACCCACAGTTGCTGTGGGCCAGCCAACTGGAGGGCTGCTGGGGAAGAACACATGCTGTGTTACAAGTGCCAAGTCTGGTAGTTACATGCTGTAGTACAGAATAGTTCTTAGGCAAGTGCTTTTATACAGAACAGATCACAGGAACTGTAGTTATTACTGGAATGTAATATTAAAACCAACATGAAAACTGACTAAAGGTTACATCATTTGCTATTAAAAATCTTTTACAGTTAGCATATAGTCCTCTTGGGGTGAGAGTGATGGAGATAGGAGCAAGTGTTGTAACATGAGATCTGACACCATCTGATTTATTCATGTGCTTGAACAGTGGGTTATGTTATCTGCTTGATTCGTCATCTAAAAAAGTTATTACAACTGAATTTTAGCCACAGACATAAAAAAGAGGAAGTCATCCTGAAAAAGACTAGAAAACAGCTCACCATTATTTGAGTTCCTGCTGTGAAATTGTTTTTTTGCTTTTGCATATGCATATTACATATGTAAGAGCTCCATTTTCTTTTCCCTGAATTCAGGAGACTAGAGAAAATTTATTTTGAGGATGCACGGGGTATATGGAAGGAAATTTAAGACATCGTTATAATACTGTCACAGCTGGAAGTGGCAGACTCCACCAGGAAGGTACTTCCATCATCACAACTTAATTTTATACTAGAAGTTCAAATATGTAAGATGATCAAAACCTCTAGTGGTTTAAGACTTTATTTTTGGGAGACTACAGATAATGCAGAAAACCAAGCATACTCCACCTTGAAAACCAAGGGTACTTTTCTTTGCTTAGGTTATTGAAGTAGAAAACATCTATAGTTGAAAGGATTGAAGAATGACATTGTGACTCAGTGTTCTTCATTCTGAAATGACAAGACACTCAGCATTTGTCCTCAGCCACAGCTGGTGTTAAATGCTCTTAGGTGTGGCCACGAGGGAGGCTACAAGCACCATGGCTAGATCTAATCGAAGTCTTTAACACACACATTTATGTATGTCTTTCACAAAAATATAATTTGATTTGCTTTTAACCATTGTTTCCATAAATGATATTCTACAGATGCATTTTCAGTAACCTAATCTACATAGCCTGGAATACCTGATCAGTCTAATCCATTCTTTCCAGATAATATTATTCTTACAGGGAAGTTTAATTTATCCATATACTTCTACTGTTGATTTTTTTTTCATTGAGAGTTATTTAAAAGTCAAAATAATAGTTGTTGCAGACTTGTCTGCTTATAGTGAAAAAGTTTTTCTGAGTGAGAGGAGATCTCTCTTATTGTACCTTCCATTTTTTGAAAATGGAAATACATTCAGAGTTAATTCATAGACAGTCTGAAATAAAAAAAATTAATAACAGTTTTAATTAGAAAAATATCTTTATTAGCTAAAAAATTAAGCAATACTTCATAAACACTTTATAGAGTGCGGACAAAACACATTTGTTTCTCCACTTAAGGCTAAATTATAATTTTGTAATCACTGTCCTTTTTTCCCCCCTAAGATTCTATTTTAAAACTTTGAGTAGTTCTGGTAGGGCATGACCCTGCAGTGCTAGTAGGACACAATGAAAGGAAGTCACATTTTATGCAAGACAAATAGATTGTGTTTCATAGGGAAATTATTCCTAATAAATAAAAATAATAATAAATAGGGCAATCTAGTAGTTTTCTGAAAAATATATTAAAAGTTATAGAGACAGAAAAAAACTTTTAGAAAAGGAGGAATGGAGACTAATAATTAACTTTCTGTCTGTAATTTAGCTTGGAATGATTTGCTTAGGTAGGCAACTAAACAGATTCTACTTTTAATGAAAAACTAAGGTTGAGATTTTGACTGGAGGACTTCAAGAAAGTGTATTTTTAAGGATATGATGCATGTCAGTGCTGAAGTGAAAGGATGAAGGAAAAGGCTGTCTATCTAGATGGGACTCTGCATCATGTGGAAAACTAAATGGCAATGCCCACAGAGAGAAACGTGACAACTCACCACTGCCAGCACCACCTCCCAACATCTTCCCTTGTCAGGACTCCTCTCTTGTCTTTTCTGAAAGCAGCAATGAGTAAGTTCAGAGAGGTCTTCCAGTTGGCAAGGGTGTTGTAACCCAGGAAGGAAGGCTGGTGGAAGCTGCAGTTCAGTGAAACCAAGGCTCATAAAGTTGCTTTAGGCTGTGTAGCAAGAGCAGGAGCAGGACAGAAAGCCTCAAGTATGTTTTTAGGTGAAGGTCAAGGGAGCTCATTTGATCTTGAAAGAAAAGAAATTGAAAATAGCTATGATGGGGGGAATACGTATGGAATGGGATGACTGTTGACAGTCTGTTTTCAACTTTAAAATACACTGAAGAATTTTGCAATTTGTAATTTTAATCTATATGTTCTACTTTGAGTTTGCATCTACAGAGCCTGATGGGGAGCTGGTGCTTGCCAATCCAGAAGCTTCAACCTGAGCTTGCAATGAAGGCAGCAGGGCTTCAGAAAAGACTCTTGTACTCAGTGAGAATGAGGAGAGAGCTCATGGTATGGGAGAAGGGAGACCAGTATCTCCTGCACTTTTCACTTTTCCCTTCTTCTTTGCCTCTTGTAAAATTAGTTCTGGTGGGGACACAAGGACAGAGTGAAATGTGTCCTGACCTGTCCATGCAGGGTTGCTGGGAACAGTCCTGCCCTCTTACTGTAACGTGCTTCTCCAAACCTCCTTTTGGTCTTTCATCATTTTTGTAAACGTTTTTGGGAAAGTAGGAAGAGCAAAATGCAGTTTTGTCATCCATTTTACAGAATCTCTTATTTCAATTCTGACTGTGTCAGAACCGTAGTGATGAAAGACTCACACAGAATGAGGATTTACACAACTATTCTGTATTTCAGCCTCTTCATCTTGTAAGCCATGTGCTTGTGGTGAAATGTTAGCTAGCTTTCCCTTAGTTTTTAGTTTAATTGTTTGTCTTTAATAGTCACTTTTCAAGTACTGATAATTTGAAAACTCTTCCAGATTTTGAATGTAGATTGAAAGCATACTGCTGTTTTCCAGTTAATGAACTTCATGGTTAACATCTGTCATGAAAAAAAAGTATATTTGATCCTTTTACACACTTCTATATCGTCAAAGTCTTTAAAACCACACAGTTTGAATTTCAAAAAGAGCCACCAAAATTGCGGGTAGCCAAGTGTGAGGACAGGATTTAAAAATCTTTTTAAGTATACACAGATAATTCATCTTAAATTACAGAGTTTTAAAGTTTCTTCATAAACAGGGTTTTTTTCTCTTTTTTTCTGAAAAAAGAAACATTCTGAATTTGAAACCTCCATTCAAACATAAGAGTAATGAGTGTGGATATTGTGGTAGATGTTTGTAAGTGAACAAAAGTCCTGCTTGATGGGATTTACACATGCCTGTTATTCTTCCATAAAGCTTTTACAAAGTTGCAGATTATACCAGTACAAGAAAATCAGTACAGTTCCCAGCCTCTACACCACTCACTTGGGAATGAAAAGTATCTCTACAGGAGCTTCTAATTAAAAGCAAATGGGTGGAACAGGAACTATTTTATTCTATCTTACAGTTTTGGCCTGAGTAGAAGGCAAGCACAGGTTATGTTGAAAACATAAAGGACTTTGGTGAAGTGAAGTCAGCATACTGTGCTGGTGAAATAAAATCAGAGGACAGCTGTAAAGTAAAAACTATCCTAGCATGGATAATGCTATCAAATGTAACACAAGACACGTGTAAGTAAGTGGATATTTTTTATGCCTGACAACTTTGGCATCCTGTTGCACTGTAGCTCTGTTGAATAAATATCTCTAGTCTTTACTGTGCTATCGCTCTACTCTGCAGAACCAACAAAAATTATATAACAGAGCAATCTCTAAAGCTTTTGATGGAGCAGCTGAAGTACAAACTTGCATGTAAGCAGAAGAGCTGATGGTCCCAGAATTATGTCAAACCAACCCAAAGTTCTTAATACTTTATCTAGAAAAACAAACCAAACCAAACCATGAATATGTAGAGCCCATGACAGATGAGAGACTACTATAGTTAAAAAAATTATTTTCCCCTTATTGCTCTGAGTATTTCCCTTATTACCCTGAAGAAAACACTCTACAATTTAAAAAAAGCTGATGCTTCAAATACCTACAAACTTGTAATCAGTGTGCTGCTCTAAATAGCAATGAAGTGCACTCCATTCTGCATGGTTAGCATGTGCCACACTTGGATAGCAAGCAAATAAAATTAACTAAAAATACTGGCTTCAGTTGGCTGGTGACAATGAACACATAGAACCTGTCAGACCGTGATTTAAAAAAAAAATAGGTGAGAAATAAATTTCTATTATGATCATATCAATCATGTCAATTCTGTAACTGCGTTTTTCTTAACAGATGTTTTACTCAAGTTTGTGTAGTGATGCTGAGGTTGCTTGAAGCTTTCCCTACAGCTTATGTTGGTGTAGGGTTTTTTAGGTCAGTGATTACCGTACACACAAATGAAGAAAAAAAAAAGTATTTCTACTCCTTTTTGCTTTATTTTGCTAATATTAAATCAAAGGGGAAAATTAAGAAGTTGGCCCTATCTTCTAAAAATCAGTCTTATTGTCTCAGTCTTTGTCATATTAAGTTATACAAAGCTTCTAGAATCATTCAGAAGATGATCTTTCCTTAAGTAATTATTAACCAAACCCAAACTTACAAATTTTATCAGCCTATATTGTCAGTCTTAAACCTGTGTCTTAGAGTCTTGATGGACTTAGCACCTCTACAGTTTTCAGTCTTACTTTGGTATACAATTTTTATCCGAAAGCTTTGGATTTGTAATCTTTCCTGTCTAAACCAATAAAATGAGATAAAATCCAGTCAATACTCAGCTGAAATATATCTCACAGGGTGATCTAACAGCAAAAGATAAATTCTTACTCCTCATTTAGCTATGGATCATTGCCATGGCTCTGCACCCAGAATTTCTGTCTTTTGCTAAGACATCCAACATAAAGATCTAACTTTTTTGGTGCTAGAAATAAAGAATTCAGACACAAATATATCGGTCTCTGTCCTGGCAAAACTCCAGGCTGGTTATTAAACTCTGCTTGCCTAAACCTTTGCTTGTTTGGTCATTGTTAATTGAGTGGAGGTGTTTTATATTCTGTGAAGATATTTCACGGCCATTGACCCCTGGATCCCAAATTCCTTTACAAGATAAAAGACCAAACATATTTATTTTGAACATGTAAATTACCTGGAAGTAAGATAAATATCTTTAAATATATTATTGGAATGTAGATCTTAGAGCATGTCACAACATAAAAAAAGAATCATTATCCACATTTTACAAGTGGGAAGAAGGCTCAAGGCATTGCAAGCATTAGGAGATCACCCAAGGACAAATGCCAGAAGAAAAGATACATCTTCAATGTCTATTTAACTCACTGCATAGTCTGTAGATTGTTGAACTGATACAACTGTTTCATTTTTTTCTAGTTTTGTAAATCTGAAGAATTAAAAGAAATATTTTAACAGACTGCACACATCAGAACTTATTGAATCATATCACAGTCAATCAATCAAAGTCTTTTACAGTTCTATTTAAAATTATTTTGTGTCACATTATTCACTATGGAACAGTGTCAGCTGTGTTTTTAAAATAAGTTCTTAATTTTAAACTGTAAATCTCAAAAAGCTAGAAAATAGCTACTATTATCCAAGGGAGGGGAAAGAGAGTGGTTTTTAGATGTCAATTTGTGTTTTCTTATGTTAAGACAGTTTCTGGAAAATGTGTTTTAAAAGTAGCTTTCAATGTATTTCCATTAAGCAGAAGTGAAAACATGATATATTCTGAGTGAAGTCAAAGAAAGCAGTGACATTTAATGACGGTTTTTAACGGAGGGTAGACAAGTTTTCAGCCAGGGCTTCCAAACACATAAGTAGTTCTAGCAGTTGAAAGCAGAGCATTTAAATCCTTTTGACATCCTTAATTGGATGTTCCCTTGCTCTCTCGCCTGTCTTGCTATTTGCCTTTACTTCTCTCTGAGTTTTTCAGAATATTAAAAATATTCAGAACCTTCTAAAAATAATGCACTTAAATATTTGTAATGCCCTATTGTGTTCACAGCATCAAACCATTAGAGTCAGTGGAATTATATCTGGTGGTATTTTGCCATCCACCACTTACCAGTCAAGGCAGATAAACAGATGTGTACACTTCTTTAAAATCTCTTTTTTGCCAGAGGCTTGGTGTGTGGAGAATCAAGCAGACAGTAATGGTGGGTTGGTACAGAATGAGAGTAGCATGAGCTCTGCAATAGTGTCTATGTGTGTTTATGTGTGTGTGTTTGTGTATGGCTATGTCCGCCAGCATATACAAAAAATTTTATGACCAAGATGTTTATCTTAGAATCTAGATTTTTAAAAAGGCATATCACACTAAATCAATATTCAGTATTTTCCAGATAACATTTCTTATAATTTCTTGGTATACCATGTGGGACATTCGCATAGCTCAGTAATAAAAGACCACCAAGCAGCCATCACAGAACTGTCAGTGACAAAAAACCTGCATGCCAGGGAAGAAGGAAAGCTTCATCATTATTGGTTTTATAACACAAAAAAAAAAAAAAAAAAGGAGAAAAAGGAAAGGTAAGAAGTAGGAATAATTATCAGAGGAAGAGAAGCCAACACACACAGCCACACCCACCCTGATTGTGTTAATGTGCATGTCTGTGATTTATTCCTGTTTTTAAATTGCTAAATTCTGTATGTAGACATAGTCCTATTAATTTTAAAATTGTGTGGTGGAATAAGAGACAGTTTAGAGAAGAACAAAATGAATGTTCAAAGCTATGGAATAGCTTCCATGCAAAGAATGACAGGTAAGCAGGTGGGTTTTCTGAAGAACTAGCAGAAGAGAGGGAAGTGATTTGTGAAAATGTGGCTTGGATCTAAAGAGATCGTTGGTATCAGTAGTCATTGTCTCATCCAAGACAAAAACTAGAGTACCAAGTTAAAACACAAGGTGTCACATCCAATACCAATACCAGGACTTTGGGGCCTTCATACAGGATGCTGCAGATACCAGACCTTTATGCAAATTTACTTTGTTGCTGAATTCGAAAATACATGAAGGATGGAAACACAGCATCAAGGATGGTGTGAGAAATTGTAGCCAGTGCTGAAGTACTGAGAGGCAGATCTTCACAATTTTTAATGCAGAATTTCACTGTATAATATAATTTTATGCATTGTTTTTCAAGGAAGCAAACCATGAATTTAAGCAGAACAAAAATGAACATTCTGGTAGCATTCTTAGCCCTGAAGATGAGGTAAGTAATACAATGCCACTGGTTCAGTATAAAGTTTAATCTATCACAACACAGATATTGTAGACATGGAGAAAAAGACAAACAGGTGGGATTTGTTGAATTTGGATCATTTTTAATCACCTCTGCTTTCCATTTTATTCTGAAAGATTATTATTAAGGAGGTCTTTTTCAGCTTTTCTTGGGCTAATAGTTTTTCAAATTTTGAAGCCAATATCACTGCCTTTTAAAATAATGTATGCAATTTTTTTCTCCTTATTTCTTTATTGCATGATGCTTGAAACATTTTTATGTTGATAGTTTAGCATGGAAGTGTCCAATCTAAACAAACTCTACATTTTCAATTTTTTCTTTTTGTTTATTTTATTTTACAACCCCCTCAGTTACATAACTGTGTTATGTGGGGTTTGTTTCTTTTTTCCAAACCACTCATTCCAAAACATTTTATCTGTTTAGCACAGTACATCCCAAGCTATTGAATATATCAGCCAAGACAAAATGTGGCAGTTGTAGCCTCAGGTAACTCACAAATGGGCTGTGTTCACATCTGAGAGAGAGGAGGAAGAAGTACAAGTTGCCATGCTTAGCAGTAACTGATTTAATTGTTTGCTGACACTGATATTCCACAATAATTGCCACATTCACAGGATTCCACAGAGACCAAGTTTCAAATGTGTTTAACCCAACTAAAAAAAATAAAATTGGGAAGTTCATGAACTGCAGGTTGCTGGAAACAGTATGGCAGGAGTTATAGGAGCACAAGCTTGTCCTCCTCTCATACCCCCTGAAGTGCCTGGTGCTGACATTGGACAGAGCTGATCCTTTGGCTCACTGTGACTTTTTGGCTGCACATGGTGAGCCCCAGACATAACTGTGGCACTTCCACAGTGTGCTGTGAAAGCAATGCACACTGGAAAACACTGGGACCCCACACATACATAACACAGCTGACTCTGAGAATATGACTGTGCCACGGCTGTTGGTCTGCCTGAGTTGCTGGACCAATAAGTGGTGAAAGTCCCTTTTTATTCCCTGGGAAGAAGTGATGCTGAGAGGGAGCCAAACTCTGCCACCACAGACAGGGCATTTTAGGAATTGAACATCTTAGGTCATTCACAAGCAGAGAGCAACAGCTACCAAGAGGTGTTGAGAAATAAGATTTTCAGATTAAAATTAGCAGGTGGTTTACCTAGGTAGGGCAGCTGCTAGGGAACAGGCAATGAGAAAAATTATTGATCCTGTGGAGGGTGAGACAGCTATAGCTGGAATGCACAAAGCTGAGATGCCTTTGACAGGCACAGAATAGAAACTAAATTACCTTGGAGACTGCTGAAATAGATCTGGAGAGCAAGGAGGGACACTGCTAGTGAAAGGGAAGGAAAGATGGTGAACTTCTGCCCAGAACAGAAGGAGAGAGTAAGAATATCACTGCAGAGAGAATTCAAGCTGAGAGTTCATGAGACAGAATTCAAACCAGGTGAAAGGATAGCAGGCTGATGAGTTGAAAACATCACTTTCATTTCTATTAACACATATTTCTAAGGAGTTTTGAGGCATCACGTATTCATATAGAGTTTTCATATAGAAATATAGGATTTTTGTGTTTAGTGTCCACAATTAAATGTTTTAAAACTTCCATGAGGCAGTAACATTCATGGAACTGAAGATCACTGCCCCCCTGACTACTTTGTCTCACTTTATCTTTGGCAGTAGATTAGTCACATAACAGGGTACTAGAGCAGGAACTTGAGCTGTTTCTTTTAGTATGATAAATACACACTTCTTTCTTTCAACATCAGAGCCGTGAAACAAAGAAGCATTACAATTACACACACAAATGCTCCTAAGATGTGAAACTTTTGTGACAGTGATTTTAGCCCTTAAGAACATCAAGGTTATTTTGGGGATTCTCAAAATTTCTATAGCGTAGGTGCAGGAGGAGAAATGGAAGGGCTGGTGGCTGTTGAAGACCTTTATCTGTGCCACAGCAGTCTGACGTTCTCACGCAACTGCTGGAAATCAGTAGAAAGAATTTTCTAAGACACGACTAATTATGAGTGAAGCTGGTTAAAATGAAAAGCTATGTGCAAAGTATTTCTTGTGTCTTGGGTATCTTTTGTCTTTTACCCTTGGGTAAAAATAGTTTTTTTGCTGTTTTTTGTTTTGTTCACTTTTGGAACACAAGCAAAATTAAGGAAGTGGGTTAAACATGATTTTGGTACTTAACTAAACTAATAAATCCACAATCCCCGATCCCTCTGCAATGACTTAAGAAAAGGTCCAACATAATGACCTTTATTTCAGCATCTATTCAGGACAAAATTAATTTGTTTTTCAGAACTCCAGAATGTAGATAATGAACAGATTAATGAGGAACAAGGTAATTATTTAGAGTGTAGGATTTGGGGAAAGATAATGGGCAAGGAGATGAGGGCAGACGGATGGGACTTCTACACTGTTAGTCATAATCTTCTTTGTTGGAAGTGAATAAATAGTTTGAGATAAAAAAGGTGGAAGTCCTTTTCTAAGCTTCAGAGTAAAGATGTTCAGTCTTCATTCATGCCCATTGCAGAGAAAAAGCAGGTTTATAATTTTGACTGTGCTCTTGCGAGAACACTTAACAGCCCACTCCCTATGAGTGCTTGCGAGTTATTTGATTATTACTTCTTGCTGTGAAATATTTCAGAGCCTGGGGGAAAGAAGGGACTCACCAGCTTGATCAGTTTCTTACAGTTTTCTCTGAGTTATGTCCTGTGCCCCTTGGTTATCTCTCATTTTTTGCACTCTCACATTACTTTTTAAAACGGAGCTTTTAGAAATGAAGTTAGGAATCTTGTTTGGTTTTCCCCAAACAGCATTTCCACACTTTTCTGGACTGCTTTAAAAGGAGTATGGTTCTGATGATGACAACTGTAACCACACTATGGGTCTGCATGTTTTTCAGCAGCACTCCCAGGTAATTTCTATCGGTTTGTTACTTTTTTTCTTCTTTTATTTTTTCTTTTTTTGTACTCTTTCTTGCTACATTGTTTTACAATGCTTTTCATTAAAATACAAATGTTTATCCATTTTATTTTTACCATAACACGTGTTTCCTCAGACATTAGGTAGTGCTCATACAGTAGTTTAGGCAACCAGTATCTCCCAAAGGTACTGTCTAATCCATCTAGTGTAAAAAGGTATTTGAAATTTGAAACTAAAATTCCAAAAAAATTCCTCTCCTAGCTAAAGGCAAATGTTCTCATTTTGCCTGTTTTGCCCTTATCCAGAAAGAAACAAATCTAGCAGGCTGAAGAGAAAAAGAAGAATATGCATCAGTTTTAGCATTACCCTAATCCTGAGCTCATCCTGGAGGCTGTGTCCTAGGTAAAGCCTGTCTTTGTACACTGTCTAAATTCCCTTTTGTTAACTCCTCTTTAACACACCAGATCTCTGGTGCATGTTCCTTCCTTAAAAGTGAGAGTAGAGAACAGAAATACAACTATATAATTATATACTCAGATATGAGATTAAAGGCATGTCTGTGAGGTTAGATTTTTGTCTACTTGTCCCCCATGCAGTCTGTACAAACACTGAGTGCCCCATCACACTGGTCTGACTGTGCTGTACTCAGTTCTCTCCTCACAGCTCACCCTCCTTGAGTATCTGAAGGATGTAATCTGAAGGATTACATTTGTTTTGGCAAAGAAAAGTCTGCCAAGGTGAGCTGAAACTTCCCCACTGCAATGCTTACATCTTCCAGGATCCAGGATTTGTTCAAGTCTTTTAGAACTCAAAACATTTCAGAAATAACTCAATGTCAAGAATAACATATTTTTATGTTCTCTGGAGCTCCTTTTTGGTTCTTGGTTTAGGTCATATCACGGGGTATTTGATTTTTAAGTGGAAATTCAATATTTAAACACTCATATTAGACAATTCTGGAAGATACTTGGTGTGCTTGCAGACACCCAGAACAACCCTCATGCTCCCTGATTACATTCTGATTACATTTCATAAATCTCAACCATTTTGTTATTATTATTCCTGTGCAGGAGACATCATCTGACTCCAACCTGTCATACATCCTTGCAAAGGACACAAACTAGCTGCAGGTTCTCTGTGTGCACAGATGCTCAGTATTAGTTTCCTACAACACTCAAATTCATGGTTAGCCAGCACTCAAACTCTCAGGTGCTTAATTGTTGCAAGCTGTAGCAATACATCTGTATGAAGTGTGGAACCACCTCCAAAAATCTATCAAGTGAAAGACTCTGGACATGTGGCTGGAGCAGGCCCAAATTTAAAACAGGAGAGTTCTTGCTGCTGGGGCTCCTCCTTAAATGCATGCATTAATTTGTTTGATTTTTCCCATCATCATGTGAATTACTTGCTAAGAATTTCACAGTCACATTTAAATATCTTTTTTTTTCCCCTGGATGTTGTTGTGACAGAATTCCTCAGTATTGTATTAAAAACCTCTCCTTGCTAAAAACCAAGTCCAAACACAAACCAACCAAATAAAAACTGCAATCTGATGCTGAACATTTAGTGTTGAAAATCAACTATCTTGTTGCAGCTTTACCTTTCATTAGGCATTAGAAAATAAATAATCTTATAATCAGAACAATATTACATCATTTATATAGAAGATTGCAGAAAGGCTATATCTTTCCCTCAGGGCCCATAATCAAGTCTTTTTCTATATGGTTCAGAGTGGTTAAACAGCTGAAAGTCATAAAAGAATGGGAAGGTTTTAAGATGTGGAGAAATTTAATTTGTGCTAGTTTTTGAAAGTAAGATCATATAATTTTCTTAAAATTTTATGTTAAGCCCAAAATAGAGAAAGGTAGCCACAGAATAACAAGGAAAATATTAGTAAAATCGTGACTCTAGGTGTAAGAAAATTCAGAAACTCTGTGTGTTGTGTGTGAGAAGGTTAATATGTTGTACGCTTTTCATCTTTGAAAATAAAAACTTAAATTTCAGAACATAACTATGTTCTTCCTTTACATTTATCAGTCAGAGAAAAGCTTGACCACCAATGCTTAGAGGATATCCCTATCTGAAGAAATTACCTGATAAAGGGCTTGCATTATTTTCAGTGTCTGTAACACCTATGAGCAGTAACCACCAGTCAACACCACCTTTAAAATTTTTCAGATTTATATATTTCGATTTCTTTCCTTAATTTGGGTCAAAATTGGATAATTGAGGTCTTGCCTTTTAAAATTGGGACAAGTTGAGCATAGTGGACATTTTCTTTTACTTGTGTTTCTCTTATTAGCTATTTATTCCTGGAACATTATTTATAGATAGGTTTTTCTCCCACCAGAATTTTGATTTTGATGATTCTGTAATTCAAGTCACATTGGTTACCTAAAATTCAGTCTGGGGGTGGGTGTCATGATGCTTTAGTTCTGTTTACACCAAGTGAACCATACTGTTTTAAACACCACTGGGTATAATTTTGATGCCAACCAGTTACCAAGATGACAACTGGGAGACACATATCACGAGATGTGTAAACTTTGTGTGTTGGAAACATCCTGGTCCAATAGTTAGTTCTACAGTTAGTTTACATTTTGATTCTTTGATTGTGTAATGCTGCAGGGTGCTATTAAAACAAGCAGATGTTCACTCCAGGGATGGTTGCACTTCATGTGTGAACAAAGTGATTCCCCGTGGATCACGACAAGGTGTATTCTCTGTCATAACTTGAAACTCAAGCAAGTCTAACAGATGTAACATAGAATTGAATAATTGAAACAGAATTTGGCCTACATGTTCCGAATATTTAGTTTTAGAAAGCATTTATGATCCATGCTAATGAAGATAACTCATGTATATTAATGCAGTGGTATTATTCTAATTATCTTTGCATATGGCATAGTAAATATTGTTACTATTAATAAAGCTAAAGGAAGATGGAATTGAATATTCATAATTTATTTCACAGTACCTTACAAATGTTTTACACTGAAAATTAATTTAGTGTGAAGTTATATATAACTTTGATAAACTTTAATTTGGCTGCTTTTTTATCTACAGTATGCTTATTCTGTCCTTGATTATCACCTTCTGGCAAAAATAAAGGTAATCTATTATGTTTTCCATTAAAAAAAAGGCAGTAAGAACAATAAATGAAAAAAGCTTAAATTGTTCTTATACAGAAGACCTATCACATTAATTTTAAAACCTTTTTATTTGTTTCACCACTGGAATGAAAAAAGAATATTTAAATTTTTCTCTCTCTCTATCATAGTTGATTTTTCCTGCCAACTGGTTTAGTATGATTTCAGTCTTGCAACTTATTTTTCATTCTTGATATCTTCCTCCTCTTTTTTTGCACCTTTCAAATTTCTAGAATTGCAACTGAAAGATCCTATGCAGAGTCCCAAACCTTCGCCTGAACTTCCATGCTTGTGCATCTGAGGTATCGCCTCTTGAATATTGCTGGCATCTGAGATTTAGTCTTTCTATGTATTTCTCTTTATTGCTTCATTTCTCTCAAATTATTGTCATTTTCAGGGCTGAATTTAGCCTTCTGGTCTATTTTTGTCTCGTCTTCACTCTGACAAATAGCTCTTGTCTTCACCAGTTCAATTTCAGCAAATTGTCATTGCTCTCTTTTCTCTTTTCAATTCTTCTTTTTTCAATGTTTATTTTCTTTCAATTCTCTTCTCAATCTTTCTTGTTTTCTGGGCTAGTGAAAAATATTTATATGTTTAAAAAATAATTTTAGGAGGAGGATTCGCTTATCTCCCTTTCCACCACTGTTTATTTTCCTTGGAACACAAGCAAGAAAGTCTGAGAAGGCTTCACGGGCTCCCATTTCTTTTGCTTTGGTGGGTGGCCCCATGCACTTGCTGCAAGGCTTGCATTTATTTTGTTTTCCCTTGAAGAAGCAGTTCTATATAGAAAAGCCATGCCTTAGCACGATCTGTTCTCTAGAGATAAGTGTCCTGAGTTGGCTTTTTTTTGGTGTTTGTTTTCCTCCTGATCTAGACCAGACGTGCTTGGAAACATATTAATATAGTTGCAATAGAAGTTCAGGTCTTTTAAGCTCCTGCATAAGTCATTTTTCTTTCAAAATCAACTACTAACTGGTTCCTATATTATAACTATATAAATTCATTATATGCACTCAAAATTGAATATATATAAATTAATATAACTAAGGAAATGAAGAATCTTCAGTTTGCTAGTCCTTTTCATTCTTCAGGCAGAGGTACTTTCCCAACAAACAATAACCGGAAAGGAATTAAAATAGAAATTAAAAATTAAAAATAGTCTTCAGGGAAACCCTCAAGTATTCCTTAAATTACACTGATTAAGGCATATTTCAGCTTGAGACAAACAATTTAAGAGTAAATCTAATTCAGCAGGCTATAAAGCTCAAAGGTATATGCTCAGAGTACATTTAACAAAAGTTTATCACTAAGTGTTCCTCAGTTTTGCCCATCAAGCTCCCAGGTTCATTTTTTCTGGATGCCTGACTGCATTATCTGTGCCTAGCACAAAAGTACTGACCTGAAATTCTTGTTTAAGTGACCATCTAAGAATCCTTTTTTCAAATGAGTCACAAGCATGGACAGGATCCTTTCCTCTAGGGAGCATAAATTATGCTGCATAATTACAAATTCTTAAAGTGGTTTTCTGCTAAATTTAAAACACATATTTAAAGCAATAATATAAGAGTTCTATGAATTAATTCACAGATAAACATGAATCACCAGCTGCTGAAAAATATTTTTAACTACAAGAGGCAATGATGAAGAGGATACAGGTGAAAGAGAAGGGAAATGTAACTTTTATTTTCTTAAGCACATTAATTTTTAAAGCTTATCTTTTTAGTTCATCTAGTAGAACCATAAATACTTTTATTTAGTGATTTATGGCCTACCACTTGTTTAAGAAAAGTTTCACTAATATTCTCACAATCCACATACCACTAACTGGAACACTAGAAAAACCCCCACAACATCAAAACACATAACATCCAATAACAAACTTTCAGAATTACGATCAGCATTAACACCTAGGTAACACTCAGCTGAGAAAAAATGTAAAATCAAATTATCAAACAAATAACATAGTAAAGTGACATTGATATCTTTGCAGTCTCAGGAATGCTATTAAAATTATAAGCACTGATGGTTTTGTGAGGTAGTAAATGCATTTCTCTGGTGTTTATTCTTGACCTTCACAGAGCTGCAGCTGAACTAACAGGACAAGGTTGTTTGAATTTCCAGGATGATGATTATAGGTTATCCATGTATGACATACAGTTTCCCTAAATATCTTCAAATAAGCATAGCTCATTGCTCAGCTATACTCAGATTTTCTAGAAAACAGAATGTTTGCAGCTCTCAAGCTGCATTTGAATTATTGAAGTTTGTTTGTTTTTTATCTCTAATTAGAGTATGATTTTTTGTTCCAGTCACAGTTTCAACTGTGAGGGACTGTGATAGCTCCCTGGATTTGTAATTACTTCAATTTCAAATTAAATTTTTGGATACTTTTTCATTTTGTTTTCTGAGTTCAATCCATGTTTCTTATGTTTTTAATTTCTAAGGAAAAAAAGATCCTCCTCCAGCTAAAACATGGAACTTTTCAGCAGGAAAAATGCTTTCTTTTGCAACAAGTGCTCACATTTATGGCAGGGTTCTAGGTTGTGAATTCCCAGTGGAGAAATAAAACACTTTAACTCTGTATTTCCTTTGGCAGGATTAAGCAGGCCTTGATCTCTCCTCTGAGAGCTTCTGGCTACAGTCAAACACTGCAGACTGCTTTCTTTTCCTTTCTTCCCTCCCCAGCATACGTGGAGGTTACTCACACTGATCACTCCGTGCCAGCTGCTAATATAAAATGGTATTGCTCTCTAAGGAATCTTGTCCTACGTGTGTTTTTCCAAAGATCAGCATAAATTCCGCCCCTCTCTTACACTTTTCTTACAGTAGCTCTGTATGGCCACAGCTTAGTTTCACCCTGTTATTCTGCCCTTCATGCACACACATCTTTCAAAGCGGGCGGCACAGGCAGCGCCAGCTCTTGGTCCTTCAAGTTCATTCCCCTCTATTTCTCCCAAGCCTGTGGAGCAGTTGTCCCTCAATCTGGTGTTTTTCCCAAAGTCATTTTGCAGATGAGCTAAATGTGCACACTGAAGGCCTTAGGTCTGAAGCAGTCAGAAGAGAATAGTAGCAAAAAAAAAAAATATAGTAGCAAAACTTCTATTTAGCCACACACATGTTAATTGCTAAATGCAACAATAGTGGAGAGGTAACAAATTATAGGTACATAAAGTAAAGTTTTTTCACCGTGGTTCCTCCATTAAAAAAAAAAAAATTCTTATCTCCCAAGGAAAATAGTCTCCCAAGGAAATAATATTCAGTGTACTAAAGAAAACAAAAGTATTATCCACAGACACTAAGAAATTATATTCACAGGCAACTTAAACTGCATTAAAACAAAATTCAAAATTACTTTTGAATTTCTTCTTAGACTGATATGTAGATGTACTCAAGAAGAACTGAATAACCCTCTTACCTGAGCAGTCCTACAGTTGCTTTTACAGTGTTTTACGTGCGTCCAGTTGCATTCCATGGCTAAGGGAGTAAGTGTACGTGTTAACCCAGCAGTGCTGGCTGAGAGGAATCATAGTATGAGATTTGCAATTACTGTTTAATCTTCTTTGAAAATTAAATTTGATGGAATTTCACCCATCCATTTTAAACTGGAAACTTCATCTGGAGCGAAAAACCTCGTATTTTTCACAGATTGCATCACTTGTTAAATGTCATGCTCCAAATTTAGATTTATTATGTTTTGGATCAACAACTGTTTTATTTTGTGCAGAGAAACTTGCTTAAAATGGAGAAACAGGAGATACTGAACAAAGAAAGTCCTTTTTCAAACTAGGGAAACAGACCAAAGATTCTGTTTTCTGCTTTTTGCTCAGACTGGGCTACTGCAATTGTTTATTTAAAGGCCTTTCTGCTCTAGACTACCATTCATGCATAAAAAACTGTGCAAAAAGAAGGAAAACCAACAAAAAACCTTACAAAAGCAACATAAACATTACAAAAAAAGCTGATGGAAGGAAAATTCACCATCTAAAAAAAGTATACATACATATACAGCTGTGAAGTCTGCTGGGATTTAATCATGGCTGCCTTTATAGTCAAGAGATGGCAAAAGAGAAATAATGTAGCTAGCACTTCTAAAACTTCATGAACTTCCAAATAGATCTGCCTGAGAAAAAGGATGAAAATTGAAACTGTTTCATTTGTTTAAAATGAAATTGATTACTTCATAGAAAAGTGATAATCAGATTATCAAACATTTAAATCACAGTGAATCAGATTTCCCTCTTTGGGCTGATGGGAGGGAAAGTTCATGTCAAAAACCAGAAAATTTTACAGCTTTTTCTTGATGATAAGGCAGCAAAGAGAACTGATGTGACAGCTCAGTCTAACATAAGCAAAGTAGATTATTCCCCTCTGTACACCTAGTAGGAAGCAATGCAGTGTCTACTGATGAACTGAATCACTTTACCAAGGTTTTTGCATATATTATATTTAAAATATATATTAAGATGTATTTATAAATATAAATATTTATATTTAACACACATTAGATATCAAATCTTCTCTGTATTACAGTACACTCACATATTGACACAAAAATTAATTTCAACTTATTATTCCACTCTTATTTTATGTCAATCATCAAAATAATTCAAAAATTCTTTCCTGGATTTCTTAATCCATCAAATATTGTGACAATATATTCAGCCCTTTATCACGATATGCAAAGCTAACATGTTTATTTCTTAACAGGAAATGAAATATTCTGATCTTATTCCCATTTTTACTGAATGGGAAAACATTTATTTTAAAATAAATTATTGGAACAATATTCTTGAAAATATTCATCAGCCACAAGAGTGTAATTTCTGCCAGCAGTGGCTCTTCAGCCTGATGCAGTGTCAGTGAAGTTGGCTAAGTTGTGGAAACAGAAGAAGCTTTGACTTTTCTTTTTCATTTATTCCTCCCTGTCCCTCCTGCTTTTTCTTTTTTTTCTTTTTCTTTCCAGATAGCATACTGCATGACAAAGCCCTGGAAGGGCCTGGGGGAGCAATTATCACCACGTTTCTTACACTTGCTCTTTTTTCCTCCCCTGTTGGCTTCACACTGTTCTGTCTCTTTATTTTGCCACTTAAGAAGCTTTCTGGATAAGAAGTACATTGTTTTCCAGGACTGGAAAATGCTTTAATGTTGTAGGTACTATTGCCACATACAATTGCCATTATAAATAATGAAATCTTATTTAATAACAGCAATCTGCAGAGGCTGTTGAACTCCTGGAGCTATTTAAAGCACTTTGCAAATACTCAAAATGAAATAAAAGTAAAATTTCTTATAGCAAAAGTGACTCATTTTTATATAAATTGTGAAGTGAATTTTGTTTGGTTTTAATTTTGCGAGATCTTAATTCCTGTCTGTTTTGACCCCTTAGAATTCTGATGTTGATTTTACAGAGCTTTTGCAAATATAAAAGAAAGAATTCAATGTTTGATGGTGTTCTCCTGGCAGGAAAACCTTTTCCTTTTTTACAGGTGTTGCATAAAACATGAATGCATTCTTTCCACTTTATCCCATTGAGATCAGACAGAGAGATTTGCCTTGGAGCAGCCCTAGTTCTTCAGACTATTTTGCTTGTTATGCAGGGGGTACATTTCTGAGTTGTTTTTCATGATGCTACTTCAATTTGGCAGGTAGGTGGTACTTCTGTGGATCCAAAAATGCCTCGCACATTACAACAATGTTTCACACAAAGCAATATTCAGGAGCCTAATTTAATGCTTTCCACTTTCAAGTGAGTGATTTTCTTTAATAGCTCCTCTCCATATTTCTTGTGGTTCATAATGTACTTTTATGAGTCTCAAATGGGTATTTTGGACATAACTCTTACAACCAGAAAATTCTGATATCCGGTAGCCTATTCAGTTCAAATCATGAGACTCAGACAGTTCTTTCAAACTACATGTTTGTTACCAACTAGCTTTTTGTATGAACAGGGTATTTCTCTCTAGCTATGACAATATTTAATCTCTTTCTGTTCAGAAATCACATCTCCTCCAGTTTATTTTTAATGTTGACAATAACAGCTATCGACTTTCGCATCATCCAATTTACCACAGTACACACACCAACAATTCACAGCATAGGTCTCAATTTTCTCCTCAAAGGATCACATTTTACTCATAGATTCATTCACCTGGCCCTCACGGTGGGAAGAGTAGGAAAAATCATCCAATATTTCTGAGTGCTCACCTGGGAGACCCATTTTCTTCATGGAAGGGATGTATAAGATCAAAAAATTCAAGGAAAGACTAATTTATAGGATAACCAAGAATCAAAACCACAAAATTCCTTGGTCAAATTATTTTGTGATGTTGTCAATGAATTTGTTCCATGTTCCACAGAATAAAACAAACTCTCACTTCCACGTGGTTTCCTATGGCTACTTCTACTTCTGGTGTAAAATGTAAAGACTATTTTGAGAGAAGACGTCAAAAAGAGTCTGGGCATTCCTAACACTGATATATTTTTCCTAAACAGCACCATGAGATTGTTTGTTTTTGAAATTTTTGAAATTACAACCAAAGATCTAGAGAATAAATTCAAGCATGCCCATGTTAACCAGTTTAAATAAACTTTCAAGTCACTCTACCTGTAAACCGTTTTTTAAATTTTCTTTTTTTTCTTTTCTTTTTTTTTTTTTTTAATATACTTTGTCTTGAAGTGTCTAATCCTTTGTAGAGTTACACATTAAAAATATCCTAGGCTTTTCACTGAATCCTGGGTTTTACCCTGGAGTCAAATACATTCTGAAGCTAAATTTGGTAATCCTTCACTTGTGTCCCCAAAGTCCCAAATGGGATCTAATGCAAAGTGCTTGACAAGATAAAAGCACAGATGAAATCTGTCTTCTAAAAACCACATATTGCCACTTTCTCTTATTATATATAGGTCTCAGAGCTAGGGCATTCTAGCCAAAAAGTGCTAAAGTCAGGCTTCCTTCCTTGTGAAGTTCTCTTAAACTCCACTTGAAATTATAGAATCTGAACGGTAAAGACAGTTGATATGAAATACATCAGTGTTACCTTGTCAATGAGAAAGCTTCATAAAAAAAATCTGATGGCTGTATTTATGAAGAAAATGCATATTTTCCTAAAGATTTTCTACCAGTCTTCATAATTTGCTTATACACTATTTCCATGAAAAAACTATCAAATTATTTTATCTATAGAAGTAGTTTCAGTTAATGAATAAAAAAGAATCAAAGCAAAAAAACCCCATTTTATGGTGAAATAGCAAGATATTAGCTAATAAAAAAAGAAAAAAGAAAAGAAGACAACTGATATTATGCTGAAACATTAGAAACTAATGAAATATTTTACCTGGGTTCACCGCAGGCTAACTGAACACAGAAAAAAAATAGAGATTAATATCTATCCATTAGAATTTTTGAGCATTGTATTTATCCTTTTACTGCTTTTGTTGTGCCCTGGAAGGCTGGTCATTTCCCTCAGGGGCCAAACACAATAGAGAGGGTGTTCTAAACACAGTTATCTGATATTTTTTCCCATCACAAAATTAAAGCCAGATACATTTGTGTTATCATTACCCAGACAAAGACATCAGTGTTATGAAACTGAAGATACAATGAGAGTCCTAAAAGTCTCCAGATATATGTGTATAGCTGAGAGATAAGAAAATACACCAGTTTTAGATGAAAGATTCTGCTTTTGTAGTGTATCTACTCCTGTGGTTTATTAAAGAATCAAAGCTTTCACTTATAACTTTTTTGAAAATCTCTTTGGAAACTACTTGAGGACAGAAAAAAGGCAGATGTGGAAAAAAATTGAGAGAAACATTACTGGGAAAGATTTTTCAAGCCATTGCTTGCTAACAGGTTAAATGATCATGCTACTTATCTTGTGTGCTGATAAAATGTAGTCAAATAGATCTTTACTAATCTAAAAAAATTCATAAATGACACAAGAAAAAAACTGGCATCTTAAATTATTTTGTGTGAACCTTCCTCTCAACAAGTTATTACATTTGTAAAGGTTGCAAAGTCAGAGCAGTTTAGGAAAACAACTAAGGAATGAATACAAGGGATAAGCGTAACCAAGCTCAATAGAATTCACAATAGAGAGCAGAAGAAATTAGATAGGATAACCTCTACCTCACTAGGAACTATTTTTCAAAATTTTAGCAAGTTACTGAATTTTCCAGTTTCAGGAACTGTGAAAAAATGTTATAAACCACCTAAATATTCAAACTGAGAAAAGTGGGGAAGAAATGGCTCTCAGAGTAGTTACTAATAGTTCACTGATAAATGATAACTATGATAATAAGGAGAGGATATAACTTGCATATAGTTTTACTAAACTGAGAAAAAAGGGGTGTCCTCCCTTTGAAAAATAGATTAAAATTTTATAGTTTCTTTTTTTAATATTAGCGATAACTCTTCTGACCCTCTGCCAAGCCAAAATTGAAGCGCAAAGAACATAAAACTGTATTTTTGATTCAGTGAATTGGAAGATAAATGAGTTTAACACCCGATGTTTTTGGAAGCCTAATAAATGAGAACAGAAGAGATAATGTGACTTAGTTCTTATGCAAAAACCTAGAAAGAAATGAGGTTACAGCTATCTGGTATCAAGAAAGCTTACAGACCTCAAGCAACTACTTGGAAAACTGAATTTTCTAGGCTTTTCACAACCCACCATATATTTATAAAGGCTTCAGCATAAGCATATGTGGTATGTTACACGACAAGTCGAATATATTTAAATCAGCCAGTAATTAACAAATAAAGCTATTTCACATTGGTAGAATAAAAACCCATCTATGATCTAAGCAGACAATATTGTTAATAAGTTTTAGCTTTTAATTATAATCCAAGTTTTACAAAAGGGGAAGAACTCTTTCCTGGAGATCAAATATTTCTTGATATAACAAGATTTAGTTGTGTCCCGTGTCCTAGGAGGAATAAATCTGAAAGAAGTGAATCAGCTGCTTTAGATCAATAAGATCTGGTCATGACTTTTTTGGGAGGTCAGTCACTTTTGAAGCTTTGGGTGACAGCAGTAACATATACAAAAACTAAGTCAAACTCAGAAGCTGGTTTCTACCAAATATGGAATGGTTTTACGCAGCTTGAGTTGTTTAACAGTGTGAACATTTACTTTTTTCCCAGAAGAAAGCGCCTTTGAATGATGAAAGCTGCTCATAAATGGGATGACAGAAGGAATACTTACAATCTTCCAGCCTTCTGTTTTCTTATCCTGTTGAGAGCTAGTCCATGAGACAGGTCTACAGGAATTTGCACTGGACGCTTTCAAAATACTTACATGAAAGCTTTGGCCATGAGGTGGGAGGAATCTAGCAAGTCAGTAAATGAAAAAGCAGCTTTTATGTAGTATCTGCCTGCATTAAAGTCAGAAGACTGTAACACCTGTGGTCTAAAGACCAAGTACAGACAAATATCAAGCTTTGCACTACTCACCATACCCTCTGCAGCTGTTGTAAAAGAGAGGTTATCAACATGAGATACAAATTAATGAGGATTTTTTTAGGTTACCTACCATGTAATATCTGACAGACAGAAAGCCCTGATGTTAAACGAACCACAGATTGATCTGTCAAGATTATTTGGGATGAAATTTAATATATTTTCATTCCACGTAACACTTCAATGCTTCAGTAAATGACAGTGATGGAGTATTCGGATAATTTCTGGTTAAAATTCCTTTTTACATTGGAATTATTTCTCTTGACTTTTTATATGGACACATTTTAGTTCATGCTTTATGAACATTCCATCTGTAATCTTTCAAATGTTTTGCAAGGACATTTATGAATGCACAGCCTTCAATCTAACAATTTATGTCCTATTGTCATCAATTAGTGTGCATCTTTTCAAAAGCGCAGTTAGAGAATAGAATATAATCAAAAAGAATATTTCATTTGGAAGAGACCTGCAACAACCATCTAGTCTGACTGCCTGAGCACATCAGAGCTGACCAAAAATTTAAAAAAATTTATTAAGGTCTTTGTCCAAATGCCTCCAAAACACTGACAAGCTCAGGGAACAAATCACCTATCTAGGAAACATATTCTAGTAGTTGACCACCCTCTCAGTAAATAATGGCCAGTCTAAACCTTCCCTGGCACAGAGTTGAGTCATTCCCACCCATCCTGCTGGTGGATACCAAGGAGAAGAGCTCAGCATCTCCCTTGCCACTTTTCCTCCTCAGGAAGCTGCAGAGAGCAGCGAGGTCACCCTGAACTCCTTCCCTCCAGGCTGGACACAGCACCCTTAGCTCATCTGCCCAGGACATGCCTTCCAGCCCTGTCACCAACTTTGTTGCCTTCTCTGGACCTATCCAAGGACTTTCACATCCTCTTGATGCGTGGGGCCCAGAACTGCACAGAGTGCTCAGGGTGAGGCCCCCCAAGGCTGAATGCAGCAGGACAGTCACCTCTGTTGTCTGCTCATGCTGTGCTTGATGCACCCCTGGATGGGGTTTTGCCCTCTGGGTTCCCTTCACACTGAGACCAGCACCCCCAGACCCCACTCTGCAGGGCTGCCCTCCAACCACTCTTTACTCATTCCCAGGGTTTCTCTCTCCCAGGTGCACAATCCATCATTTGGACTTCTTATATTTCATGCTGTTGAGGATGCCCACTGCGGCAATCTAAAGCTGTTAACTGAGTACTAAATTCAGTATTTCTCAAAATAAAATGTGAGACATTAAGATGGCTATTAGTTCCTACGGTTCATACAGTTTTACAGGACTCATTATAGCTGAAACGGTTTCTAACGTTAAATATTAGCAAGGGATTCCAAACTAAATTTAAAGCAGCTTGAAGCTGGTGGGGTGAAGAAAGAGAAAAAGGAAGCAAGGGTAGAAAAGACAAGAAGACAAAAAAAAAAATGGCCT
>JANRGV010000084.1:35367363-35385864 GCA_024734035.1 Alethe castanea
ACACCAAAAAAAAAAAAAAAAAAAAAAAAGGCCTGGAACTGCTTTCAGTTTTTTCAATTCGTTTTTTTTTTTTTCTCCTCCTCCTCTAGCTTTTTCATGCTACAACTTGGCAACAAAGGTTTTAAGTATGTGGAGAAAAAGGTGTTACTTTGCATGTTCTTTTGATGTCATTCTGCCTTTTTTAAAACCAGCACATGTGCATTAAAACATTCCTCTACTTCTTCTTTCTTTTATCTCAAAGATATGCCTTTATTTTCAAAGGTTCATAAAATACTTTGATACACCAAATAGGCTAAACTACTCAGCTTTATACATGCATATTTCCTTGGAGAACCTTGAGCATATTTGCTGATATTTAACATTTTCTTTTTAAAATGAAAATGTTTAGGCAAATGGCAATCTTTGTACTATTTTTATTTAGTGGAAACTTTGATGAAACTTGAAAAGTTTCAAGGAAAACAGTAAATCTGTCACTTTGCTCATGTGACTAATAGCTTTTAAAATAGAGATTGAGTAATTTTGTGACCATGGAATAATTTGAAAAGGTATTTAAATTTTTAGATAGAAAGCACTTTCTAATTTTACAAGTAGAATAAGTAAACAGGTTAGCTGATATTGTTATGAGGATGAAAATGTGTTAGTCACTTTGGGGATATTTGAGATAAAAAGCCTGGTGAGCCATTGGGTAAAAACGGATTTGGAGTGAACTTCACCTTGTATCAACCAGTCAGCTGAATCAGTGTGCTCTTTATTTCTTCAGAAAACCCACAGGCTTTGATGTGAAAATACAGAATATCTCCAATTATTAGGGATTAGGCTAAATAAAATTCAACATCATATTTTTAGGTAAGAAAATAAAAGAGAGGAAAAAACACAGGCAAAGTCTTACAAAACAATTGTACTGCTGTGGATCTGTTATACACTAAAAACTCAAAAACTAAAACTCTCAGATCTCAAAATGCTTTATGAAGAAATTCTTCCAAGACACTGCACCTAATTAGGAGGAAAGGAATCTCCCTATAAATGCTTCTTCTGTATTTATGTTTTATTTGCTTGCAAATAAATATTGCAAACACACATTTCAGGAAATGTTATTTAACAACTTCAATATTAACTGTTCAGTGAGCTTTCAACAGTAAAGGTACAATTTCCACACTAACTAGAACCATTTCAAGAGAAACTCAGTTCTCAAACTAAAAGAAGTTGGTTCTTTTTAAGGACAGTGTCTTAAAAACTAATCTTTAAACAAGTATAATCCAAAATTTCAATGAAATTAGAGTCCCAGAAATAAAATTATTGCAGATTTGATTAAGGTGTTTCAGAACAATGTGCAAATTATAGTGATTTATCCTCTATATGTATTTTCCTTCTGCCTTCTACTCATCAGAACAGAACCAGAAAGGACTCCTATGCCATGTAGGTGTCCTGAGCAAAGCAATATTGTAGGAATCTGCATGGAGTAATATGGTCTCCATCCATTTAAATTTGTAAGTCAATTAACAGATAATTATTTATCAGGGCCAATGTTTGTGTACAGTGCAAACAAAGCATCAAGATACTTTCTGTGCCTCATGTATTGTATGCCTAACATAGTCCAGTTAGGACAAAATATCATTTTTGAGCAATAATGGGCACCAAATCACAATGTCTTATATTACAGTGGTTTTCAATAATTTTTAAAAATGTGTAAAAATAATAAAATATTTTGCATGTATTGTTTAACAAGATTTCTACGAAGCACGAAATTTTTTGGGGGGGGATAGATTTACAAGGTCTAACACAGGTCAGTTTCTGCAACTGTTACTTATCATACAGATTCTGTTTGATGGGATTATCTCTTTCTATACTGACTCTCATGATATATGATCTACCCTACTCAGACTCACATTATGCTAATTGGAATACTGAAAACACCAGGAGAGAAGTTTTTCTCTGCAAACCAACAAATGTTGTTGTTATGTTACACTAAAAATACAGAGCATCATGATACCCTTGTGTTAGCAAAATGTAACTATTCTGTCATAAATAATTGTTTCATAAATCAGCTTTTTTTTTTTTTTTCTCCTTTTATACTCTTGTATTGCCTCAGCAGTTTGAGTTGAAAAATCTGTTACGGTAGAGTCACCAGAAAGAAATAAATACAGGTTGCAATTAGAGTCTAGATCTGTTTTGTGTGTCTTTTAGCAAAACTATTCCCTTTTTTTAATACTGAACCTACATGCAGAAAGAAGTAATGGAACATGTTTCAGAATTCAAAGCACTACTAAGATGCACACTTCCTTGTCTATATTTGAAAGATGAGAATCCTTGATGTACAAGATCCTATGGTTATGTGTGAGCATTTTCAAAGCCTGAAAGAGATCTGGTGGAAATTCAGAATATGGAGTGTGATCTCTGAGAAATTGAAATCCTAAGCAAGTGAAAAATTTAGCTATACAAGAATAATACATTAGAATATTTTATAGTGGTTTGATTTTAAAGCTCAAATACACTATTTAAGAGAATTTAATTTTCAGTCTTTAGTTGACTAGTATCTCTTTCCTTTTTAATAAAAAAATTCTTTTCTGAAGAGTAATCCATTGTAATTAGTTAGTAGAAAAAGCTCAATACATCTGAAAACACAATATTATTAATATACTGTGATACCAAGAGTAGTACAGTATTTTTAAAAAATATGAGCTCTGTTGAACGATCTTTTGAAACACAGTAGATAATTTTGTTGAAAGAACTGAAAGTTGAAAACTGAGTCTTTGAAAAACATAAAGAATTGACTCACTGTTGGGAGCCAAAGTTGCAAATAATATCTTGGAGAAACAAATAAATGAGTCAGCTGTGAAACAGGGAGTAGATGATTTTCTTAATCAAAGCACTGATTGACAAAAGAAAGTGGAAATAATACTCTGGAAATCAAACATCTGTACAATATATATATATATGTATATGTAAAGTGGGTTGATACATCAATTACATAACTGAAATCTTCACATCCTGCCCTTGAACTTCTACAATAGTATCCACTTCAATTATAAAATTACTTCTGCCTGCAACAATGGCACCCTTTAAAACATTTTAAGTTCAAGTCTTGTCTGCTGGAAACAGGGCAATATGGTCAAGCATTATTACAAAGGAGAATCAAGAGAGTTGTCACACAATTTGCCACAAAAAATCCTGCATTCTAGTCCTGCTTAGGATGCCCTCTGGAAAACTATCAAGCTTCAGGGCTCTACACCACTTGTAATAGCAAATGCTTTTACTTGAGTTGACATATTTTTTCTTTACACAATTATAAAAAAACCAACCTCCTCAAACAAGCAAGCAAGCTACAATTGTCTCAAATCTATTGTAACTACTATGCTCCTCATTACAGGAACCCGGTCCTTTTCACCAGAGAGAAGCAGAACCTTAGAAATTTGTCTAGTTCTCTTTCTCTTGTTTTTTTTTTCAATTAAATTCTGGCTTCTGTGTGAGAGTAACAAAAATTTTCTCAGGTTGAATGATAAAAGAAGTACTAAAAGTATTTAATGGTCTGCAATGTCTCTAAATTTGTCTAAAATATTATATATATAAACCAATGAAATATAATTCAGAATGTAAAGAAAAGATCTTTAAGCAACAATCATTTTTTGTGAAGTTTAATTTTGAAACAGATGTATTATTTTTGGTATTGTGAAACTGTTTAAACCCAGTTTGTTCTAGTTATAAAAAAACCTTGAAAAGCATCAAAGACACAATCATGACACCTTGTGCTTTTCCCCTAAACAATTTTTATGAATGTGAAGATCAATACAGATAAATGGAATTATTTAGGAGGAGATAGATAGAAATTTGAAAAAAAGTCAAAAATTCAGATTCTTTATGAGAAGTATAAGAATTTCTGTATCATAGTATAATGAAGTCTGGAGGAGACAACTGCACACAATCTAGTTTACCTGCCTAGCAAGAGATGGCTTCAGGAAATCAAACACTATCCCAGATATAATTAATTTAAAATCCCCAAACATTAGTCTTAAATAGATTAAATCCCTTCAGCTTGACTTACATAGGTGATGATACAAGTTTCACATAATCTCTGTTTATGTAAGGAAAAAAGCTCTAAATCCACATAATCAAGTTAGCTGCTCAATCCAGCTGACAAGAATCTCCCTAGGACCACTGTCCATTTCTTCATAGCTCATGTGTTGGACAGCTTTCTGCTCCTTCCTCTGTCTGAAGCAGGGCCTCTGAGGATTTAAATGTTCCTGAAACTCTCCTGGGAGTATTCTTTCCTGTTCAAATTCTCTGTTGTGTACCTCTCTTTTTACTGAGTGGCCAAGATCTGAATATGACTTTTACCATTGTAACACCTATTCTATCATCTGCTCTGCAATAACAATATCCATGTGGCAATCCACATCACTTCCTTTTCATATTGTTAAGAAGATTAGAGAAAGTCACTGCAGTGAAGGCACAAGTCAGCTCCACCTTGCAAGAGCTCAGGGTCTATATGCAGGCCAGAAGAAAGTAAATTAAGTCATTAGGTCTTAAACAATCCACAGCCTCCAATGATGTGATACATATAAAATATATTAAAAAAACATATAAAATATAGCAACACATAGAACAAGGAAAGGGTGACAAGGAAACTTTCCGAGTAAACTTCAAAAAAACACAAACAACTTTCAAAAGCACAGCCATCTGGAAGAATTAACAAATGGAAAGATGGATAAATATAATAGACATTAAGATAATTTTACTACAATTTCTCATCAGAAACAGTAAATTATCTGTCTTAGTATACTCTGGCTACATTTCCACATGATAGTTCTGTGTATAGCTACTGCTAACATTATGAATTCATCTCCAGTTTGAAGGAGTTCAATGCAGAAGAACTTACCTTTATATGAACTCTATACAACAAAACTTATATCCATCAAAGACTGTTAATACTCAAAACAGAAAACAGTACCTTTGGAACTGGTTATCTAACCTTTTCCACTCACATTTATTTAGATCTAGTACTCAAGATTTACTGATTTCTCAACAGTAAAATCTTATGAGAAAGAAAAAAAGCCAATTTTATTTATTTGCGCCCTATAAAAATGGTAAATCTACTTTTACAAACTTTGCAGTTGTATTTTCCTTCTTATTAAAGCATAAGCAAAATCTGACATCTGAGAATATTTCACTATGTCTTTTAGAAGTCATACTTTATTATAACTGAATTTTCTATATGGTTTTGTATATATAAATTTAATTAATCACCCATCTCTGCAGTTCAGTGCCAAACATAAAACTAAGAGCCTTTTTTTTTACCCTCAGGAAGCATGGATTTATTCTCTTTCATCTCCTGTGTTATAAATAAGACTTCCCTTCTTACTTTTATTGTCTGTTTAAGGATTAGATATTTAAATTTGTTGTTGGCAAGTGAGAACATTTCAGTATTTTATCAATTAATGATAACTCATTTAACAAAAATAATTTATCATTTAATGACAGTCTCACTTCTAAAATAGATGAGATACTTACTGATGTTCATAATCACTCTATGGAATTAATGCCATGCATCATGTCTTTGAAATCCACAGAGTAATTTTAAAAATTTACAGTCATTGTGCAGTGCTGGTCTTACTAATTTAATGGACTATGTCAATAGTAGCAGAACAACCAGTGATCCACTAATTACCTCAAAGTCCACATTTGCTAACATTTGGCTCTACAAAAATGCATACAGATAGGATTAAAAGTGGGACTTCCCATCCATTTTTGGCAATAGTTATGTCTCACTACAAACATTTGTTTTTCTTATTCATTTAGTCAGTCCTCGTTAGGTCAACTCAATTTTGATTTCATTAGGGATGAACATACGTCAAACATTGTTGACTGAGTTGAGACTCAGATTTTCAAAGATCCACAAAATCTAAACTACAGTGACCTGAAGTAACACTGATGCTTGTCACCTCAAATGAAGATCAGCTAAGGCATTGGTATGGCAGAGTTTATAAGGAAAGCAAAAACTGTGTTATGACTAGGCAATCCCAGAGGCATCCTCTTCTGGATGGAAAAAAGCCTACCTTTAAATTGATTATGTTTAGTAGGTTGACTTGTAATTTCCTCTTGAATGGCTGAGCCTTGACTGTTGCAGATTTTGACTTATTGCTGTTTCATGCTACACATTCAATACCTCTCTGAGCAGTTCCAGGGTCAGTGTGATTCTGTGTGAAAACCCACAGGGAATATAGAGTGTGCATTACAAAGCCAAAAGCTAACATCTTTCATTGCAGATTGTTAATTAAAGACAATTCTACTTGATTATCACTGTTAAGACTTTTCTGGGTGCTCTGCATGCTTCTTCTCAGATCTAATTACATGGACTTCTCTAAAACTCTCCAGACTCCTCCAGTTTTCCTGATCTGAGGCAGCTCTTCCCCACAACCATGCTCATCCTTTATTTCTCTTCTGGACATCTTTTACCTCCACAATTCTCTCTTCAGTGCATCATTCAGTACTCATATTATTTAGCTCATGGAGAAAATAGTTAACTACCTTTTGAAATTGATTTTAAAACACTAAATCTGCACAAAACAATGATAAAAAGGCCACAGCAGCTGCCCTTTCAAGTTATTTTTAACCCTATGTCACCTTGACAACAGGTGAGGTTCATTCAGGCCACACTAGGTATCTTCAGTGAAATCTCTTTTCAGATAACCCCTGGCATGCTGGAGGTGGTGGGGTGTAGGTATTAGCTCACATAGTATCCTGTGCTGAAAGCTATTCAGAACTGTAATAAAGCTACAGTTCAAACCACAGGTGTTAGAATTGAAATTCAGTGTGCAAAACTCAAAGAAAGGTGTGCTTGTACTTGGCTCCTGAGAAGGACAGAGAAGCCAGCTATTACATGCCTTAAAACTCCTTAGTCAGTTAATAATAGTATTCATTCACAAGCCCTTTGTCAAAATACAGCAAATTTCAATGTAACATGAATTATATTTTAGGAAACATAGAGTGTTTAGAAGAGAAAATCACCTTCATCAAAGTTGAGCAGCAAGTGCTCTGCAATACAGGTAACAGAATTGAAAAAGACATTATCAATTGCTCTGAAATATTAAATCTTCTCTATTTAAGAGTGAAAAAAAAATGTAAGATTTCATTAAATGAGTAAAAAAGTTGCACATCTTACAGACATATAATACAAACCAGCAAAAGTAGGTACACTTTTGGTAATAGGTTTTAGCTTTGTAGCAGTACAGAAATGCACTTTAATTGTAACGATCTAATGCTGCCTAAGAGGTTATTGTAAAATTAGCATCTGTGATTAAATTTAAAATGTCCTTAAGTTTCAAGTTCTTCATGAGTATCAAACTCTTAAAGTCTATTTCAGTTCCTTTGAAAAACAAAAGACACATTCAAAATGTTTGAAACATGATACAAAAACCTGAACAACTGAAATCCATTCCCTACCACCTCCCTTGAATATTTAACATTTTAAGCAACACTCAGAAAGTTCACATTCGCACAAAATACCCTTTTTAAAATTCATGTTTTAATTGCATGTCTTGCTGGGTTTCCATTAGAGGATCCTTCTATCTGAGGTCCTAATACTTTTCCAAATTGCAACAGCAAATACAACAGCATTATTTCCACAAAGGCATGGGTCACCCAGCAACCTACATATACATCTTTTCCTTCTTCTCTGTACTACTTGGTGGAACAATTCTGCTTCTAAGATAAGCATATAGAATATCTGTACATATGTTTTGTATTACATTTAGACCTCAAGGATTTTAAAGGTCAAGTGCTGTAAAAGTTACTATATAAAATTCCTCCAAACTTTTGATTTAATCATTGCATGCACTCTTCCTGTCCTTATAAGTCAGTTTCTGACCTAACAAAACCTTCTTAGGTAGGCACAAGACTGGGTGTGGGATTTGAATCTGTCAGTGTCATTCAGTTTGTTTATAAATTTCTGTTGGTTTCATCAAACCCAAAGTATTTTAGTTGACTTGCCAAGCACAATACCTGGGTAAAAGGACCAACATGTTTCAGAAGTGGCTCTAGCATCTCTTGCTCAGTAGTTTCACCCAATGCCAAACTTCATTTTTGACTGAGGGCAGAGTGATTCAATGACTAAAATATTTCAAGCTTCTGAGACCCACCATCCTATTCTCCTTCGTAGGCTGCTTCTTCATAAAAAACTTCTTATTTAGAAACTTTGTGGTCTGGACAGGAGGTTGTCTTATGGGCCTGTGTCTATTCCATGTCATTCCTGCTCACATCCATCATATGTCAGTGGGGCTTAATTTCTTCTCCTTAGGAATTCATGACAGAAAACAGCTTTGTTCTGATAGTTAGAAAGATACCTTGTAAATATTCACTTACAATTAGCAAATAGTGAATCTTTATTGTTCTTGACTATTAAGACCCTTCTTCTTCCATTTTCCATCTATTAGTCATCAAAATTATAGTCCAATATGGAGGTAGAGATATAATTCTATTATCTCCCATATTTAAAACTGGCATTTTTGCCAAAATATATGTTCAATAACTGGTATTAAAATGACATTGCTACCTAATATGAATTTATTCAGATAGTCAAAAATATCAACATGTGTGGCTGTTACAGGCCCAGGAAAAAATCTTGAGGATTTTTCCAGTCTAACTTTCTCAGGCTCAGCTAGGATTTTTCCCAAGCTAGAGACCTTTCTCTAACGTAAACATAAGAGAAAGAATTATAACAAAAGATAAACACCTGCTGGATCAGTAAGAAAGCCAGGGACAAGGGGTGTTACTTCTCTGACCAACAGAGTGCTGTTTTTTAACTTGTCTTCGACCCTTGTTATGAATATAGAATTGAGTTTTAATAAGCTGCTCTCTCTTTCTTGCAACATGCAAGAGGGGTCATGTTACTGTGTCCATTCACTGCTCTGTAGCCCTATTCAGTAACAAACATGTCTTTCGAATTTAAGTTTCTATTAGAAAAAACTTGCATATAGATGCAACACTAGAAGTTCTTATTCCTTTTTTTTTTTCTGAGTCTGCACATATCTTTCCATAATATAATTGTTAATCAAGTCAACAAAATTCCAAATAAAAATTATGCACACTTGAATACTTAATTGTGAGACAGCTCATGAAATAATTCCTTGCAATGTGAAAAGGGATTATCATAAAGCAAAGTGGATACTATGGAGGACTCTGTTGCAAGCACAACAGAGGGTTAAGAGAGCAGCAGTCTAAAAAAAGTCATTAAATGTGATCAGGATGAATGCAAAATGGGAATGCTTTCCCTAGACCCTATTCTTGACCTGAAACTAAAATGCTGCTTCCTAAAGGATCCAGTGTAATGTGAACCTACATTGTGGAACTCTTTGAACTGCTTGAATAGCAAAAAAGACAAATATGACCATTCCCTTGATACCTGCTCCTGCTTTCAGTAGAGTCTATTCAGCCTATCTACATAACATCAGCCCAATGAGAGAAAAAACACAGGCAAAGGGCCTGGTTTAGATGTACAGAAGCAGCCCCATACATGGGGTACAATGTTACTCTGCCTTCTAGCATCACTTCAGATTTCCTTCATGCAGAATAGCATCTATTTATTTTTCTGAAACATTTAGGAATGTGAAAGGAGCCCAAAAGTGCCTGATTATACATTGCACATACTGTAATTTTTAGCAGACTATTTAACTGTAAAATTTCATGTGGTTTTATCCGAAAATTAAAATATATTTCTCAACATTGTTATTAATCAGTCTAACCCCAAAATCTTCTTAAATGACCATTTCAATTAGCCACAAAAATCAGGCGTAGTATAGCATGTACACAGACATGAAATCTGTTTTTCCAGAATAGTTTTCTAATTGGTTTGTATCTGTATTTGGATGCAAAAGTGAGGCAATTCTCTAACTCCTTCTCCCTGTAATCTTTCTGCCTTACGAAGAAAGATGGAAAAATTTATCTTCCCATATGGGAAATAATTGTCTCCTACCTGAAAATACTAGATGAATGTTGCTGTAACACAAGCACTTTAGAGTTATTGATCAAGTTTTTCCCGTATAAAAGGGCATTAAATATAAAATTAAGATATGCCTTACACGTTCCCACTAGTAGCTGTGGGGGTTTTTTTGACTCTCAGGAAACCAATTCTCACACAGCTGTTATTTTCCCATATATTCTCTATATTTTTACAACCCTTTCACCACAGATTAGTTTCAGTGAAGGTCACACAGTGTCTGAAATCCACAGGAGAATAAGATGGGGAAATCATACAAATGAAAATTTTGTTATAGGTGAAACTTCAGCAGCCTGTATTGTTGGGAAAAAACCTCAAACAACACAGCAGCTCTGCAGATGTATACAGGGACATAGCTCTCTCAGAGAATCGTACTGTCTTTTCCAGAGATTTGCTTCATTTACCTAAAATACTTCCTAGTCAAAGTATTCCCTATAAATCAGCAGAACTAAACAAATTTATCATCAGAAATAGCAGAAACTGGGAGAACACAAATTTCATTCTGATATAGCAAGAGAAAAATGTCTGTAAATGAGGAAATAGATGGAGAAAAGCTTTCTCCTAAATCTAAAGTTAAAAAAAAATCCCTTTTCATAAAGAAGAAATTCCAAATTTGTGTAGATACAAATGAAAGACAGATATAAGCTATTAAAGAAAAATAAATTTGATCCAGGTTATGCGATGGGTTTACACGATTTATTCCTGTTCACTAAGAATTTAATTAATGCAAAACCAGGACTGATTACTAAAGACAAGTAACAAGGTTTGAGGTACAGAAGAAAGAGTGCTATCCATGTCCACAATATGGCCTCTCTTCATGCTTATGCCCCGTGATTAATGGGACTCTTTAAAACAGCAATGAACAAGAAAAACATGACTTGAAGTAAATGCTATGTCAATAACTGGGTTTCATGGCAGCAGACCCAAAGGCAAAGCCCTCTAAACTTCTATAATGCTGCATACCTTGGACATCCTGTGTTTTAAATTTAAATTATGTTTAAAAATAAACTAAAAAAGTCATACGTGTCCAAAATTTATGTTAAATAGTCAAGTTATGGTCAACATCCCCAAAACAGAGTGAATACTATACAAAACTTTTGTGATAGTACCTTACATTAAAATATTCCAGTTTTCTTCAGAGTAACATTTTAATAAATATGAACCAGAAGACAGAATGCTTTAGAGGACATTAGGGAGGCATGAGTAATGATAAAGAGGATAGTACTTTAGTTACTCTGCACAGGAGGCTGAAAAAACATGGAACCAATTTCTGATTTAATTGGACAAAGCCAGAATCCGTGTGCTTAACTCATGCCTTTCCACTAGCTAATTTTCTATCTTCTGCTGAATATTCTAAAGATATGAGAAGGCATATTGCTTTACCACTGCTTTTGTTATGTATACTATGCATTTTAAAAAGATCAATGAATAAATAATAGGTTGAAATATCTGTGAATCCGCTTGGAAGTCAATGCTCCTTTGATTTTTAAAGGTTTTCAAAATGTTGAATCTATGGCACAATTTTAAAGGCAGAATTAAGAATTTATTTTTCTTATGTTTTAGTCCATTTCAATGGAGGTAGTCATTTTCCATTAGCTTCATTGTACCGAGGAAACTTCACACCATTACACATTCTGGTGCTGGAGGTCAGTGCTCACTTGCTTTCCTCATCTATTAAGACCTTCCACCTTCAGGTTACAAAGAAACTTAATTGGCCCTGAGGAAAAAACCAAGGAGACAAAAAAATACTTCCTACAGGATGTTTGTCTTCCTTGATTATCTAAACCAAACAGTTTTGTTTAATTTCCAGAACCATTAATTCTTTAGAACATATAAGACAGAGTCCCAAGGGAAAATTACACATAGCACTATAAATTGCAAAGGACCTTTCATAGGTTTTTTAATTTTCTGAAGTAGAAAAATAGTATAGTTATTTATTTTTTAACTTAGCTTACCAGAGCTGTAGAAATAGATGAAATGTGCAAACCACAGAAGAATAATTAAAAAGGTGAAAATATATAATGGGTAGACCCAAGGATTTATGATTTAACAATTCAAGGATGATGCAGTGTAGCTGAGAAAAGAACTGCTCCCGATTGCATTTTGCAAGTTTAAATAAGGGCCTGGTTTAATAAATAAAGCATGCTTAAGAACAGGAAGATGGCAACATGAATGAAGTCATGACTGGGGTATACACAACATTTCAATCAGATTTCTTCTAAGGTCAAAAGTCAAACAGTAAGTAATGTCACTTTCTGTTGTGAAGGGCTTTTATCCCACTTTATTACAAGCTTCATTATTAGGAAGGAACTGGGTTTATTTATACAACTTCAGGACAAGACCACAGAAAGCAAGGAAAATAGCAACCCTCTTTATTTTTTTCTCTTTTACAGTTTTGAGTGTTTCAAAAACGATTTTTCCAAAGCATTTGAGTCCTTGTAGCCTAGTAAATATTGAGTGTATCTGGCTGTAGGCTGTTGGACTAACAACACTGGCCTCAGGCTATCTTTGACCTTGGGCTTGTGTTGGCCTGTCTGGAGTGGTGATTTGGCCTGGAGGAACAAACATGCTGGTGGCTTTAGCTTCAGAGAGGTGTGTGGCATAACACCTGCTGTTATATCTGGGCTTTGCAGGAGATGGTTTGTAATAACAATTAGTTGTTATGTGTAGAATAGCTGTCCCTGACTGCAGCAGGAGTGGAGTGTGTGCCAGGACAGACACACCACTGTAGCAGGAGCCTTGAACTATCACAGGAAGCTACTGGAGGCACCAGAGCTATAAACTCACCAGTTCCTGGTGTTCCCTGGTTAGCAAAGTGCAGCTCTGGGAAGTGAGCAAAAGCAGTGTTTGGGAAGCAAAGAGAAGAAAGCATGGAACACATTTCATGGATAGAAAATATGGATGCACCATAGAGCTATGAACCGGGGAAGAAAGGTGTGGTGTGTGCCAGCAACACATAGAAACAACTTCTTCTGGGCTCTCACATGTGGAAGAAGAGGTCATCAACTTCAAACTTCTGGCAGAGAACTTGGTATGCTGCCAACTTGTCCACTGGCAGCCCTAAGCCATCAATCTCAGGAGCTAGGAGATGAGTAGCAGGAAAGTAACTATAAAAGAAAGAGGTGCATACTCTGCAGAAGTTTGTGTATATTAATTTTAACTGTACTTTCTTAAAACTCTAAGTCCTAGCAACACCACAACTGGATAATAGTAATGTTTTGATTAGAACTGCTAAGACTTCTGCTCGATTAACAATAACTCCTTGACTTACATATACAATGTGTTATCCAGCTTGCACAAAAGAAAAATATGAGTGCAGCAAATGGGTAGGAGACTATCCTCCAGAAGAGGAGGACCAGGGAATCCTATCAGTGTGTACAAACACTTAGTGGAGGGTAGAAAAGAGCAGGGAGACAGACTCTTCTCCATGGTGCCCAAAGACATAAGAGGCAACAGGCATGAGTAGAAATTATCAGAAATTCCCTTCAAATAGCAGAAAAAACGCAGAGTCTGTGTCAAGTGGATTGTACATCCATAGGTAGTTGTAATTTTTAATTTCTTACAGATTTCTGTTATGAAAATAAGTTAATAGTCAAACATAATGGAAAAACACATTAGAAGAGCAATACTTTGTACCAAAAGAATCAGTCTAAAGAGATATTAAAGTGGGATAAATAGAAAATATATAATACAAAAGTTAATAAACATTTGCATTTTACCAATCTTATTTCTCACTGCCTTTATTTGCGATGTCTTCTTTCAGTAAGTGGAAAAGCAACCCTAGAAACCGTGAGAGTTCACCCAATGGAGTCACATCCATATGAGATGCTGTTCTCTGATAGTATTACTATATTGCAGAGTGTATTTTTTGAGGAAGGTTTTAATTTAATGTGCTTGTATAAACATTCCTGTCCTGGCATAAAGAAGAATCATTGGGAGTTTTGCCAACTCATGTCTGAACACACTGTAAAGACATTCTTTGGATGTAACCAATGGGAGAGTTAAAGGAGATATGATAGCTTCTCTGCAGATGACCTAACACAAATTTTTAACTGAAGGAAAAAACAAAAACATATTGTTTTTTTGCTTTGTCTTTAAACTAGGTGACATGGGCAAGTTCTAATCTCTTCAATAAGGACGTAAGGACTGTACATATTTCAGTAAGTTCAGTGAGTAGAAATGCTGTCAGGCTGTGAGATTATTTTGTGTACAGTAAGTTTCTCTTTGCGTTCTGGCAAACACAGCAACAAGATGTACTGTGTATAAGTGAATTAATGTGTGTATAAAACTTTAACAATTAGCTTGTAGGCACTCGAACAAATGCCCCAGACATATGCCTATGTGAGCTGAGATCTAGTTGATCTAGTCCTTTTTTAAACATGTTTATAGACCAGGCATTTTATTCTCATGTTGTTATCCCTGAAGGTTTGATTAAACCTTTATAAAAACTTGGACATACTTCATTAAATCACAAAAGGGCATCATTGGAGTGACTCTAAAAGAACAAAGTAATCCAAGATGAAGGAAAAACTGACTAAACTTATGGACAAAATCTCTGGGTTACCAACTGCAACAACCAACCCTGGATCTATCACAGAAAGCTAATTATAATTTTTAAATAAGGAATCTTACCTTTTACCTTTTTTTTTTTCTTTACTTTTTTTTTCTTTTTCTTACATGCTGGTATCTAGGAATAGACTTTTATTTCAAGGTTTTCTGCTCATTAATATCCTCTCCTGCCTCTTTTTGTTTTCAGAATTCTTGCATGCATGGATTACATGCAGAGTAATTCAGAAATAACCCAGAAGCCAGCGAGAATATTTATTTTAAGATAAGATTTTCACTGGAATAGTCAACCTAAATGCAGAGTTGCCTTTATTTTGAATGGATTTATAAGAAATATCTAGGATTCCATGACTCTCTGATTTCACTTCAAAAAATTCAGTTTTCACATGCATTTCAGAAACAAGGGCTTTATGGACAGTCAGTTTCAGTGGGCTGAGGGTTAAAAAAAATCCAGAGAAATTAAAATATATGTACTCTCTCTCTATAGCTGTTTTTACATCATTATTTGAATTTCCCTGTCCATTCAGTTAATCCACCCCAACCAGAGACAGATTTTTTTTTCTCAGATACATTTGTGAGAAGAAAATACATCATCATCATCCATTTGATGTCATACATTCTTGCAGTTTAAAAGAGGCAAAACACAGGAAAGCCAAAAGTGAAAAATAAATTAAATTTGTTAAATTAATTAATTCTCTTAATTAAATAACATTTAATCTTAATTTGTCCATTTAAGACATCAAATTTTCTATTGGCCCTCTTCCATCATAAACTCTTTATTCTCTTTTAGAATTATCAATTAAAGACTAAGCAAATAGTAATTCCACATAAGACCTGATGAACTGCCAATGCCTGGAAATCCCACAGACATGGCTATAACCCTGCACATGCTTGACAGATCCAATGCCACATAGACCAGATCCAGCAATGAAAGCAATTGTACTTACTGTCTGTATCACTTCTGCTTCAGCATCGCTCCACTGGGTTTGGGCTGTTGTAGCAGCTGGCTGAAATTCTCTTCTCCTCAGGCTACAGAAAAGTCTCTTCTAGGAATGGACAAGAGATGTGGTTATGACCCAGATTCCCTTGCAAATATGGGATATTTATTTCTATTTGGAAAAATTATTTATTTTTATAAAATAATTTATGTTACACTGTTGTAGTAAAATTGATTCTTAGTTGTGCTGAAGAGCTGGATAAGGTAAACCCTATTTATATCCTTACAAGAATAAAAAAAAGAACATCTCCTGCCAGAAGAGAGGTTTCATGTGGAAGGTTGGAAGATACAGTATCTTAATTAAGACATAAAGAAAACAACTTTGAACAAAAAGACTAAGATTTGTTCTACTTGTTTGTCAGGGACTCCTAGATAGCTCATGATTTTATTTTAGGAGCTTCCTATGAAAAACTGAGAATAGTCTTTTTTTTTCTAATTTCCCAGTTCTTTGTAAATAATCTTTGTTTCTGCACTGAGCAACAGAAGTCCTAATTATTTTGTCTCTAGCTTTCAGAATAAGCTAGCTATCAGGATCTGAGTGTAAAAAAGAAATTTCAGTGCATGTAGGCTGATTCTGAAAAAAAAATGATAAGAATAAGGAATACATTTTAATGACTAGGAGTTTATACTTTTCCAAAGGCAGCTTCATCTGAAAACAACCTAGAAATATATGGTCCCACAGGTAATAAAACAAACTCTTCTATATAAAGCAGCTTTGAACATAATTGGAGATTCATAAAAAAGTATATAGTTTTTTTACAGGTTGCTTTTCAAATAAAGCCACAGATATACCACTATTTTTCTTAGAGGTAAGCCCAATGAAAATTAATATAATGACAACACCATTGTTGAAATATTTATAATATTACATACTCATATGCAGTCACAGGGGTACAATCCTGCTAGCAACATTGTTCCCCTTTCTGAGACTGAAACAGAGGTACTGGAACCAAGAGAGAAAATTATGTGGAGAACATAAAAAATCCCACCTGACCTGTTGTATATGTTGCTCCTTTCATTTCTGTTTCCCACAGTAAGAAAGCAATTGCCAATCCAGCAGCTCATTTTCACCAGATGAGGATAATCATAAAGGACACCTCACCATTGCTTTGCATTTGCAGAACCTCTGACACTAGCTGGTATCAAATAGTAGAAAACTATCCTTGCAAACAACAAACAGCTTAGGGTGAGGGAGAGCAAGGGAGAGGCAGCTTTGCTGGACCTACTGGAGGAGAGTTCTGGCAAACACCAGGGCCAGCTGAAGGTAGCTGGTGAGAGCATGAAACCAGCATGCAGCCAAACCCCACACAGCTGCACTTCCCTCCACAGGGTGGATGAGAACTTGAAGAGTAAAAGTGTGAAAAGTCACAGTTGAAAACAGTTCAGGAGGTAAAGAGAAGCTGTGCACAAACAAAGTAGAATAAGGCCATCCATTCACTGCTTCCCAAGATCTGGTCAGTGTTCACCCATTCCTAAGAAAGCAGGGCTCCATCAGTTAATGGTGACTTGGAAAGGCAGATTGTACAACATCAAATATTCCCATTCTTTCCTGCAGTGTCATATGCTGCCAGATATCCCTTTGGTCAGAGAGGGTCAGCTGGCCCAGCTGTGTCCCCTCCAAACTTCTTGTGCACTGCCAACCTACACTCTGTTTAAGCACTCCTCAGCAAGAGCTAAAACACTGGCAAATTATCAGCACAATTTTTGGTCACAAATTCACAAACATAGTCCCATTCTACCTATTGTGAAAAGAATTAACTCTATCCTACCTCAAACAAGACTACTTTTTTTTTTTTTTTAGAAGGAAGGTATGTGGTTTGCTTGGTTTCATGGTTTAAATCATGGAGATTAAATCTTTATGTAAATTCAAGTTCAAAATATTTCTACATCTGTTTCAGTAAAGATTGGATTGTGATATAACAGTTTCAGAGAAGTCACAGAGAGACAGACACCAGAAAATACCTACCATCTCCTTCTCTTCTTAAAAATATCACATGAAATTTCTTAAGATATTTAGATTCTCTGACTTTCTTTTATAAAACTGCAACATCTGAGACAAGATACCCCAAGTAAGAATAATCACAACACCAAGAGAAGAGAGATTCAGCATAACAGAAGAGAATAGAGAATTAAACTGCAAAAAGCAGGTAAGACGGCAAATATTATAGAGGTTCATGAAGAACAGTGAAAAAGATCATAGTGAAATAGCATCTCATTTCACAAGACTTTTTAGTGAGATATTTTAATTAGTGCCACCCTTAGCATGTGGCACCTTAGTAAGACACAGCTCTGTGAAGACCCTCATCAATTTGTAATGCCAAGCATTTGGCATATATAATGTGTCATGGATGATCACTACATTTCAACAATGAAGGATTTAATGACTCACATGAAAGAGAGAAATAGAAATGGAATTATTTTTAAAAAGTACTTCTAGTAATTTCTAATCTTTTGTATGTTTAGCAGTCTCAAAGCAACATGTGCAGTTCACAGGAATGAGATATTATTGAAAAGAATCAGATCAGGAAGGAAAAATGTTATCAATACTTACATAGCAAAATGAGAGCACCTGTATTTTTAATATCCAGATATGAGCATTCTCACTGGTAGATATAATTCCCTTTACTTCAAAATAACCACAAATAAGTCTGTTTCATTGAGTGTGATGAGAAATGCTTACTGAAGAGCAATACTGCTTTAGCGGCATCATTGACTATAGATACCCAACTCAGTAATTTAATTTTAAAAATACATTATTCTGTGGCTAGATAGAAAATTTACATCTTAATTTCAAGCTACTGATTTGCAAAGAGAAGCAATAATTAATGTCTGTGTATGTATAATATGTGCATGTATGTTTGCAAATAAATTTTATTTCATTGGTTTTGTTTAAATTTATTGGAAAAATTTACTGGGATATGTAATTAAAACCACAAAGCATAAGGAGTGT
>JANRGV010000084.1:35385964-35407430 GCA_024734035.1 Alethe castanea
GTATGCATATATATATGTATATATATAAATATATAAATATATATATATATATCACTACATATACTTTGTAATCTTTCAGGTACACCCTGCTTCCAGTAATAATACCCAGGATTATTTAAGATGAGAATACTGATTGTAAGATGGGAAGTCTGCTCTGAACATTGGAGAATGGACAGAAAAGAATCCTTTTTCCTGCCTTGTAAAGGATGCATCTGATCCTAATCTTTATTTAACAGTCTAAATCTGGAAGTAAGGAAATGTATGATATGAGATAACATAAATCAAAGTATCTGTATGTGATACAGCCTACTAAGAGATAAGGAAAAAATATGTCAGTCAATAGACTGGGCATGAGATGGTTCCATGGTTTTTCAAAAGCACCTACATAGCAGTCACACTGTGAAAATTCACTCAGATATTATAACCAGATGCAAACGTTATTTGTTCCAACTAAGCACACTTTTCAAAGAAATCTTACTGAGCAATCATTGTAAACAAGATGCCTTTGGAGATGTTGAGGAGGTGCTAAAGTGAATTTCCTGCTCAATCAGATACTGTGGAAAAATACCCTGTTAATAGAATGAGACTGGTATCGAAGCATGAATTTATTGTCCTAATATAGAAATACAACGAAAAGTGAGAAAATGCATCAGGCTTTGGTTCACTTTGTAACAAGAAATAAGATATAATTTACTGCACAGTATCAAGAGTAATAAAATATGTAATATATTTGTCTTTCAAGCTCTTATCTTTTTTCTTGCTTTCTGCTTTTGCTTTTTATCTGTTTTTCCAGATACATCCCAACATTTTTTAGGCAAACTGTCATTCTGTGCATCAATTTCCCCTATATGATGACTAGTCTATCCAGTCTTAGAGCTTAACACTTTCTAATTTTAGAAATATTAATGCCAGAGCTTTTAATGTATATCTATATATTTTAATTATTGATAGCATGGAAAGAAAAACTCTAGATATTCAGTTTTTATCTTCTAATCCTCTGAGTAAACTTTTTTTCCTGCTTTATGGTTTATTTATAAAGAGATCCATGTGTTAGACTTACAGGTATATCTTTCAGTAAGCTATTTCTGACAGAACACTGAAATAATGGCGTTTAGCAAAAATCTATGAACAGACTTTGTCAGGCCTATTTGGGCTTTGCTGTAATTGCATGTAATCCAAACAAATTAATTGACTGGGATCCAGCAGTTTCTATTGGCATCTTTCTGCATTGTTTTTAGCTTGGACTTTTTGAAATGTGGAGAAGAATCAGTTTCACAGAGACCTTCTAAGCTTAATGATATTGGTTATTCCTTTAGCACAAGTACCGAAATGTTACATTATACCCTAATAATTACTCACTTATCAGTAGTCAGTCTGCACCACCCACTCCTTCAGTACTGTGTTTTCAAAACAGAAGGCATGGAGCAGATCTAAACAACACCCTCCCAAGGCCTTATATATCACAAGTACTTGTTTCTGCAATATCACATATTTTTCTCATAAATTGGTCATTGAACCTTCCCAAAACTCAACTGTCTGGATTCCTGCTTTGGAGGTTAGTTGTTCCCCATTATACACTATAGCATTTTTACTTCACTAGTGGAAAACGTGTAATCATTGGCACTTTTCAACAAGGGAAGAGTTATAACTCTTAAAGTTATAGTTAAAGACATTTCCTTTTACTATTGGCTGTACAGACACAATTGTAGTTCATTAGTGATCTTCTTTAGCATGTGCTTATCAGTAATTATTTTTTTCCACTAAAATAAACTAATTGTAGTAGTAGTAACAAACAAAACAAAAAAAATTATTGTCATTGTAGATTTGGTTTACTATGTAAACAAGCAAAACAACAAAACAAGACAATATTTACTGGAAGTTGCGAACAATTACCATCTTCCAATTCAGCAAAATCTCTAATTTAAAAAAAAACAACTCCTTCTTTAAATACTTTCCTTTTCTTTGTTTTGGGAACTGTAAAAAATCCATGACTTTGATGCAACCTGCTGTGGATGAAAGATCAAATATTTTTGCACCCTGCAGATGGAGTATTGCTACTTTCATAAGCAGGTCACTAAGTAAATTCTGTTTGCATTTGCAAATGGACAGCTGTTGCCAGATGTTAAATTGATCTCTACAACTTTGAAAATGTTTCTTTGTAAAAACAGAAAACGGAGAGATCTTATAACACCAACTCTGGTATCTCAAAAACAACAATACTGCTTTAAATAGGTCAATAAATAAAGGTACCACAAAACAAGATAATATTTAAAATCACCATAGATACAGGATTTAAATAGTTCTTTTCTAAGCTGTAGTAGGACAATATTTCCTCTAAACAGCTTAGGTTCTGAATTTTATTTCTGCCTAACAAATCTTGGATGACAGAACTTAGGTCACACTACTTAAAATATATGGAAGAATAAGACCAGCAGACTTAATATTTCCTACTCCTTCTTCTCTAAAATCTTGAATTGAGACATCAGTCTTTTCTTATATTTTATTTTTTTTCCATCTTTTTCACATTTATAATATGAAATAAGTAAACTTCCCATGCAAAATAGACTAACAGACTATGTGGAAGACAGATGACTGTTGATCTGTCATTCACCTGCAAATACATCTCCAGGTTCAATCTGTCAGCTGACAGAAAATGGAGAATAAGAATATATGCAGGAGTATAACTCAATATATTTAATCTAAGCTCTTTTCACTTAGAGAAAAAAAAAACATGCTCAGTTCCTTTCATTTCCTTTTTATAGTCATTTAGAGATAAAATAAATTGAAAAAATATTATGTCCCCCTCTAAAAGAAAATAGTGGAATGAGGAAATCAGTGGATTTGGTGCAATCATGCACATTCAAATTTGTTGAAGTAACCAATTAAACAGCATCATCAGCTGGTCATATGTATGACTGGACAGGCACAGTATATGAACTGCAGAAGTTTCAATTATGAGCTCGAAATAAACAGAGGATTTGTAAGAAAAAAAAAAACATTTTATAATGGTCAGAAAATGAAAGGTCTTGGCAGTAATACTGACAAAATTAATTTAGCATAAGGCTATATATTAATATAACATATATTAATATATGTTTCTCCTTTGTTCCTACTGTTTTAGATAATATTGTTGACAAATCTTTCATACCTGTGTCAAACTTTTAAAATATACTGGGTTTACCACAATTCAGTACAGATCAAGTGGAGATTGGAGACCTCAGTAGGCAGCTGCATAGAACAGTGTGATAGCTGCTAATGTGAATACCAGGTGTGCATGGAAATAACAAAAATATTCTATTTAGAGAAGTATTTTAATTTGCGAAATCACTGTTCACTCTCAATATTCAGTTCAAACAAATTACTTTAATGTAGAGAGACCATGAAATGAAACCAACAAAAATCCAAGCAAATCACAAAGACAAGAAACTAAACGGATGAGTGAACAAACACGAGAACCAAGTACTGAGAAAAACAGCTTATAGTTTTGCATATTTTCACATTTACATTTCATCTTTCACTAAATTATACTGCTGCTAAATAGGAAACTGAATTTTTGCTTTGTCAGTGTAATTTCCTTCTCCTAAATGAATGTCTGCACCTTTAGACCCTTCTATTAGGTAATTAGCTAAATTACTCATTAATAATTAATGATTCAGACTGCCTTGTTCTCTTTGCATTAAACAAATATATTTAAGATTCTCTACAGGGCAGTGCACTGTGTGAAAAATAACAAGCTAGACAATTTTCTAGTGATAACAAGTCAAAAAAGGGGTTTAATTCTTAGATAAGAGACCTTTAGATAAAAAATCTTAAAAAGAAAATTTGCAAATTATGACAATTAGAACTTACTAAAATACCTTCTGGAGGCCAGATTCCAACTGACACATATTTTTTGCATACTAACATTCAGTGGCATAATTTAAGGACTACTGTCACAACAGAACTGATCAATTTTTTTTAAAAAATATCTTTTTTGCTGAAGTGGTCTTATGTACTCCTTCATCACCTTTTATCACCACAGCAGCATCCCAGGGTCATCCAAAAATAGTTTGCTATTTTAAAAACTTTTTATCTTTGTTGATATTGTGAGTCTTATATGGTTACCTAAACCAAGACTTTTAAATGTTTTAGTACTTTTCAAAGTACTAAAAAATCAATAGCAGGTTGCAAGGTCCCCAAATGCCTTTCGATTGTTCATTAAGTAGTGCAGCAGACTTTCAATATTGAGCCTGCCCTAATATCTGTTAAAGGACCTTCCAAAACACATTTTTATTTGTTTCTTATATAAATAGTGACACTTAGCAAGTATGCTCAGCTGCTCTGTAGTGAGTATTTAGTAATATAAATTTAAAATAAAACTCAGTAGAACTTTCTGAATTTAATAAAGAGTAGGCTGTATGTACCTTGGATATTTACTGCTGTGTCTTGGATGATGGATGTCTTTGATGAAATAAGTCTAGTGTCATTTTAGAGCTGCAAAACCTATTTCACAACGGAAAAAAAAAAGGTTGACATCCAAAGCATAGAAGTATTTATGTGAAAATACATAAGAATTCAATGACTTGTAAAATAGAGTTTATATGACCATTTTTCAGAACAGAATAACATAAAGAGGCAAATTGTAATCTTGCCAATTTATAATTAGATCCTGTGTTAGCACAGCATATCTTACAGCCCCATCGATCACCACAAATTGGACATCACTTTTAGGACAGAACCTCAAGGATCTGTGAGTCTCTTCTGACCTGAAATCTTATTCTCTGTCTCTACGACCTCCTCACAGTGGTCTAGCCATCAGCTAAATGTGAACACGACTAAGCAACGCTCTTCCAAACCCTTCAAAACTCCTAATCTTTTCCCAGCCACTGTTTGCAATGTCACTCTGCTGGCCCCAGGCTATGCTTTCAGCCATCACTGCTGCCTGATCCTTTCTGTGAAGTGCCACCTCAGTGACTGTCCCTGTGTGGCCCCCCTTGTCCACTTACCCAGGCTACACTCTCAGCCAGGCTTCATCTCAGAAACTGCAGCACCCAATCTTTTGGTAGTGACGAACCAAATGAATGCTCTCCTAGCTTTTCAGGCTACTCCAGTATCCATCATTTGCTAGCTGGCTTGCAAATGTACCTATTCCTTCCTATTTATTCACCAACCTGAATATTTTTTTACCATGAACATAGGTTATGATCTTTACTCTGAAAGGACAGACCCTTCAGGATGCTTCGTAATAACAACCAACACCTTTTAATTTAGTCTAAAATTCTTTCAAAATTTCTTAAACTTCTAGGGCCTACCACTTACCAATTTACTATGGAGAGGGGAATGAAGTAGGTGATTCCATAATGCTCTCTCCAACCTAGATGCTTTATGATTCTAAATTTTCTGACAAACATTTCTGTGCCTTCTTTCCTACTGCTGTATCCGACCAGTTATTCTCCTTCTAATTCTACTTAAACATTCCATTTGGTAACACCTACAAAAACTTAGTCTGAATTGTACCATTATTTACATAGCTAACCTCTACTGATTGATCCCAAGTCCTCTAGATTCTATATTTTCACACACTAACACAAAAAATGCTTCATTACAAACCCCATGAAGCTCTGCTTCCATACTGTTAGGCATGAAAGGCTCCAGTCAATAGCAAGAACTCCTGAACACTATGACAACATAAATATTAAACAAAAATCAACTTCCAGATTTAGGATGCTCACAATCTTGAAACAATCATTATTTTCTCTTGATTTTTTTTTCTGCTCTCCTAACACTATTATTATATTATATCCTACTTACATTTTGATGAATCGATGAATTTTTGTAACTAACCCTTTTCCCATAGTATTTCTCTCTATCTCAGCAACAACATGAATTTTTATTTTTTAATTCTTGTATTCAAGCAGTAGTTCCCAAAGTTTTCCTATTTTAAACCACAATACAGAAAAGGAAGTGTCACACTCCATGAAAAATCAAGTTTCATGACTGAATGCAGTTTGCAACATTATATAGGACCTCAAATATGTCCACATCCTATTAAACCTCTGATGCATACATGACCATTTAAAAGCATCCCAGACATCTTCAGTGACTGAGTTTGTGAGTCACGATTCTACAATATGTTTTAAGACTTAATGTTCTGATTAGATGCTTTTATTTTCCCTGGAATTATTTATCTATATACATGTAAAAAAAATATTTAAACACAGTTTTCTTCAGAGTTAAGCTAATCTTTTGACATATGCTTCTAAAAGACTAGCAGTATTTGTCATTTTGTCCCAAAGGGAAGATTCTAGTTTCTAACAACTGTAAAGTTAGACTTGCAAGAGAAGAAGACAAACACAAAGCTTTGGTTTTCTTTTGGGAACAAAAACTTTGAAAATCCATGCTAAAAGTGGAAACAATTTTAATTTCTCATTTTACAGCTAACAGGGTCATGAGACTTGTCATAATTAATCTGAAATGTAGTCTCTTTATGTCATAGACAATGGATATAAAAAAAACTTCTACATGAGTAAATTATTGACATTGCCTCACTTCTGCCACAGTCCTGAATCAATTGTGAACAAATAGAATGTGCTTCTTCAAAGATAATACCATCACAAAAGATTTCCAGGATGAGTACTGGAAGTTAGAAACAAAAAAAAACTCCTTTACATCATTGGAGGGTACCAGCCAATGGATTCAGCCTGCTTTTCACAGAAAAGCTGAATTCTATTATGTTGGGTCAGTGAAAGCCTTGATGTGCTCTGTCATATCTACAACACTAATTTCAGGTCTCCTGCTCAAGTATGTTTTGTAACCAATGGGCAGGATTCTTTAAAGCATCCCTGTAGTTTACTAACCAACCCAAGGCACTTTGCACTTCTAAATTACTTATGCACTTTACCACTTAGAGCATTTAGCAAAATTATACAAATTGTCTTTTTGCTTTAAAAAATCTATTTTCTTTCTCCTAAGCAAAGTTTCTTTATTCATACTATGGTTTACAGTCCTTTAACTAATTTTCTCTAAAGGTAAAACATTTTTCATCTTAAATTATTGGAGTGGAAAATTGCACAGGTTTAAAAATTTATGAAAAAATATGTAACAGCCTACGGTCTCATAAAATATGTATCATACAGCACCATATTTATTCTACCTAATTGTTAAATTTGCTTAAAGTGCCCACTGTGATTTGTTTGGCAGAAGATAGTTCTTTTTCCATAAAAGCATTTTCTGTGTCTCACAGTGTTATCTATTGTTTGAACTGTGCCATGAAAAAACAATGCATAGCATTTCTGATAATTTTTTTTCCTGTCCTTATTAAAAGAGGTTATCTGAGAGTGGAAATATAAAATAGCATCATTATGAAGCCATTGAGGAAAATTTAAATCTGAATAACAATTATTAAACAATGAATGTAAATAAATATAATCATATAAATATAGTTTTTACATTTAATTAAAATTTTCCCATCAGGATATGGCAATCTGGAGTGAAAATACTAATTTTGCTTAACCATTATATTCTTTCAGATCATCTTCATTCATTAACAAGCTTAAATAACAGGATATTTCACAGTAGCTCCTGACAAATAATTGGTTGATAATGTGTCTGCCTAGCAGTGGAAAAAATTGCAATGTCAGTGACACAGCTTAAAGAGAAGATGTCTTTAGTTATGTTTTTTTCAAGAATAAATAAATTTTGTTTATTTCTGTACTACCTTGTAATCTAAGCAGATGGTAAAACAATAAAAAACAAAAAATAAAGATTAAAATAAAGATAAATCTATTATTTTAAGATGAAGAAGTTAATTAAGTTCTTTAGAATAGTTTTGAAGTCCCAAAAAAGTTAAACTTAAAAATAGTCCTAGTTCATAGCTGTTTCTGAAATTTTTCCCATACTTAAAACTACTGAATTTACCAATAGATTTTGAAATGTTGCTCACTATGTCATATGATGTTGAAGCTCTCTTTTTCACCATTTGACAAATGGTTTGTTTTTTATCAAGTAAACCTTCAGCAGAACTAATCATATAAATTTTCATTATTTTTATGTATTTATATCAAGAAAAATGTATATGCAGAGACACTCATAGGGCTGGGCCACAAACCCTTTGATTCAGGATTCAACACTGTTGTTAAGTGCACGCTTAACTTAGTAAACAACAGTAGTTATAGATTAGTTAGCTGTAATTTGTACAGCAGGAATACTAATTGATATGAATAGGAATACGCAAGTTCAAAAAATTCATTGAACACTTTGAATAATGACCATAAGCAGCTCATGAATCGTTCAGATTTTTCTGCTTTCAATAGAAAAGGTATATCAAAGTTAATAAAATCTGTCTGCAGTTATACCACTGGAGACATTAAACTCTTGTCAAGCAACTACTGAAATTCACATCTTCCAGAACAAATTGATCTACCTGGATATCTGACTCCATCCATGCACCAGGATTTTCTCCTCAGACTACATCTAGAAGTTTTTAAGTTGGGCCACTCCTCCAGGTCTTGCAACTACCTTATAAAGCCTGGCTGGTTCATGCCCATTAACTTGATTGCTGAAGATTAAGGTTGTTTTTTTTTTACTGTGTCTTCTCCCTGGCAATCCCCCAAAGCTTTCTAAAAGTTTCCTTAAAGCTTCAAGTGTTTTTAGACTTAAAGGATTGTCTGTGGGTCTCTGAGGCTGCAGGGTCCTTATGAGGGCCTTTTTAAATAAGCTTTCAATTTTTTTGGTTTCTTCCCTCAGCACCAAGGACTGCAGGACACAGTGCTTGGTTGTCCTATACTTTAAAAGAAATATCTCTGTCTGTGCATCCAATGGGATAAGATTAGCTCCAACACTCAGCAAAAAATACTAAGTTTGATGCTTTCACACAATCCATGGTTGTAGCAAATCCAGCTTTGATAAACAGAGTAATAGCTTTTTTTAAAAAAAAAATACCAACAATACTATTTCATTACTTTTAATGATTAAATTGCTCCATCTGATCAAACAGATTGCTTTGATTATGTAGACTTCATCTGCAGAGATACTATAATGTCAGAAAATAAAGGTACATTAGCCTTTTAGAATTTACTCACTCTTCATAGGTGTTATTATGTTATCTATTGCATTAGATAGATGTATGAATGATTAGGTATTTTTCCCCCTTTCTTATAAAAATAACATCTGGTTTCCCTTTCTTTCATTTATTAAATTTTGTTTTGCCCAGATTAGGAGTAATTCTCACACTGTTTGGAACAGGTTTGATAAACAAAAATTAAGCATCATAATGGTATTAAATATATGTTCTGTGAAGTAAATATTGCCTTGCATTGCTGTGAATCATGACCCTTGTGCCAGGTATACTTAAGCCACCTATTCTCATTCAGTGCTACTCCAAAGCACTGTGTTACATCATTGTATACTCCCACTTAAGCATGTGAGCGCATTTAGATTGCTTTGGGGGTCCATGGAAAACAAAAATTACTCTTCAAGACATACTTTCGACAATCACCATTTTGTTTTGCTAGGACAATCATCCTAATTGCATCTAAACTCAGAGAAATGTGCAACCTTCATTTCTTATTCCCATAAAATTAAACTAAGGAATCTACTGAAGCGCACCACTATCCCACTCCCTTCCACCCTGTAGCCAAGCAGGAGGGACAACAGGATACAGATGTGGTCTGGATGCAGAACACATCCCAACACACAATCAGGACATGGTTACAATGCCTTCCAAGTTTCTCCACTTCAGCCATATTCACAAAAGGCAATTTTGGTGGGCATGTTCCTTTTCACCAAAACTGTGTTTGAGGATCTATCTTATTCATCTAACCTTTACTTTTCATATGATAATCCTGTCTTCTTATCCTTGGGAGACTCACCTCAGTAAAACATTAGGATTTTCACTATAGTTCATAGCACAAAGATCCACTGGAATCAATCATGAAGTGAACAATTCTTAGATCTAACAGTAATATTACTATTTCAATATATCAGATGTCTCATTAGGATATGTTTCAATTAAAATGCAATGCATAAAAGACATAGATCAAAGGAGGAAGTTAAGAAAATATTGATGATCAATATGAACACACAAGGAAGTCCATACTGTTTTCAATTACTTCTTGAACTTAGACCTTTAAAGTACAGAAAGACAGTTTAGAAAGGAATGGCACTGAAGCAATAAATAAGATCTCTACATTCATCAAAGTTAAGAAATAATTGAGCTTTCTAAGACTGATGCATACAAAAGGGACATAAGTACCCTCAACTAGTCTGTCTGAAACAAACAAAATTGAAAAACTGAAGTAAATCAAATTATAGCTGCTTTTAAATGTCAGTTACTCTTTAAGTCTGGTTAAGCTTCAGTAGATTTGCAGGAAGAAATCATAACTAATGGATCCTAATAAAGAGCATTCCAATTAGGTAGAATGGAATTTTATACTGAAAACCTTAAATGTCAAAAAATTATAATATTCTGAATTATCATCAATCATATTTAGGAGCAATTAAATGTAAAGGATAATGTTAGTGAAACTGGGTAATCACAGTTCTAAAGAAAAGACAATATTTTTTAACACATTCTGGAAACAAAATAAATAGACATTCTCCCTGTTTTATTCTATTTAAAAGGATTAAGGTGGCTGCTCTTCATTCTTGATCACCTTAGAAATGAATGAGAAAAAATAATGAGCGAATATACACAAGACTGAGTCCCTCTGGAAAAAGGTAGACCAAGAGATTACTGATACCAAGAAGCCATATTCTTCTCTTCTTAAAGAAGCACCTCCTTGTTTTTCGTGTCAGAACTTAAAGAATGCAGTAAAAATGTCTCAAAACTGTCCCCATAAGATGAGATACCACAACAACCACAGATGGCTAACAGGAAGATGCTAATTTCTGTCCTACAGGAGGTGAAAGGTTTTGAATTAGTACACCACATAAGATTTCACTGTGCAGACTGTGGGGAAGGCACAGATGCAACAACAGGAAAATGCCAGGCTGGGTGAGCCACACCTGGAAAACCTTCCAGATGAAAATTCTCACCATGGCAAACTGCAGGAAAGAAAGCAGCTGCACAGACACATGGCATCTCAAGCTGGAATGGCACACACACCACTGGACACCAAGGACTTGTTACATAAGTGGTACCTTGGGAAGAACGCTTGAGGAGCCCCAACACAGAGAAGACCAGAAGAAGAAGAAGAAGGGCCAGTGGGATGCCACAGGAACCCATGTGGTGGTGACTACATTCCTATTTAATGTCTCTCTTTCTTTCCCTTTTTCTTCCCCCCCACCTCATGTTTACTATTAAGTAAAATCTGTACTATTGTCTCTGGCATATGGTCTCATTTGCACCTTAGCTCAGGCAGAGGCCTCTTTTAATAATTGGCCCCTACCATTATTTCAGATATAAGATCCTAACATTATTCTGGTGGGTCATAACATTATGTCTTCTACCCATTTAAAAGCAAAAAAATAATCATACAATCTTGAAAATTTCTTGAGAACATCTTCTAGCATAAGTACAGAATCTGCCTGTATGTCCTAAAGCATAATGTTTGAGCTCAAAACAAAGCACAGCAGTTGAACAATAGGAGAATAAAAAATCACGGATATCCAGTAGGGTTTGAAATGTTATTCTATATGCACATATTTCCTCTGCTCCCTCTCAGTGATTCTCAGTGCTTCTATCATCCCATCACAGAAACCATCAGCCTACAGCTGAATGGCCTTTAAATCACTGGATTTCATATCTGACTCTAAAGGTACCTTAGATTCAGTGTGGTTGATTGTTTCAACTGGAAAAAATCTTCCTCTTGTGAATAGCCAAGTTACATATGTCAGAAGCAGCTGACTGCTATACCTAAAATGTAACACTGTAAAAACACAGAGTATGAAACTTCCCAAACTCTCACTGCAGTACATGAGGAATAATAAAGCTGTAAAAGTTTAAAACAGTATTTCTTCAGAAAATGTTAGCATCATTATATGTTAGCTGCAAACACACTTGTCACGATTCTTTGCTTACTCCTGTTTATAGGTGATAACCTACCTTAAAAATGAAGTATGTGGTTGTAGCAGGATGCTCTGCCCTATAATGCAAACAACTTGAACAAGGCTCTGATTTGTAGTCATTTCACCCTAGTCCCTTCTACATATTAGAGTGCTTAAGTTTTCACAGAAAAACAAAACAAAACAAAAAGAAAACTAAACAAAAAAAATACCCTTCCATATTATTATATCTTTCAGAGAGTGGCTGAAAGTTATTTATATTACTGTAAAACTTCATTAGTTAAGGTCAATCTGCCAACATGACATTGGCAAAAATAGTTAACCAGGGAAACTCCACTATGCAGCAATGAACAGACACCAGATAAATATTTGGTAGTTTCTATCTTCTCTAGTAAAAATATAAATTTGCCCACCTTTAGGTGCTTCAACAAGGGTTCACCAATAGACACCAACTTTGAGGATGATGTGGGTAGAGAGGGAGTGGGAAGGAAGAGGAGGAGAAAGAGACCCTGGGCCTCCCCCCAACAGTGTAGGTGTACCCAGTACAGCCTGGTGGTGCTCAGCTGTGCCCCCACTAGAAGCATCTACATTCCTCACTTGGCTGGATGGCATCTGGAGGAGGTAATGGATGTGGGTCTAGCTGGGGGAGAGCTGGGGGTTTTGGGGTACTGCCTTCCAAGGACAGTGGGATGGGTATCTTGAAGTGGAAGGACATTTTGAGGAGAGACAGGACCCCAGGGACTCTCAAGAGAGGTTGGTGAGGGGTTGTGATATTTTCGGGGAAGATGTCCCAGGGTATGAATGTACAGGGACCAGGTCTGTATTGGGGTGGGGTAGAGGGCAGCACATTTGAGGTTGGGGGATTTTGAAGAGAACACTGGGTAAGGATTCAGGTTACCCTCAAAGGTTCAGGTTCCCCTCAAAGGTTTCAAGGTGGAGCTAGGCCAGTTGTTGCTGCAGCTCTTGTGCCTTCTTGATGGCACCTTTTCTCCCTTAAACTTTCTCAAGGGGTAAATAATGCTGCTCCTTTGTCTATCTCCAGGCCTGATGTAATTCTCTTTCTGCCATGTAACTACAGTCAATGACACTTTCTAGAGGGCTTTTTCAGTTGCTCCATTTCCTTTTCCAGCCTACTAGCTTTTGATTTGGCTGGTTTCTCACCTGTCAGAGATGTCCTCACTGACCTTTTCCTGCACTTGAAGTCATTGCTCACATGCTCTGCAACACTTGCACATTGTGATGTCTGATGGCTCCCAGGGCTCAGGTGGGAAAAGGATGAATCAGACCTCAACGTTGTTACTTGGCTTCTTACATCTCCTGCCTATTCAAAGTTAAAGAATGCAAATTGACAAAACTTGGGAAATTGACTCAAAACAGGAGACAGTACCACCATTATGTATAACCAAAAGAGGTCTGTCACTAACTCAACATCAGATAATAAAAGAGTTTTCAACAATTCTAAATTAGACATTCATGGGAATGTCTTATTTTGCATTAGTATATAATACGATCCTAAAAGGAGGAAGCTAAAATCTTTGCTTTTACATACCCCCAAAGCTTTTGCTAGTCTTGATGGCTCCTAGATGCAGCTCATCCTGTTCCTTGTCCCAGAGCTTCTGCTGCTCCTGAAGAGCACAGGTCTATCCTGCACCATCAGGTCTATTTCCTGGCCCAGTGGGAATGGCCACTACACCACCTTGCCTGACCTCACCACTCCCCAGGGGCTTGTGACAGGCAGGACTTGCCAGGTGCTGCCAGATGCCACCTGCAAAGAGAGGAGCCAAGCTCCTAAGTGCAGCAGGGCATTGGCTTAATCCCTATCAGCAATTAATAGGATTAATCCCTATCAGCAATTCCACCAGCCCAGCACCACCAGCACCACCCTGGACCCCTGGGTGTGTCTCTTGGGTCTGCACTACCCCTTAATGTGCCTTTCAGGGGCCAGGGCTCCTTCCAGTGTGATTTTCTGCGTGTCACAGACTTCAGGATGTACCTTTTGGATTCTACCCATACCCCACTGCTTTTTTCTACATGATGTTGCTCATCACTTAATAAAACATAAAGCTTTTCCCCATTTAAGTTGCAGCACTGGGTTTCTGAATGAAAATACCAACTATAGGTTGAAGACCTTTCCTCTGCCTTCTCCCAAAGACACATGTAAGAAGAGCAATATCTCTAGATGTCTACTGCTCATTTTCAGTTCTCTCCACATTTTTAATATTTACATGGTTATTACATGGATTGAAGTGTGTGATACAGAATGTATTAAAAATGAGTAAATCTTTTCTTCCCAGTGAATTGAAACTGAATATAAAGCAGAAAGGTTTTATAAACATATTAAATTGGTGTAGCTTAATTTTTCATACCCATGAGTATTATACTATATATCTTGCTACAGCTTCACAGTACCTTGCATTAGCATCAATGTGACCAGAGAGGATACCAAAATTAAGGTCTATGAAACATGATTATAAGTGGAAGGTGCTGGCAGCAAAAACAGCCTCTAACATATTAAAGAAAATATGGTTTTAGAGCAGGTCAGAAAGTCTTCACTTGTAAGATGCTTGTAGAATAGATTAATCTGTAGATTCTGCATCATATTCTTGGTCACACAAAGAAATTACCTATAAAATTGACAGACAATCCATACAGTGTGGATTGAAGAGTTATGTGTGTGAAAATGTGACAGATCTATTACCAGTATGACTAGGAAGTAGGATACTACTTTTATTTCTCCTATTTTGGAAAGAATTCCAGCAGGGTTTAAAAAGTACAGATAATTCATCTCTGCAGAAGGAACTCCCACAGGCTTCAATCAGTAAGGTATTTTTTGTTTTTTATCAAATTAAATCTGACTGCCTCATGTTTGTAATGACAAAATAGTTCTAAAATCAACTTAGTGAGATTCCTTTCTCTTCCTTACCAAAGGAAGACAGAAAAATATATATGGCATATAAAATATATAAGTAAAAATGGGGAAAAATATTCCAGTAAGATGGAGGAAACCTCCTCAGGTTTAGAGAGTGTTTTGGCAAAAATCACTCACTGATAATAAACATTGGATGTTTGGAGATGTGCTGAGACAAATGGATTAAGAGCAGATGTACTGCTCCACAACCACCAGAACTCAAGAAAAAAAACCACATTGTCTCCAATTTTATTTTTGTTTTTCTCTGTTTTAGCTGCAAGTGTTATGAAATGTCAAGATTCACACATTCCCAAAGAGCCTTTGAAATATCACAGAGACAGCCTAGTTCTGGCTTTTAGGGCAAGTATGTACTGATGCATTTAATTTATTTTTTATTCTGCAACTGAGAGAAGTTCACTGGCCTTTCCAATTGCAAACGATAGCAGCATATCTAAATGGTGTCCTTGTGGGGAGATTGAATCAAATCTAATGATGACAGGGGAGTGGCATAGATAAAAGCTAAAAAGAATTAGTTCATATGTAGATAGTAACAAGTTTAAAAGTGCTTTTCAAGTGTCTAATAATTCTAATTAATTACATATATGAATTCTAAAATGTGCATAACATTATATTCAGAAAGAAAGATGCCTTTATTCAAAATCACTTCAAAAAGAATACATGTCACCCTTCAGTATTAATTATTTTATACTTCATAAAGCACTTCTCAAAACAAGTGTCATTAAACAGGTAATAGCTAAATTTAAATTAAAAAGTAAGTAAAAATTTTCTCTGTTTGAAAATAGTTTCTTCTACATGTGTTAAAATTGGGGGAAAAAAATCCACAAAAAACAACCCATATAACTAATTCTTAAAGTTTATTTTTAAAAGAATGTTTCGTATGACAGATACTCATCAACACTCATTTTGGAGATGTCACTTAGAATCAAATGACTATTTCTGACCACACAATTTGAAAGAAATCCTCCTATACTTGTTGATATTTGGTTGATTTAGTCTGAGTTGACTAATATTTTAATTTTTTATCTTCATTCTGCAGTTAGTAAAATTTTAACAAATTGCTTGACTTTTTAATGTGGATGTCTGTCAATTCTTAAAATGAAAACTCTCTTCTCAGGGTAAAAAATCTGTGCAATTTGCAGCTATTTTCCATTTACCTGCCGAAGATGCCACTTTCATAGTCTATTAGTAAGGTGGAAAGAGGAACAGAGTTTCACTGGGTCTCAGTTATCATAAGAACACAAAAAAACCCGATCAACTTTGACACGCTCTAATCACTCATTCTTGAATTCTAGTAAATATAAATTTCTAAAAAGGCACTCCTAAGCTATAGATTAAATCGATTAAATAACTGACATTCATCCATTGGCTCAGCTGCATCCCCTCAAGCTCAACAACTTTTTTTCTCCCATCTGCTATAATATGACTAGATAGAAATGGGTAATTAAATGATTATGTGAAAAACGAACCCAAAAGGAAGAACTTGCAACACACAAAAACGCACGCATGTGCATCCTTAGGTTTAAAGCTTTTTCAGTCAAAATTTGTCTCAATCTGGACTACATGTTGAAAGATCAAATAAGGGTATTTAGAAGCCTCTCAAAATTAAATATGAGCAAGAATGCGGTTGCAAAACCAGCAGAATAACTAAATCTCAGCTGGTGGTTCAGAACTTAATTTTTTCAGCCATAAGAATGTCTTTATCTTAGCCTGCATACTAGAAACAAGATGCTGGCCTACACGCAAAAGATGTGTGTAGTACACTTCAGTACACTCACTGGCCTCAATTCTCTTGTTCAAATCAAACCTGTGAACCTGTCTCTAGCTGTACCTTAAATTTACACTCCCAAATCCTCCTATCTCCTGCACTTTTGCTTTTCCTTATACTGAAAAATGTTTTAAACATATATATGTGTGCACATATATTGCATATATTTGTATCTGTATTTGTCCCTTTGCGTGTTCATACTTGTGCTCTCAAAAATGTCATGCTCTATTTCAAACATTGAGAGTAGTTTAGGATTGATAAGAATAACAAATAAGGCATAAGTCACTGGTGTAAACTTCCAAGTATATATTTGAAAGCATTAGGAGGCCTGTATTTTCTGATTAAACACAGATATGGGAAAATACTTAAATTCTGAGATATTTATTCAATGTAACTTAAAGTGATTTTCTATCCAGCTACTCTCTCATTTCCAGTCATGGACTCATTACAATTTTCATGTAAGTGAAATCTAAATGAGGCCTATGTGCATGTCTCCAGGCAGTCCTAATCAGGGCTTGGCCTTCACCTCTGCAGCAGGAAGACAGAAAATCATAACTCTCAGACTTAAGTGGATCTCTTGTGGCCCATATACACTAAGGATTCACACTGTGAAGTAAGAGCATTCAATTCTTCTCTTTTCTTCTTCCAGCAGAGAGATTTGGAAATACTAAAGATCACAGCTTGAATCAGAGGGAACACTCAGATATCTTTGACTTCCTGTGAAAGGGAAGGGAAAAAAAAATCTAAGATTACAAAATATCTCACAGAATGAAAATGCCCAATCTCCACCATCTTGTTTTGAACTTTAAAGTTTTTGTTTGGAGATGGATGGGTAGGAAAAGTTCCTTAAGAAACGAAAGCTGTAATTTTTAGTATTTTACTGCAAGATATGAGCAAATTACAATATTGATTTTTATTTAAGCAACAACTGATCCGTGCATTTCAAGAATGAAATAGCTGGGGTAACAGGCAGCTTTCAGATTTCAGCACTACATACAGTAGGAATAAAAATAAAATTTCTTTTTACTCTAAAAAAGAAGGGGGAAAAGGCTTATTTCATAATAAGTAAAAAATTCCAAAGTCTTATAGAAGTTTTTTGTTATTTTTATCTCAAAAATATCCCCAAATATGGAAACAGAATTTTTCCAATGAAAAATATTTTTGACTGAAAATTAAATATAAATTCTAGTACTTCTGATAGTAAGAGAAATACTAGTCAGTGTAAAAAAAAAGTACTTCTGCTGTAGCACAATAAAAGATGATTATGAAAGGGGAAATGTATGCAAGCCATAAGCAAAACTTCCTGATGCTTATATACATTATTCATAGCACTGATAGGAGTATTCAAACTAGCCTCGCTTTTTGTGTGATTCAGGACAGCAACTTTCCACCAGTTGTCTCATTATTGATCAAAAAACCTTTTGTTTGGCTGAAATGCATCTTTGAAAAAAGAGTCATCTACCCTTGTTAACAAAATACAGAAAATTCATTTCCTTTTGCTCTTTCTCCAGTGACTAATCTCCTCACTGTTAAAATTTATGCTCAATTTCTACCTCAGATTTAGTACTCTGTAGCTTACAGAATTTTTCCCTAATAAAAAGTATTCAATAGCAAGTCACATATCAAGTTTATTCAGATAAAACAATCAGATGTAAGTCGTTAACAGCAACATTTTATCACTTTTTAAGAAATTGGAAAGCCAAAAATCATCAACCATGAGAAGATATTTTCAAAGGTCAAAGCTGGTGATTAATCTCCTTTGAAAAGCAAAAGACAGAAGCAAGGGCAATCAACAAGTTTTACAGGAAAATTCCATTTTTACACAAAAGATCACTAATCCTCTACCAGTTCACAATGACCTTTACAAAATTAGATCTCTACAGAGTGCTACAGGGTAAAGTAGCTTGCACAGCCCCTGGATAGGGACACTTCTTTTGCCCTTTCTGTTACACTTTCTGTACTGTTTGACAAAGCATTCTACACCAATTTCTGTTTAAGAAAATCCAAGAGGAAGCCTCAAAAGAGAGCAGCTGCATGCATTGCACTGACTTATTTTCCACACATTATTTCATCGACTTTCATTTCATAAGAGCTACAGATGTCATGTATCTGCACTTCTGTAAGGCCTATAACACAGTCCTCTAAATCCTTCTGTCTAAATTGGACAGTTGCAGATTTGATAGGTGGACTGCTCAGTGGATAAGGAGTTGGTTGGATGTTCACATCCATAGGGCAGCAGTCAACAGCTCAGCATTCAGATGGAGATCAGTGACAAGTGATGTCCTTCAGGGATCCATATTTCAACCAGGACAGTTTAATATATCCACAATTGAGTGAAGCCTCAGCAAACTTGCAGATGACACCAAGGCGAGTGGTGCTGTTGGCAGACACAAAGGGTAAAATGCCATCCAAAGGGCCCTGGTCAGGCTCAAGAATCCCGAGAGGTTCAACAAAGCCAGGTGCAAGGTGCTGCTCCTGGGCCAGGGCACCCCCTGGTATTGTCACAGGCTGGGGGATGGACAGATCAAGAGCAGCCCAGTTGAGAAGGACTTGGGGGTGCTGGTGGGTGAAAAACTGGACATGAGCTGGCAACATGCACTTGCAGCCCATTGGCAGCCACTGCCTAGGCTGCATGCAAAGCAGCGTGGCCAGCAAGTCAAGGGAGGTGAATCTGCCCCTCTTTTCCACTCTGGTGTGATCCCACCTGGAATATGCATCCAGCTCTGGAGCGCTTAATATAATGAGGAGATGGACGTTCTGGAGTAGGTCCAGGGAAGGGCCATGAACATGACTGGAACACCTCTCCTATGAGAAAAGGCTGAGAGACCTGGAGCTGTTCATCCTAGAGAAGAGAAGACTCTGAGGAGACCTTATTATGGCATTAAGTACTATATAGTAACATATAATTACTATATCATAACCAAACACCTTTATTTCAGTACTTAGAAGCAGTTCACAAGAAAGATGGGAACAAACATTTTAGCAGGGTCTGTTGAGATAGGATATGTGTTAATGGTTTTAAAATGAAGGAAGTTTGATTTAAATTGGATGTTACATTTTTGACATTAAGGGTGGTGGAAACACTGGAACATATTGCACAGAGAAGTGGTGGATGCCTAGTCCCTGGAAACATTCAAGGTCAAGGTTAGACAGAGCTCTGAGCAATCTGATGGTTGAAGATGTCCCTGCTCATTGCAGGGGGAGTTGGACTAGATGACCTTGAAAGGTTCCTTCCACCTCAAACTATTCCATGATTCTATGCTTCCAAATCTTGAAAATGTATCACTTTAAGTTTAACATCCAGGTGTGCCATGTTCACTTTACAGACCCTTGATCATTCCTACTAGTCTTGACAACTTATTCATTTTTATCACCATCACATTTCCAGTTGACTCACTTTTTTGTTTACGTATGCCCCATTTTCATTACCAAAACTCACTTTTCAAAATCATTTATTCTAGAACAAGACACCTTAAACTGCAAATTAGGTGATTATGTATATTTAGATATCTACGTATTCTGAATAATTCCAAAGAATTTTGCAGCAATTGCTTATGAAAATTGACTCAAAAATGCAATTTCATCTCAAAAAGATTTTTTCTGCTTCTCTGTTATGACAATGCTATAAAGATGACAAAGATTAAAAATGGGGCTTTTATCTAAAGTAATTATTCCAAATATTTTTCTTAATATTAATCTTTTATAACCAGCTGTTGCAGTTATTAACTGCAAAGAAAATGCCAGAATAATAAATGGAATCCATATAGGCATATGCTTTTAAATAATCTCATTTCTATTTTATGGGTACTTTTGTGTTTTATAAACCACCTGTAACACTGATATTCAACAGAGATACTACTACTGTGAAGGATTCATTTCTGGCCTGACAATGATTCCTCAACTCCTTCATAATCAAGAAAATATCTTAATACAGTAAAAAATTAGTGTTTGAATAGGCAGTGTAGGGAATGCTGTTTCATATTTTGTTGCTTTACCTCCTAGAACTTAAAAAAAAAGATTAAAACATGAACCTACGGAAAACATCTGTTTTCTTATTCCAGATACCAGCTAAGCATTCATAGGTTTCTGTAATCTAGTACAAAAATAAACTGCATGACAAATCAGTAATTAATATACTTAACACACATCTGTTAAAGACTTTACATTATACTGAAGGTTAATTTTGCCTAGTGTTACCACTTTATTTGTAAATGTAAGTATTTGTAGTTGTAAGTGACTGTGACTATAAATGCAGGCTTAAGAGAAATAGGCAGAAAAAAATCAATGATTTTAGAGAACTCCTTCAAAATATTTCAACTACTGAAAAAAACCCACCAAAAATCCAACCAAAACCCACCCACACACAAAAAATTAAACTGAGAAAGACAAGGCTTTCCAAAACTGCAGATTAAAAGGTTGCATTCTAAGATAACAAGCAGGGCAGCAGCCAAGAGGTTAAATAATCTCATGAGATTTCCTGTTTGGATCAGCTTTTGTTATTTAAATTCACATAACAGCAATCTATAATTTTGTTTTGTGCAACTTATGTTATATTCTATCCAGATGACATAAGAATTTTAGAATTAAGGTTGCTTAAATGTATATTACTCAAGATACACACACAAACAATCAAGAAAACAGTCATTTATATCACTCCTGGTTTTGGTCCTTCCCTGCCTCACTAAAAAATATTATATAATATAAATAAATATATAAACATATATAAATACTGTACAGCTCTTCCCCCTTCTACAAATTCTGCTAACTGATTCCCAAAAAAAAACAACTAG
>JANRGV010000084.1:35407530-35455928 GCA_024734035.1 Alethe castanea
ATATAAATATATTATATTATAGCAATATAAAATATTGAAATATATATATATGCCTCACTATATAAAATATTCTGCCATGGATAATAATAATTCCTTTCAGCTCATAATTCCTTTTCAGCTCTTGAAAGTAATCCTAGCATTCACTGTTTAAAGCCACAATCAAACATAATATTTAATCTGTGGTCTAGATTAAGATCATTTTTTTGCTAATTCACTAGCTCTATATAATGTAGTATGAAGTCAAATTACTCACTTGGAGATCATTCTTGGAAACCCTAACACATTACTGGTAAATTCTTTGCCAATGGAGAATTCGTTAAGGAGCATTGAGATCAATGACTGAATTTATTGTGGTGCTTGTTATAATGAAGTAAATGTAAATAAGATTAGCATGATATTCGTATTTTTTCAACGGAATGATTTCTTGTTGAATTTGTGCTATAGGAGAGCAATGAAAAGGATAACAACATAGTTCTTGTAATGGAGAAGCAAAAGACAGCTTTATTTAAAGAAACACTACACTTATATATAGGGTAGTTCGTTCAATATAGAATAGAAAAGGTTCATTGTTTCAAGAAGGCAACACCTTTTTGAAAACATGCTTTCTGCAAAATATCACGTGTCTCATGCACTCTGCATAATCATTGTTATAATTTCTTGTCCTTGAGCAACCTGAGAAACCAAAGGCTTCAAAGCTGCTTCTTCCCTGGTTCCCAGCAGTATTCAACAACAATTTCTAAATTGTAATTTCCTGTATCAATAGATATTAGATCTAAGTAATTCTTTTAGAAAGTCAAATAAGTGGGAATAGTACTGAAGAAGATTTGGTTTGTTTTTTGTTTTTTTTTTTGCTCCATCATGTTAGCCTCTCTCTGTTTCTTTCCTGTTTTTCTCAGTTATTTCTGAATATCCTTATAATTAGTGCCTGATTTGCCATCTTTGGTTACCTATTCTGCTGTTGAAATTGGACTCCTTATTTACAATCAAATTATTAAGTGATCTTGATCTACATTCCTTAGCCACTAACTAATGAAAGTAGTAATGAAAGTAGAGCCATGGGTGTTCTTGGGTTTATCATTATATTAATATATTATATTAAGCATTATATGAATACTTACTATATTATAATTACATTTTTCTTTAAATTGTTCATTCTGACCATGGTTTCTTGTGAATTGGAATCAGTGAATTGAGTTGTTGACATTAGTTGCTAACACTAATTATTAGTAATATTAACTAATATTAAAGACTGTATAGAAGCAGGCTATCCGTGTCCCCAAGGGTAGCAGGGCACGTTTGGTTTATTCTGCTGTGCTTTAGAAGACATGAATAGCCCATTTTCATGTGATATGTCAACCATTGAGCATTTCTACAGTCATTCCTTAATTAAGTAGGGCACTTCCACATTCAGTATGAGAGTATGAAAGATTTATTTAGGGGCTCCAATCACACTCGGAATTTAATGCTGACTCAACTGAAGGATTTACAGCCTACAACTTTTAATGAAAATTTCAGGTCTTTGTGCTTCCTACCACCATAAAACACAGCAATAAATGTCCTGTTGCAGCTCATATACAGAGTTAACAAGTGAATTTACAAAAGTAAAGTGGCAGAACAGAGCCATTTTCTTTATAGTCAGTATTTCTCAACTCCTTGTTGCCAAGGTTGGTTTCAGGGGATGATACAAGGATGTGTCCAAATGCAAGATTTTCAATGTGAACAGCACATACAAGGAGGGAGCTTGCCCACTGTCCCTTGCTACTGCAATAGCCAAATAGATGCAAATCATTATTGGGAACTTAAGGGAAAAAAAAAAATCATAGAATTACAGACTGGTTTGGTCTACGTCCAGACCCTATGCCACAGGCAGGGGCACCTCTCCCTAGACCAGATTGCTCAAAACCCAAACAAACTTGGCTTTGAACACTACCAGGGGTGCCACAGCTTCTGTGGGCAAGTTCCAGTGTTTCAACACCCCTACAGTAAATAATTTCTTCCTAACATCTAAACCTAGACCTACTCTCTTTCAGTCTGAAGACATACTCTCATTCTGTCACTGCAGTTCCTTAACTTCCCTCTTTTGCTGCCTTATAGGCCAGATCCTGGAAGGCTGCTACCAGGTCTCCTCACATATCACAACGAGGTGTACATTGTTTCTTCACATATATTTACATTTCTCTAAGAAAAAGAATTTCAGAAAATCAGAAGCCAACCTTCCACATGCACAAACACACACACACACTCACAAATACCAGTGAAATAAAAAATAGTCATGTGTAATGGTTTGAAAGCAAAACTAGTGAGAGACTTTAAGTCAAAATGCAACTTAATAGGAAAAAGGAGAAAAATAAAATACATGCAATAATACAAAAGAAAAACCACTGACAAAGTCAGAATCCAATTTGACACCCTGCTATTTAGGGTGGTGGTAGCAGTCCAGATGAAGTGATCTTGTTGAAATAGTGATCCTGTAGAAAAGTCTGGTAGCTCTTGTCCTCTGGAAACCAGTGGGTGAGGGCTGCCTTGGTGTTTAAAATTTCAGTTTTCATCTATGTAGGAAATGTTTGGCTCCTCCCCCTGAGTAGAACATTTTATGATGGGATTATGTAATTTTATTAGTTATGCAGTGGGATTTAATGGCTCATTAACAAAAAAAAAATTTTGGAAGAAGGATGGGTCGTAGAAAAGATAAAGAACATTGCCCCACCTGGTTCTTAACAGATGGATATTTCCATCAGAAATATTTCCATCAGAAGATATTTCTTACAGAGATAAGAATCACTGCCCCACCTAGTTTCAGCAAGTATTAATAGAATACATACTTTTGGGCACATTTTTACATTGTAACCTTAGACATCCTGCAAACAGAAAAATCTGCAAAGAATATTGATTCAAGCATCAGAAAAATAGGATTGTCTTGAAAAGAATGACTCAGATTTTGAAACAACAAATACACTTATTCAGTGTGTTTTGTACCCAGGAGTACCGGGCTAAAACAAAAAACAGACAAGTATCCATACACAGTGATGATAGGCAAACTCACCAAATCCTTACGAGTAGCACTTGCAGTTTTAAAATATGTGTCTGAACAGCACAGCTTAAACCATAATTTAAGCCATTGGAAAAGTTAAACTGGAATTCTGAGAATAAGTTTCAAACGTGGCCTGAAGAGTTCAGTATAGCAGATATAAACTCTGCCAGCTTATGTGAAAACTATACATTGATTGGGTTCTCACTCCTTTGTAAATAACACTGACTTGCAGATATCCTTTGAAAATATATGGTCTCTTATATTTTGAGGAAAGGGTGTATTAATTTTTTAGAGTTTTTTCTAAATAGAGATGTAGTCCTGACTGCATCAAATTTAATATCCATCAAAGAAAAGCTATTTTTGAAAAGACATGAGCTACCATTCTAGTAGTATGCAGTATCTAGTAATACCTAGTGATAAAGCAAGAAGACATATTACTTGTAAGGAATGCACATAAAACTAAGAAATATGCATAGAAATTTGTGTTTTTCATTTATTGATTTGCATTTTTAACATACTAAAGTCCCTCTAGAAATCTGCCTTTTTTTCATTTATTTTACTCACACTACAGTGCTGCTTTCAAGCACTGCTGTACTGGAGATAGTTCAAAATAGAAATTTGTAGCCATTAACTCTATCCTATGCCTGACAGAGGACTTGCATGAATCTTGTGTTGAATACCTACAAAACTTTTAAGTTGACTCCAATGGAGTCTGGGAAATGACAGCTTTCAGCAAAGTATCAGTAGACTTAATTTGTTTCTGGCCCACAGAGACATTCACCTTAAGGCACTGCCTCAGGCTTTTGGATTTCTTAAGCCTACCTACTTCATTGAGATTGTTTGTGCTGCTTTTTGCTCTCACCAAATAAACCCGCCTTAACAACATTTCAGCAACCTAGAGCAGTCTTGTTCTTTAAATTCAGCAACTATCTTTCTAGAAAGATAATTTATAGAAAAATAATATATGTGTAGTATCTACACATCTATTTACAAACAAAAATAAAGTAAGATCTGGATAGAGCAAAGACATTGGTCTGCTAAATAAAGTTCTGCTCACAAGGACAGTTTATCACAAGCTTTTGCTGCTGTAACAATCATCAGTTATGTGCTCTTTACAAATCTTGTAAGTAGATCTTGTTTTACAAATTTTGTTTTAATTTATGCAATTAAAGAGATAAAATGCTATGCAAGCAGAGAGGATTCCTTTGGCAAATACAGCGGTTTCACACAGGGGCCCTGCCAGTACAGACAGAGTAGCAGAGGTCTGCAGAGTCACATACAGCAATCTGCAGATGAAGAACTGTTTATTTTAAAGCTACAGGCTTCTAGAAACTGTTACCACCTCTGAACTCTATGGCAATTCATTTCACACATTAGCTGTGAGTGCTGCAGCAGCACCTACTTACAGGTGTAATTGGCAAGCACAGCATCAGGCATTGCTTCTGCTTTCAAGAACTTAGCAGCTGAAATTCATGCAATATTCACACATGGCTCCAAAACTCTTCTGTAAAATGGCACTCATATTTTTCCCTATTTCAAATGCCTACTATGTATTTGATAGTTTCTAGTTGAAACTTTTGAGGTGAAATCAAAAGTGATTTTTTTGTTTTCTTAAACTTAGTTATAGTAAACTATATTCTCACAAACTATGTTTGGTAGGACCAAGGACTAAAAGACAGATGAATTTGCAATCAAAATTCAAGAATTCCTCATACATTGCTTTTCAAATCATCCTTTTTTTCTTTTATTTTAAATTAATGCAGTCCCTGAATCCTAGCTGTTTAACCTGAGTTCTTAAATAACTCCCCTACTGCAGAATTTTTCCAATAGTTGGTAATCCTTATTTTTTCCCGATTTCTGAGGAATTCCCCATCATAAACAGCGAAATCCATTGAAAAATTTTGTTTAAACACATTAGCAATACAATGCAAAGTTGTTTCACCCACAACAAGTTGAATCACTTGTTTCTTATACCACTTCAACCCTCTAGCATATCCCTAGATGTGCTTCCAGTCCTTAAGCTAAATTCTCAACAATACTAAAAATTGGAGCACAAAATTTGGCTGCAAGCAAGCGCTACTAAATATAAAGCTTACTGTTCTAATTTCAGAATGTTCTTGTCTAGAGAGCTTTAAAGATTCAACGATTTTTTTTCCCCATTTTTCTAGTAGCTTAACACCTCAATGCTATTGTAATTAACCAGGATATTACATACACAGAATGACAATACAATTGGCATTTGGGAAACTGATTAGCAGTATTAACTCATCTTTTGTGACAGTACAGAAGGCAAAACCTCTAGTTCACATTTACTGTGCTAGTCACAAAGCACAGAAAAACTATTGCCTGTACTGCATTGTAAGAATAGCTCCACAGGTGTGTAGGTATTTGTCAACTAAACTTCTTTTAATCCCAGACCATATTCAAGGGCTTCCTGGATGTGGCCCAGATAAACAAACTCAGGAAAACAAAACTTTAAATCTAAGTGGTTTAAAGTCTTTCACTCCTGCCTGGTGCTGCCTCCCTTGACCAACATGCATCCATGAGCAGCATAATAAAAGACAACACTAAAATACCTTGAGACAAGCCAAAATCATCTTCAGACATTCCAGAAAAGGCACAGGGTCAGTTCTTTATTGCATACCTTTTCCATTCTGTCACAGGAGCTCTAGATCATACTATCAATTATTGAAAGTCTAGGCTGTCACCAGAGCCAGAACCACAACCTGTGGCACTCTTTCAATGGCAAACAGAAGTAGAAGAAAAACTTGAAAACCGAGTGCAGCTATTTTCCTTTATCTCAGCTCACTGTCCTCTCTGCTGGACTCATGTCCAGAATTAGCCTCAAAATGAGTCTGTCTTTGTTCTTCTTCATTATCATTGTATGCCAGGATTCAAGCAATCCAAACATTAGCACCATTTTTCTTGGCACCCATTGGAACGGCATTGCAAATATTCCTGTCCAGGGTTTTCAAGAGTAGTTGACAGACACTTGCATCCTTGCCCTGACAGTACACAGTGAGGGGTATGGGGCACATAGGGACAGCCTAGATAGTACAATTCTTCCTGGTTGAGCACAGATGGTCAGAAAATGCTCTCATCCAGCACATTCACCACACACTTGTTGAACAAACCACTGCATATATGGCAAGACAGGTATTATTTTTTCTTAGAGAATCAATAGATCAAAATACCTTTTCAGTGGCTGCAGAGACTAAACTGAGGAATAAAAAGAGGAATCCATATCCAATAACTAGATTTATTTTCCACACTAAAACCTAGGCTCACTGTTCCCATTCTTGCTTCTGCTCTACTAAAAGTCAGGGTGAGATCTCTCAGGATGCAATAATAACTTATTTTTGAGCTCCCTCTTTATGTATATCTTATATTCTGTCTGACCTGCATCCACATTTACTTCCCATCCTGTTTTGCTGTCAGGCTGGAGAGAAAGGATAACTCCTGATCATGCTGATGTAAAGCTATAAAACATTTATGAGGATTAGCAAAGTACTTTTTTGAGGTGTCTTCAACATTTAGAATAATCAAAATACTCTACAGATATGCTCTTTAAAGGCATTCAGAAGTGCTGAGTCTATGCAGGCAAGTATTTAATTTAAAGATATATATTCTGGCTAACGTAGGCAACATCTATGAAACTGACAAAATTAGTTCTGCTTCATTTTCCTGTTAGGGTAGATGATAATGAAAATCAGTCCTTTTCCATCATGCCATGGGGCGATGGAAGGTAGAACAGGGAAGAGGAAGACATAAGAAGGAACTGGCATTAGTGGATCAACATGTGAGAACAGAAAGGCGATGTCCTTGGCCACATTTCTACAGATGCTCTCCAACATGGACACACCTAAGAAAGAACAGTCCCATAGTGTCTCCATAAACTGTGAGACACTTACAGTACAGTCCTCATTGGTATCACTGGTATTTGTCTTTCTTCTAGTTAAAAAATGCAATTTTAAAGAAAGTTAATGTCCTTGGAATCAAAAGCAAATAATCTGCCTCATTGCTATAGGTATATTTCATGTATTCAGTTAGACTTCTAACAAAAGCAAAACAAAAATCAACCAAACAAATCCCTTTTACATTTAAAACTGTATAAACAATATTAGATTACTGATTCACTGGGAGATATGGTGTTTGAACTATATCTAGGCTCAACAGACACATATTAATTTAGGTTGCATAAATTTTATATTAATTGATGATTAATAATATAACAGTTTTCTTTACATAAAGAATTTGTGTAACAGTTAAGTTGATCTTGTTCTCATGGGAAGTCTGTTTTTCCTGATAGATGCCTCCCACATGATTCCCTCTCACTGCACCTTTCCCCAGTAAGCATCTGTAAAGAGCTGCTACATTATTCTGGAAAATTAATAATTCTTAATGCACCTTCAGGCTTACTCACAACAACTTCTAAAATTTATTAGAGTTAATGCTGGTTTAGAAGATCCAAGGGCTCTCTATACATGTATACACTAATTTTTAAACTTTTGAGATTTGTAGCAAGAATGAATTTATTTAATTTTTTTTTTTTTTTAGCAAATGCATTAGCAATAACACATCCATGCATTAGTATAAGTCCTTTCTGCCTTCTCTCACTCCTCGGTACAGAACAGAAATCAGGCAGACAGGTGTAAGAAACCCTGGGAGGCAGAGCTCTGAGGAATGGGTGTATTAGCTATTGAGAACCTACACCTCACTGGAACCAAAAGTTCATGGCAATTAGAAAGTCTTAATGAATACTCCCTCCTCCTCCTCTAATCTTCCACCCATATTCTTGCTCCCCCAAACAAGGCTACAGCAGATACATTGCTCAGTTTTAAGGGAATCCCTCTCTATCACGTCCTCAGGCCACAGAGCAGATTTTACTGTTGTTTCCTCTTCTATCCTTGTTTCTGCTCGCAAGATGAGTCTCAAAGGTTGAAGTGTGTGATGAACACCAAAGGCCTGACTCAGACAGTGGGAACTGAGTAACAGTGGCTAACAACACACTATACCCAAATGATCAAATTCTGAAGTCATTAGTACTCCAGCTTTCAAAATCACAGCCAGCATCAACTTTTTGTTTCAAAATCCATTCCTCTGTCTTTTGTTAATTTGCACATCCTAGTTATTTGCATACTAGTACTATATAACCTCATTTGGATAGTCTCACAAGCTAATACCTTCTGACTCACATTAATAGGTTCCAAACTATGGTTTAGTATTGCCCAAACCTTCCAAATCTAACTGTAATTTATGTAGAAATGTTTCCTCATCAAATACTAATAAAAAACTCACTTAATGTGTGCTGCAGTATTACCTCAACTTCCAGTAGAAATAAAGAGGGGGGAAAAGACCAAAGGTCCCCCCTCACACCATTGTTTTCTTGAAAAATTTTTTGAAGAAAGCAGAGGAAAGGAAACTATAGAACTAAATTAGAATGACATCATTTGACCTTTCAGAAAAAGGCATTTGCGGTATTAAAAAGAAAAGAAAATTATGAGCTACTACTAACATTTTTAGAAGCAGAAACAATAGCTCTGTAAACTTCTGATAAGCTCATTTTTTTACTCACATGTCAGGGTAAATGATTGTTTAAAGAACCAAATCTAGCATCAAAGTAATAAGTTGTCCAACTGATGAATTAGAATCTTTCTTCTTCACCATCTCCTCTAAAATTTTCAAAATATCCTTAAGCTACAGGCAGACCCCAAGCCTTTTGGAACTATTCAAAGGTCACTTCAGCTACATATTCTATCATGCAGATTACTGCACTAACCAGGGGATAGGACTCATTTTAATCTAAAAGTGAAGTACAAGTAATGAGATGTGGCCATGTGGCCTGCACACTGAACAAAGAGTTTGCATGTGCTCAGTCAGAAATTGACGTATTTGCCCACTCAAGAAAAAATTAGGAAAAAAAAACACCTCTGATTTCAAATTAAAACAGACAAGGATAAATAATTTCATATTGGTGTTTTACCATACATTCTGGAATATTCTAGCCACTTACTTTTAACCAGAATTTTTTTTTCTTTTGCTGAAAATCTAATCTTTATCAAGCATGCCAGTCAGAGGAGTAAGACTAACAAAAAGGCAAGTAGGAAAATCTGTGTTACATACATTAAAAAAAAAAAAGCGTAAAATATTTCACTCTATGGGAAGTGAGCAATGCAGAAATTTAAGCTGATAATGGGAGATTTCATTTGTCAGCTTTAAAGGAGCTAGAGATCAGGACCATGAAATAAAGTTGGTGGGGGTTTTTTCGTGTGGTTTTTTTTGTTTGGTTGGTTTTTTTTTTCTTTTGATACATTAAAATAGTAAAAATTATTTTAGCTAAAATTTAGAAAAAAAATTCTTTAGTCAAAGCCTTCCTTTCAGCATATTAGACACTTCAAATGGGGATAATAGCAGGCACAACAACATATTCAAACCAACCTTGTCATATAGAAACTCGTGATAGGTTGTGTTTTGGGGAATAAAACTGCCTTGCAGTGATACCTAAGCAAGTTCTGCTCTCAGGAGCAGCAAGCATGTTAGAACCACATTCGTCACAGAATAATTCCTCACAGGCTGATTAGAAGCCCTGTGAGTTATTCCCTGAGCAGAAAGACCAAGGAGACAACTGGAACAGCACAAGCCAGAGAACTCATAGCTGAGATAAACACAGTTCAGAACGGAAATCAAAACCTGCACACACAAGCAAAACAAAATAAAGAATGAATTCCCGGCTTCCATGGGTTCGGCCAATCCCAGGAGAACAGGCCCCCATCACAGGTAATGGTTACTTGGGAAGACAAACACCATCACCCCAAATGTACCTCCCTTTCTCCTTCTTCCCTCCACTATACATGATGCCATAGCATGATGATGATGATAATGATGATGATGATGTTGAGCATGATGCAATAGGGTCTGGAATATGCCTGTGGTCAGTTTGGGTCACCTCTCCTGTTGGGAGGAGTTTGTGTCTCCTCCCAACCTCCCATAAAGCTCCACCTTCCTACCCAGCATGGCTGTATGAAAACCAGGAAAGGCCTTGGCTCTATCTAAACCCTGCTCATCGATGACAGAAACAGCTCCACATTATCCACGCTGTCTTCAGTACAAATCCAAGGCACAGCCCCATACCAGCCACTGGGAAGAAAATTAGCTTTACCCTAGCTGAAACCAGCATATCCTGTTGTAGCAGTTCGCTTGCTTTCAGGCATTAATGAGCAATACATTAATGGAACTATTCTGGCACTATATCAACTAGCCCAGACACTGCATTTCTCAGAGCTGCAAGTTCAAAAGCAATAAGTTTAAGACAAGTTTAGCTTGATTTGAAAAAGTCATTGACTGGGACCAAGAGTGTTTGTCTCTTTTCTGTTGCACAAAGGAGAATATGTTCAGCAGTAATGACAGAGATACTTAGATTCCCAAGGATCAAGCAAGATAGCACAACAGCTATGACATTACGGAAAGATAAACTCCATTTAAATAGCCCCAGAAAGAAGGAAGAACCAGAACTCTGCTATACTTTCTTCTAAATAATTAGATTTGTATGGGCATCCTTCCTTCCTGGTCTCTTCAGCTGAGCACAGAGCTGAAGGTCTGAGAAACAAGGTGAGGTATTCAGATCTACAGAATGAGTGGCCTTTAAATACACTGTCTATTCAGAAGTTCCCACACAGTTCTTTAGGTGTTTTGTGGGCAATAAAAATGCATGGCTAAGAATTGCATGACCAGGAGGTATGCAAATATTTAGCACTACTGTTAGTCCAGTTCAATGCCCTTTCTTTTCATAATAATGCTCCTGCTGAAAAAACCATTCTGCTCAAATGAGTGGGTTTTGTTACTGATTCAAACAACAATGTTCTCCCTGGGTCCCCTAAGCCTCTCTTAATTCTTGGAACAAAATAATCTTTTCTCAGTATTTGATTTGGCACACCTTAGATTAGTTGATTCAAGACAATTTTTTTTTTCCTTTTCTCAACATAAAAGGCTCCATGCAGGTAAAGCCAAGAAAGTATGGTTGTCATCAGGCATGCAATGTTTTAATGTAAAGTGCCATCTATCAGCTTGAAAAAAAAAATCTAGTTTTTCATAATTTTTAAAATTTTTCTGAATGACAAGTCTGATATTTGCAAAGAAGGTGACAAATCTCAAAAATAGCAATGCACATCAAATTATTTGCATTTGCATTTTCATTATAGGTCTACATTAATTAAACACACAAGGCATTTTTTATTATTATAATTGAGATGACCGGCAAGATCTGCAGCTGAAATGTTAAACAATATGAGCTATTCATATAACTCAAACAACCACCATGCAGATCTATTTAAAATACACTTTTCTCTTCTAGTTCACATATCCTTGATGTTATAAGCTGAAATGTATACTGAGAATACACAAAAAATAAAGGTTTCTTTTACAAGCTTATATAGTATTGTCAGCATTTATTTACAACAAGCAATAACTTTTTTCCCTGATATTTGCTGTAGTTCGAATTTGCATGGAAAGCAAACACTTAAGGCCATGCCTAACTAAATGCTACTGCTCATTCCTGTCAGGATAAGCACAATTACAAGTTGCACCTTGAAATTCCAAAATAGTCTGATGCCCTTCTCTCTTCATTTGACATTCTGCATAAATAAAGTTCTGGTCATACTGTTTTCCAGATAAGACACAAAAAGACTATCAATAAAACTAGCATTGATAAATTTCTTTCAAAAACAGCTGGAATCTTCTCTTAGTATCTTGAGTGGAAAGATTTTGTTATGGCTTATTAGTGTGCTGAACTGCATAGAGCTCTTCAGGGATTTATTGATGACAAGATCACCTATTGAACACACCTATAAACCATTTAGCTACAAGTTTGCAGATGTAAAACAGCTCATGAGTAAAACATGCAGGATCAGACTATGCTACAAAATTCTACAGGGCAGAAAGCAGAACTCTTTCCATATCCAGCTCATCATAAAAACAACAAAAAAGTACACACATTCCATTAAAATAAGTTGAAAGTAGACCAATTAAACTTCTTAATTCTGAAAATACTACTGATGCACTTAATTGAAAATAGATTACAGATATTTGAGCCTAGGCATAAAACTATTTTAAATATTTTTTGTAAGCGATTTGTGCTACAACAATTGAATAAATATTGATAAGTAAAAACTCAGATAGGGTTGGTCTAATACATATAACTATATCCCCAGCCTTATTGAATGATTTGAAGCTCAGAATTGCAGGCCAGCTACAGTTTCTAAAAGTTCACCATTTAAATGGCAATCTTAAAAGAAACTTAAAAAAATCTTTTGGAGTTTGTTCTTAGCATACACAGAAGGAAAATTATTTGTGTTTTTAAATTGATTTCACCCATATAAATAATAAACAAGATATTTTTAACTTCATTTGCCTTAATATAATAGAGCAGGGAGCTTGTGAAAACTCAGTCGAAATTCTAAAGACGTACACAGAGACCTTAAGAAAGATGAGCAAGATTAATGTCCCAGACAGCAATGGGTTGTTTAGATTTAACTCAAGGACAATAAATGTGATTTACACTGTTTTCATTGAGCTTGCATTCAGCCTGTGATAATTTGTATCAGCTACAGTAAGATTAATCACCTTGAAAGCTTGTTTACCTTCTCTATTTTATGTAAAAATGTCAGTTTATTGGTGCTCCTTAGTGAAACAACATATTTACCCATATATTATATTTTGTTTTGTCAGTAGATAAATCAGTATACTGCAGTTTTAGAGGGATACTGGCTTTCAGATTGCAATCCTAGAAGTCAGTTAAAAAGCAACACACTGATGTGAAGGTCTTGGCCATCATGAATATCAATTGCTCAGCATCCTGTGAATATTCTTGGAAATCTTCTCTGCTATAGAGTCTAATTTTGCAGTAATGAGCACCTGTCTATTTCTCTCACTGAAGTATAAATGGCATGGGGAAAACAGAAAAAACGAAAGGGAGAAACAAAACAATTATGTTTTAAAAAGAAGTATTTAAACACAGTTACATTATACAAAAAAAGAAATACTAATTACATCATCACTGATGAAAGAGAAAAGAAAATTTAACAATGCAAAAAGGAAGGTCATTCACCATGAAATTTGAGGAAAGGGGCCAAACTTGTTTATTTGCCCCCAACAACTTCATCTGCATAGCCAAAACTGGAAGGAGGTGAAGGTTGATAGTATGCTTCACCCATTTTCTCCAGTAAAATGGTAACTTCCTAGGGAGACATTCAGTCAGACTATAACTCCTTATTAATCTTGAATAACTACCTCACTCAGGCACAAGTGAAAATACTCACAAGTCCATTCAGTTTATTCATGTCTATAATAATGGCACAAGGCTAAGGGTTAAGATAACAGCACTGCTTTTAAAGAAAATTCAACAATCTGTACTCTTTCAGATTCTTTCTCTATCTCCTTATAGGATGGATAGAAGAAAGAAAATAGGCCATGAAAGCAAGATATTTTGAAGTATTCCACGTAGGCTAAAAAAATGGCAGCATTAAAGACATGAATGAGCCTGGTTCTACAAATCTAGCAACGGTTTTGGAAGGTTTTAATCTTCTTCCTTACAGCCACCAGGCAGAAAATGTTCAGCTTTCCCCTCTCTGTACAGATTTCTATTTCAGACAAAAACAGAAACATCAAGTGTTTTGCTTAATTAACCAGTGAAGTCAGACTCACAAACAGTAATCCCAGTAAATTTACAAAATTAATCTGCAGTGCAAGAACTGTTTGCTAGAGAAATCAATGAATTTTTCTTAGTTAATAAGTTTAACATTGTTGTATTTCAGAAAACTTCCAGATGGTAAAGGGGAGTACAGTTATTTGAAGGGGAGTAGAGTTATTAAACAAATTATTCATCTCTGCCTAGCTACAGAATGTGTCAACAGTCCTTAGATACAATACTTAGCTGCCTAGCATTAAGAAAGGCTGCTGAAATATTCTTGTAGGAGGTCAGTGTAGTTCTTTGTTCCCTAAAAAAACCCCAACCCCCAACAATCTTGTTATTATTCAATCTGTAGGCTTTTTTTTTTTTGTTTTTCCTTTTGTCTGATTTTCAGGCAAAAGATAATTTTTTTCTTTTCTTTAAAACATTATTCTGAATCATATTAGACACAGCAGGGAAAAAACAAATGTTTTTCCTTAATGCAGAAACCAGACTTTGAAAACTACTTAAACACACAAATATATATGACAAATAATATACAAACAAGTATGCATTTATGCATCATTTATACACTCATGTCGTTCAAAGGCTAAATTACTTTTCACACTTCTACCCCAGAACTAAAATATTTAATTCTTATTTATTTTCATTTTTTTTCCCTATTACTGTCTTACATCTATTTCAAATCACAGAATCTTCTGAGTTGGAAGAGCCCCACAAGAATCAAGTCCAGCTCTTAAGTCAGTGGGTCATATGGGGATCAAACCCACAATCTTAGCATTGTTAACACCATGCTTTAACCAAATCAGCTAATTTTTATGTCTGTACTGCTGTGAAGTTAAATAGTTACTATTAGTTAGGCTGCTAGGTAATAAGTGAAGGTACAGTGTAGAATCAGAATTTCTGCTAAGGTTTTCCATCATAAAGGAGGTAATTTAACACTGCATGACTGGTCTACAAGGACTGGAAATTAACCATTACTCTGTTAGCACAGAGTAAATCACAATCTTTGCAGAAGTCTTTTATCCAGTGTTTTTTTTCCTGAAAAAAATGATATCAGCAATGCTTTCCAGTACTGTTCTTAAGTGACTTTAAATATAAGCATACATTTTTAGTTTCCTTAGCAATCCTATGCCAACCAACAGGTAATATAAATTGACAAGTTAATAACCAGAAAATGTGTTTTTCTTTGGCATTGGAATGGAATTGGACATTAAAATAAGGGAGGAAGAGGACTCTTCATCCTTCACTTATTTTCTAGCAGCTAACCAGTCTCTAAACTGAACTTCCTGTTCGAATCTCAGTGGTGGGATAGTGGAACACCACGCCAATAATGGAAATTATTTCAGGGACATGTGTAAAAGCAGAATATATTACCTTCTGTAGATTAGAAGGGAAAGAACTGAATACATACCAGAAAAAAAAAGGGGGAGAGAAAAAGTGCAGGGCAGAAAAGTGTAGGTGTCATTTCCCTGGCACTAGTTGCTGTAGGGTGAATGCCTTTGAAAGCAGACAACACAGTTCTGTTGTGCTGCAAGGGTGGAGTATTAGGAGGAAATGAAAAGATTTTTGAAGATGAGAGCCTTGGGGGAAATTAACCTTCTTTTTCCTGAGTGAGGACTTTATTTGATGACAATTACATATGGCTGTAAAAGTATAGAAGTTAAACTGTTCTGAGCATCATTTGATGCACTAGAATGCTCATTGCCATTTCAGTGATAGAACTGGCTTCAGTTCCCAGAAATTCTGAAGAAATTTTTGCATACTGCTGGCATTACCAATGAGGTCTGGATATAAAATAGGTACAGGATTTTCAAGGCTAGGCAACACATCTTTGCTAGTGAGTACAGATGAAAAAGCATACAAATTCTCAGATTCTATATCCTTTCTCCAGATCCGTTGAGATATTCTACTTACAAACATGTTTTGATAAATGCTTCAGAATCAGATGCTTTTTTTAAATGTCTGCTTTCTACAGCACAAATGAAAACAGACAGGGAGGTCACTATGCTGAATTTGTACCAGTGACAGGTCCTCTCATCCCACAAAATTTTCCTGAAGCAGAGAAGGTTACTTGCTATACAGAAATAGAATGAGACATTGGATAGAAAGATAAATAATATTTAAAATTAAAATAATGCTATGAAGTTCAAAGCCTGCTTTCTTTTGCTCGTGCTGGTTGCTCTCATATTTGCTGAGTTCTGCTTCTGGTTCTCCAGCTGAGTTCTGACATGTCCTTTTCAAAGTTAAATATTTTGTTTCAGCTTAAACTACCTTTATCAAACTTCTCCCAACAAGTGTTTTGAAATGTGTTTATGTAACAAAAGCCAAATTTTTAGTGTCAAAGTTATGAAATTTCTTCATAAAATAACACCCATCACTAACACACAAATCAATTAAATTTGTGACTGCAGGACTTTGCATGACTGGACACAGATATCTTAAAGCCCTTAAAATTGCATTCTTTATAGGTTCACAAAGACAGATATGTATATGATTCATCATTTCTCTGTTACAATAATTACTTTAATTAAAATTCCATTAATAAAATATTAATAATGCCTAATAATTAGTAAAAATGCCTAAATGGGTTGATAATAAAACTGAGTATGTAAGTTGTCCAAGATGCCCAAAAGATCTGGTATTCTTGAGGCAGAATTAACAGTTCAACAGAATGATTAAAAGACACTGTCAAGTGTTTCTTTTTGTTGTCATTTTAAATCAGCTTGGTTGTTGTGCTATTACAGGATTTTAGCAGGTATTGAGGCACTCATCTAACTCTGCAACTTTCAAAAGCATTTCATTGCTACGCTTCTATTTCTCTAAATAGCATTCAAAATTCCAAATGCTGGAAAGGCAGTAAAGATGATGAAATAATATTAAAATTTTATTTTCTTCCTTTTAAGGAAGAAAAGAAATTAAGTATGTTTTAAAGACTTCAATAATTCAGAGTACCACTTCTGGCAAAACACAGATTCTGGAAACAGTTGTCCAACAAAACTGTTCCTCACACTGCTTATAGACTTCTCTATTATGAATTTTTCAGTGTGGCTTTATAAGTGAATTCCAGAGTTTTTATTTCACTTTTAGTACAGATCTCATAGCAATTTCCTTAATAATTTGCAGAGCTTTGTTTTCAATAGACTGTCTATTTCAAAGTATGAGATTGTGGCTCTAATTTTTGACTACCAACAGGAAAGAAAAGCAGAGGGCTGTACTTTTTTCTTTCTGAATTTGACAGATTTAGCTTGGAACAGAAAATTAAGGATTAATTAATGCTGAAATTAAAATGATTGGTAAGAAAAAAAGTAAAATACAAGTAATCAGTACAAGTCTAAGATGAATATGTCAGTGTAGACTATAGAACTCAGAACTCTTTTTTAACTTCAACAGTAATTTTCTGAGGTTGAATATTTTCTGGATTTTAGAGAATATAGCTATTGAATTTTGACCCTCTTAAAATATTTTTTAAAAATTCTAAACTGCAAATTTATTTCAAAACATGAAAGATATCAAAAGATTTATTTAGAAACTACCAACATGTTTTCACTTTTTAATTTGTTTCTTTTTAGTTTTGGAATCCTATCTCTAAAGTTAGTACCTGACACTAATTCACAGACTAATGAAAAGATACTTGATTTTTTTACTGCTGAAAATCCTTCTTCTTTAAGAATGAATATTGATTAAAAAAAAAAGGCTTTCATCAGTCCTAGTTAATCTGTGAGGGACCTAAAATCCTCAGAATATTTAAATATAGGTAAAAGGTAAAAGTTAAAGGTAGAAGTTTTTTGTACTGAAATGATTTCACAAACTACATGTATCACAGACCATTTGTTCCCTGCTTCTTGGGAAATAAGAGAGGCAACTTCAATGATTAAGAAATTTCTCTGGAAAATAAAGAAACAGCAAATGGACTCACAATACTGCACATTCCATTATAATTAATCTACAGCGCACAAGCCATCCTACTGGCAAGCTGAAATATTTTTATTAGATGACGCATCTGAGAATATAAGAACACTACTAAGCTTTTTAAAGCTTGCTTACTTCCCGTTTTTGTAATATCATTCTGTGCCAGATTCAGTGAAATCTTAAACACATCAACCCTCATGAAGCCAGAGCCTGTATTCTCCTGCTGCCTCTAGCTTGACCCAATTAGTTTGAAAACCTTGGCCAAAACTTGTCCCTTGACATTTTCTAATCAAAAGCTGCTGCCACCATCACTTTATATGTACTCAGGAAGGTTGTTTGTTTTAAAAGGCCCCAAACTGCCATGATAAGCAATTATCCTGTCATTTTTTCACCTTCACAGAAACCCAAGACAGAGGACAGTACAGTTGCTGTACTGTGTACTGTACAGAATACAAGTAACTTGCTAATTTATTGAACTAGGATTTCTTTAGACAGAATGTAGCTCTATAAATCCTTAATCTTTACATCTATATCCTTTGAAAATGTTTTGCATATCTGAAGGGAAAATTAAACTTACCCTCCAGTATCTAATAGCAGAAAAGTGAGATGACAAATACAAAAAGTCAAACAAAAGAAACAACAGTCCAGAATAAGATTTTTGAAGAAGAAGCTTTCATGAAAGTTACTTACTTTCTGGAAGTATTAATGAAGTAGTATAGTTAAAAGTGTATCTTAATTATGTGGAATATTTACAAGTTTTATGCAAACATACCATATAAATACTGTTTTCCATTTAGCCCTACTTTGTAAGAGTTCATATCCAAATATGTCCTACATTTTCTTTCAGTGTTCCATCTTTGAAAACTTCCCATTGTATATGTTATAGAAATTGTATTTTGCCAGAAGGCTGCAACAGAGACGCTGATGTTAGCGGTGTTCGGATGTACTTCTTCAGTCTTACTGAACACTGACAAAAAACATTAATAGTAGCCACATAAACAATTTGTCAACAGATGTTCTGATGCAGTTATTTTCATGTCTAGCATTTTCCATTTGGAAAGGAGTTTTAATGGAAATGAGAGAAATTCTGCTTAGAATTCACATTTAAAGTTTGTTAGTTTTCCTTTGTGGGCTCTCCTTCCTGCCTCTTCCTCCCCTTTGTGAAGGTACACTGGTGTCTTATCAACAAGAAACAGCAGTAAAATAACTGCTCAAGATGTACACCAATAACTGTTAAATTTTTCACATTTTACAGAACATTGTCTTATCAGCTGCTTCTGAATTTTCAGTGAGTGATTTTAGAATTGTGGCAGGCTATGAATAAGATAAATTGAAAGTTTTGCCTATCCATTGCATGTAGTGAACCAAAATATCATTCAGTTCTGCTACGTCTCAGTGAACTATTTCAGACAGAAGAGAATCTCCTGAATTGGTGTAAACAAAGTCTGTTTAAAAAGACCTGAAAGATAACCTACTTCTATTAACTCCTGTATATAAACAAGCACAAAGATCTTTAATGCTTTAGAAACCCAGAAAACCATTCCTAATAATTTGAAAGAGATAAGATTCTACCCTCCATAAAACAGAGTAGGAAGGAATTTGCTGGGACACTAGACAAATAAATCACCTGTCTCTTCTCAGTAAATACAAGGGAAAACCCATAGCAACACAGTGCAGAAGAACTTATTTCATAAACTGCAGCAGAAGAGACACAGGATGTGGCAAGAGAGAGAGGGAAATGTGGAAGAGGAGTAAGCTGGAAACAAGGAAAGGAAGCTCCTGACCTGAAGAAGGACTGAACCATGGGATTCAGTGGGCAGAAGGTACATGAACACATGAGTGAGCCAGGGCTTTTTCCCTTCTCCTTTACCCCACAGGGACCCATCTTTCCCTGCTTTCCCTCTTGCTAAACCATGGGCTGGTGTAGCCAGCACTCCCCTTCACCAGGCTGCTGGAGCTTGCCTGAAAGGCCAGCCCAGACCTTGGTCCTGGCAATCCCAGCTCCTGCAAGTGGGACAGCCACCAGAACTGCCACCCATCCGCCCCCACTGCGGGAACCTGGGCTGAGGAGGCAGAGCAGGTTGAAAGGAACAAGAAAGACCCAAAGAGCTCCCAAAAACGGATGGAGAGGAGCCTCTAGGTATAGCTGGGGTATTCCCAGGGAAAGATTTCTGAAATGCATTTCCTTCCTCTCCCATTTTCCCAGCTGTCTTTGAAACCAGGCATAAATTGATTTAGTCATTTGAAGGAAAAAAAATTAAAATGGTTTCCTAGCAACAGGTTTTACAGTATTGGTCTCTGAGGAAACTCTCCTCTATGTTTTCAAGGCTTTGCCCATTTACTAATATAGGAATAACAGTACTCACATCATATTAATGTGATTTGTTTAAACAAAGACAAGCCTCTACTGCTTTTTGGCAACAGAGGCGTTGCAAACGATGGTGTTAAAAGAGCTCACATTCTTGCAAATAAGCAAGAAATTTCAGAACTTTGTAGCAAACAGCTAGCATGCCTTCAGCACATATAATTTAATTTAATCCTGCAGTGTATTATACCCCCTCCTACAAACCTACAAAATTCTATTTCAAAACAAAAACCTAGGAGTACCTGGAACTTCAGAACAGCTAATCAAAATTCAAGCATGTTATAAATTAGACAAACTTTTTGATACTACAACAGAAGGGGCTACAAAAGATGTTTCACTTCTTCAACATCAAATGAGCTAGAAAAAAAAATCTTAGCAATCATGGTGAAAGAAACAGAGAACAGATAATAAGCAAAGCATGGAAATGTATACATCCATGGAGTAATTGTATATTGAATGCAAAGATTTGTTTCCCCATTACAAGAGAAGGAAGGTGTTACTGTGCTCACACAATCACAGAGGGAGAGGGGTTTGAAGGGGCCTCTGGAGATGAGCTAGTCCAACCATGAGCCTGTCACTGCCAAACCCATTATTAAACCAGAAACCTAAGGGTCCATGTACAGATCTTTTACCTCCAGGTCACCTCCAGATGACTTTACCACTTTCATGAGCACATTGCTCCAATGATTTAGTAGCCTTTCAGGGGAGGAATTTTTCCTGAGATCTATTCTAAAAATAGACAAGATAATCAAGACTATAAAATGCTTTTCATATGAAAAGCAAGCAAGAAGACTCATCTTCCATTGCACACCACTTTAATGAAAGACTGTATTTTCCATAACATGTTGCAAAGTTCAGCTCATTCCTCATGTTAAAACTGGCAGTTACAGGAGCATCCCTCACAGCTCTTATCATTCATGCCAGGTTGAAGATTGGAAGGCTGTCCTGGGTACTCAGGTGAAATCTATCTACCAGGAGAATTCTCTGCTCACCTTATAAGATATGAGCATCTGAGACCCTTCTTCCCTGCAGCAATCTCTGAGCCATCTGTTAATCTTGCTTGGCTTCCTCTACAATTGGCCTGTACATCAGACAGTAGAGTATTACAGGCTTTTACAATCTAAGTTAGATTAGTTTAGAGTGTGTTGGGTGATCTCAAGCTGTTTTCAATTAGCTGTTGTCAGTTATTAAGTCATTTAACCCAAATAAGCACTGCCAGAAGTAAATACTTACCACGTGGTTGCAGCTGAATGAAATACCAAACCTGAAGCTCAAAGAGGAAGAAATTGCAGAGAGTATTATGTTTTGCCATTCCCACCATGAGAGGAATTGCTCTTATGCTTATGTTTCTCTAAATTACAGCTATAGTTTTGTATATAACTTAATGGAGTTTTAATTTCCCTGATTCAGCACTCCAAATACTTGGCAGTTAGTTTATGGATCATTTCTGCTGTCTTGCTCACCATCTAATTAGAAAATTGTAAATGGGAAGGAGGTCCCAGAGTTTTTGCCTTTATTTTATGAATAAGAAATGTGTTTGGCAAAGTCCAGTGTTCTTTGTGACTGGGCTACATCCAACAACTAAAAGCTTATTAAATTAAATAAAGTGGTTTTGTCATTGGCAGCTATACAAGTCTGGCTGCTTTTCTAAAAATCGTGGTACTGTAAGCTGCCTTAATTATGTATTCACACTTCTTACTGTTTATTATACAGGCAAGAACATTCTTGCTGACCACATTAAATTGCCTATATATTTTTTATTTATGATTCATAGAAATAATGAATTTCTATCCGACACGCTTCACATTAAAATTTCATTATGCAAATATGGCACATTTATGTAGTTAGCCAAGTTCCTGTTCAGAGTCACTGCTTCATTTTCCAGGGAACAGCCAATTCCAGTCTCCATCATTACAACTCACTGGCTCAGCTGCTGGCAATGAAACAGAACCAGCTTTGTTTAAACAGCATTAGTACCATACTGGCAGATTGACAACTGGCATGGAAAGGTGCTATGCAAAAAGCTGACTGTTCATTTCACTGGTCATGTAGAAAACTGACTCAAAATGAAGAAAATTGCTTCTATGAACTTCATGAAACAAGCAAACAAAACAAATACGCAATTAACCCCCCCCCCACCAAAAAAAAAAAAAAAAAAAGTTTGGGGTGGACTGAAGTTGTTGCTCCTCCAAACAATGCTTAATTTTCCTTTTGATTTTTTTTTCAAATGTCTTTAAATTGAATGTAGATTTCTTTCTACTTTTAAAAAATTCGTGCTGGGAAACCTATATATTTAATTTTCAGTATGTGTAAATAGAATGCTGTTAGGAAGGAAGGAAGGAAGGAATCAAAAAATACTCAATTTTTACTAAAATTTGAAAATACTACTAGACATGAAAACACAGTTATTGGCTAAGGGTTTGAAAAAAAAGCTTTCATATAGCATTGGGTATCATCACAGTAGCAAATATTTAGACTACGTTGATTAGATAGCTGGCAATTTTTCCTGTATCTGCAGCAAAGATTCGAGCATCATCATTCATATTTACACAATTAACTTTAATAATGTGATGTTGTTTTCATTAAATAAGAAAATACAACCATTCCTTAGGAAGCTGAGACAATTCTTTCTCATTGCTGCACACATATGTAGCTATGAGAAAATGGAGTCTTGTCAGGTGCAACACACATAAACAAGAAAAAATAATAGTAAATAGCAAACACAGAGAATGCTGAAATAAGGAATGTTTAATTCCTCATTTTACAGACCATAGGATGAGAGACTTGAGACTCAGTCAGTGTCTAAGCTGTTACCTGACTAAAATGAATGCAAGAGAGGGACAGACAGGTAAGATATATTATGGCATCCTGAAAGCAAGACTAGTGATCTAGAATTATGTCCCTGATGTTGTGCTGTTATGTATATTTTATATTTGCAATTTGCTTGTTGAAAACACCATATTACACTTTTTGAAGAGCACCACCAACCCTTAATATTTTTACAGAATACTGTATCTAAACAATGTTGCTGTCTCTGAGGACCTGTGCTTTAGTTACACTTGCTGAATAGAATTTGAGTGTGAAAAGGACATGATGTGAATGCTGTTTGCAGCTCAGCTAATCAGAACAGAATCGTTGCCTCCACTCATAAACTCCTGCAAACCTTTGCTCTATTGTAGTTGAAAAGATATCTGCTGGATTTCTGAAGATATGCACCTGTACATACTTGTCTAATATAGGCTGTGTAAACAGCAATCTGACACTCCATTTAGACCTGCAGAAGAATACTGAGTCTATTCAAGACCAGAGTTAAATTGTTACACATTTTCAGATTTATTGTTGTGCATTAATTATGCACTACGAATCCTCAAGTAATCATTTTGAATTACTTAGAAAGCAAGCAAATAGCCTTCATTCCTAGTTTCTGTAATATATGTTTACTAATATTCTGTTTATAGGACTAGATGAAATCTGAAAGAAGAAAATACTTTTAAAATTACAGTTTAGACCAAAAAAAGGCATGTGGAACCTACTTCCCACTTATTCTTTACTATGAAAAGAAAAAATGACATTGCAAAGGGCACAGGAAGGACATTGATCTGCTAGAGCAAGTCCAGATGAAGCCACCAAGATGATTAGAGGGATTGAGCACCTCTCCTACAAGGAAAGGCTGGGACAGTTGTGTTGTTCAGGCTAGAGAAGAAAAGGTTCCAGAGTGACTGAATTGAGGCCTTCCAGTACCTGAAGGGAGCCTACAAGAAAGATGGAGAGACAATTTGTACAAGGGCACATAGTGACAGGACAAGGGAGTGGTTTCAAACCATTGTAGAGTAGGTTTAGATAAGATATTGGGAAGACATTCTATACTGTGAGGGTGAAGAGGCAGGTTGCCCAAAGAAGTTGTGGCTGTCCCATCCCTGGAGGTGTTTGAGGCCAGGCTGGACAGAGCTTTGAGCTACCTGGTTTAGTGAAAGTTGTCCCTGCCCAGGAATGGTTGAGACTGGGGAGGTTGGATCTACCATGATCTTTATGATCCTTTCCAACTCAAACCACTCTAGAATTCTATGACTGGAGCCCAAAACATTCTGAAAAGAGCTCTGGACAAGAATTTATATTAATGGAAAGGGTGGTAATTGTTAAAGAGGTGAGGGATTCTCGTAAATCTTTATTAATAGTCTTTATAAATTCATTAAATGCAAACAGTAGTATTCCCACACAGATACTCAGAACAAATTAATTGCATTACAACAGCCCACAGATCATATGAGCAAATGTGTAGACCAATAAAGCAGACAAATTGACGTTGTGTCTATATACATTAAAGATGGCTGTAAAACAAGCTCTGGCTCATTGATTTATCTTGCTTCTGTATTTCATGGCTATCCAGGATAGTAAGTGTGTCGTTCCCTCTAAAAAGGGGGGGAGGAGGGGTGGAGTAAGGGATCTTTCTATGACACTGATCACTGGATATACCCTCAAAATAAATGTTAAAATATTTATCATATCAGTTCCTATAGAAAGAATGGTCTACAGGGGACTAGACTAACAGAATCAGGAGGATGTTACAGAATGAGCAGTCCTGCACACACAAGAAAGAAATGTTCGTTGACTCCAAGGCTGCCTGTGACTGGAATTAAGTGTGGATATCAAAGCTGGTATTCAAATGGAATTTGCTATATTATTGGTTTTGATCCCTATTTAAAAGCTGAGCCAGAAACAATAGAAGTTCTATAATTACCCCATGGGACATGATTTTGTGACAGTGTCTTGTTAGAAGTGCACACTTTAACACCTTATCGAAGGAGAAGGTTAGAGACATAACTTGAAGACCATAAATCTCAGGTCTGCCATGAAGCAACACTGTGATTGTGCTTCATATGTTGCAGTTACTGCTGTTGTCTGGCAAACACCAGTTTGTTGTCTGACATTGCAGCACTGATAACACTGATGGTTTTGCTCCACTCATTTTAGAAAGAATTCATTTGGAATTCATAAATTCTACCATTGGTTTCAGTAGCTATTGAAATCAGAACTGAGCACTTCTGGGAAGCCCACTGCTTTTGCCTGGCAAGTGAATACTTTCAAAACAACACCTTTCCTTTTGTTTAGCATGGCTTGACAGTGAGTGCAACAGTAAATTCCCAGTTGTCGGCCTGTATTACACACTGCATCACCACATTCAGTGATTCAACTTGAAACTGCACCTCTGGGGTTTCAACTCAGATACCCACTTTAGAGATGACTAAGCTATACTTACAGGAAAGGGCCTATGTGCAATAATTAACACACAGAGAAAAGAGTATAACAGCAGGCCTCCTAAAATATCTCTACATAAAACATGTTACCATGACAGTGAACAATTTCAACATCTGTAGCCTATCTTTTAAGAAACATTAATTTTTTCAGAAACAATTAATATTAAAAAACATCAAATTAAAAGGCTTCATTTGAGGGTAAATAGTAATATATATATCAGGTAAAGCAACTCTGTCAGCTACTTTTTTCTGAATCATTCCTATCAAATAACTTTAATCTTGTGAGTAATCTACTGTCTGATATGGCAGAAGATCTAGAAAGAAAAGGACTAATTATATGATCTGTTTATTTCAGAATTGCTATATAAATCTTATTATGCTTTTGAACTACTTAAAACTTTAGAATTTGTATCAATTTATGTAGACCTAGAGTAAAATAATATATAAAATTTACATTACTCTATACAAACAATCATCTAACACCAACTCTAAGCTACTGATGAAATTTTCTCATGTTTTCTGTTAAAAATTAATCATTTACCCAATTAGCTTTTGATGGGGAACACTACCTCATTGCATTCTTTTAGGAATTGTAGTTTAAATGTTATTTATGGAAAACACGCTTAATAAATTTTATTACATCAGGAGGAATTATATGGAGTCCACATACTGCGTAGTGCTGTGCTTTGTCCTCAGACATGTTCCTTTCCAATTTTACTTCTCATAGAGCAGAACCTCCTGTATATAAAATTCTAGATATCAAAGAGGTTATGCAGCTATAAAGAATAATATGTATGTCTTCCCAATGTTGGCTGAAAATTTCTTCTTTGGTTATTTTTTAGTAAATGTAGAAAAAATAAATTATGTTTTAATCCTCTTTTTTTCTCATATATACATAAATGTAGTAAATATGGTAAAAGACAGATTAAACTGATTTAAACTAGTCATTTTTTGAAAGTCACTTGTAAGGCCCTGAATGGTTCTGGAACAGCCTGGACCACTTCTAGCATATATGGGACCCAATGCCTGAGTACTTCATTTTGGTGTGTCCCCTGTCCCTTTTCCTGCAGAAACCATATTTCTCCACAGCACAGAAGTGTACAGCTGAAGACAAATTACTATAATTTCTAAGTCCTTTCTTTTGATCATCAACTTCCGTGTTTTTTTATACCTTGTTCTATCCAGAGATTTGGAAAATATACTGTATATATTACGTGAAGAAAATTAGTCACAGAGTAGTTAATTATTAATAAAGAGCAAAGGGGTAATTTTAAAATCTAGAAAGAAACCTATTTGAGCTGCTCTGCAATTGGAAAAACTGTTTCTACCTGAAGCTATTACAAAAAATAGATAAATCCTCAAACAGTTATTTAATGTCATTGTAACAGAATCTGTCTTACAATCAATTATAAAAACTGTATTTTTCTGTTAGCTGCATGCAGATAATGTTGGGTTTTTTTAATCTTGAAATGAATGTCTGTGTTGCATTAAAAATAATCTGGGTTTTTAAAATATTAATTTGTAAAATGGATTCTGGCCACTTATTGTTACTTTTCTGTACTTGAGTAAATGCAAGTAAGGAAGGATGGTATGGTTGATTTTTGCACAGCTAGTTTTATTAAATTTCACATGGAAATGATAGTCCAGGAACTACTTCTTTCCAGAGTAAGAAACTTAGCCTCTGCTTGGACACAAGGTTCTGCACTGAGGTTTCCATAACTCCAGATTTTTTTTTACTGTGGAGCTGACAAAAGCAATTGAAATTGTGCAAAGACTGGATCCCTTTGTAGGCCCTTTAGCAAAGCCATTTCTGTGCACAAAATATTCTGTGTGTTGGCAAAACAAGCCATCACCAAATACCTTCCAACCAATTGCAGTACAAAGTCAACTTTTTAGAATGTGCAGAGGCAGAGCATAGAGACCAGGTTACAAAGCAAGGTTTACTTTGTACTGTTCAGCCCTGCAAGGGCACTTCTGTATGAAATAATGTTTCTGTTTTGACACTCATTTAGTGTAGATTTCTGATGTATTTTAAATGCTTACTTCTCACCACAGTAATTACAAAACCAAAGCCATAATTGTTATGTTAAAGTACCTGGCATCCAATTCACTCAGAATCAGTAGTTATGCCTATCCCACACAGGCATATTCTTTCAGGCTTCTAGACTGTTCACTAATTACTTTAATCTTTTCAGGATTTTTTCCAGAATGTTTGATGTTATAGATTGCATTTCTTTCTCTACTGCTCTATGACACACATATGCAATGAAGTCACTGAAGAGCCTCCAGCTCTTTACAGATTAATAAAAGTCTTCACTTTAAACACAGCAGACATGTAGATTCTTCTTAATTTTACTTCCCTGACACTTTGTTATTTTATCATCTGTATATTTCAGACAAAATTGTAAGTGTCAAGTGTACTACGCAACAATAAACACATTCAAATAAACTCACCCTTGATTTGAAAGTTAAGGAAGAAGAAAAGACAAAAAAAGAAGAGTATAAAATAAATATTATATGTCCTTGTATAATTGATGAGCAGAATATTGAAATTAGCTTTAGGGGTATACTACAACCTCTTGTTATTAATTTTCTTACCTCAATAAAAATAAAAAATATATTTATTTTGTGAGTTGAAAACTTCTTTTGTTTTTAACATGAGAAATGTCTTATTTTTAATGCAGCATATTCAGACAAAAAAAGTGAGAGAATAACTTGAAACTAAAAGAATAAGCTGTTTTTTTCCAGGGTTTGAGATATCTAGATTTTTTTTTTTTTTTAGTTTGCTTCTGACAGGTAAATTGCAACCCCCTTCAAAGTTTTCATTAGATAGCCCATTATTCCCTTGAAAGAAATCACACATTCTGCATTATTCATTAGGGGCAGCAAATCTTCAGAATAGTCACACAGGCTGCAGTATCACAGAACTACTTGAAATTCTATGTCTTCTTTCTCCATTTCTGCTGAATTCAGTTCTGGTCTAATCTCCGTGTATAATGCAATATCTCAGGTTAATTCAGATATTGTGAAGCTGAAGAAAATACATATTTTTTATTAGTGCTGGATAATACAATCTCACTTTTATTTATCAAATACATGTAGTTCAATCTGCATATGATATTTTGATACTTTCATATTTTCTTGTCTAGTTTTTTTTGTTTGTTTGATGTTGGTGTATATTTGTACACAACCATATAGAGTGGATGTCTAAAGAGAGTGTTTTGCTGATGCTGTCCCCTGCTTACCTCCTAGAGTTTGTTTTTTCCTGGAGTCTACTTTATGTGTACCTTAATAGCTTTCTGTACTCATTAAGACTATTACTGTGTGCTTCCCTGACAGTTTCCTGCCAGCTGCTATGTTACACTTAATGGAGAAAACCAATCAATTCTTATTTCATATGTGTCAGATGATGCCAGTTTTACAAGGTGTATTCAAAAAGGTGTTGGAGGTGAGCTAGTAAAATAATTCAGCTACATTTCTTGAGTATGTTGCTTTCTCTCTCTATCCTCTAGATATCTCTTCTAAACAGTGTAATACAAGATTAAGCAAACCATGAATTTCAGCAGAAAGACCACTGCATGGAAATGTACAGACCTTCATCCTGCTCATGACTGAGATGTTGACCTTCCACAAGCCCCTCCTATTTTTTGGTTTTTTCCCTCCACCCAGGACTTACACATGTCATTTCTACTTAACACACAACTAAGAACACCAGAGCTGTGTGCTATGCACATGTTCAAACACTAGAAAAACCCTCATCAGGGAAACTTCAGTCTATAAAATCCCCAAGTTTTAAAAATCACAAGTTGCTGATTTTTACCTTGTGTTAGTCTTCTCAAATCAACTTCTTTGCTTTTTCCCACTTTTCCTGTCATTGTCTTTTCTGACAAATCTCAGTTCAGCTTAAGTGCAAAACCTTTGGGAAGAACTAGAAGGAGCTCATGGTTCCTTCTAATGTACAGTACAAAAATCTGCTGATTTAACCCTTTAACCCTTTTCAAATGATTGTGTATGTGTTACCTTAACTGATGGCAGGGTATAGTGCATTCTTACTGCCACTTCTGAAGCATCTATGTTAGTTACACAGGTATTCCAAATCCCAAAGTAACTTTTTAGTCAAGACTAAGTCAAGTTTAGTCAAGTTTTTGTTTAAGTTATGAGATGCAGATTTTAACAACAGTCCTTTGTTTAATACTAGAAATTTCTGATAGTATGACTTATTGCTTCTTTTTTATCTCTGAATAAATAAAAAAACTTTGAAAAACAAGGGGTTTTCTATGATGCCATGTGAGCTGCTTAAAGCAAGTGATATCCTGCAAAATGTATTGAAACAAATTGTAGAGTTCTATAGCTCTATAAATACAAAAAAAAATCAGAGAGGGGGGAAAAGTGCAAGAAGACAGTTATGCAATAATAACTAGGAGAAGATATAGTATTGTCTCTGCTCTCAAAAGAAGTGGTGATGGTTGTTTGTGGGAGATTTTTCCCCCAAGTTTGAACACAAGCATGAGGTGATGAGGAAATATGTGAAGAAATTAAATATGGCAAAATACAAATTGCTCTTTCTAGCTTGAAAGCAAATCTGAAAAAGCAGAAGAAGGACTTGTGGACTAAATTACCTCCATACATAATTTTCAAAACTAAAGCAAATAAGTTCCAAACCTTACATACCGAGCAGTGGTTCTGCAGATTCAAGCTACTTGCCTCTAAAATAATTCTGTACTTTGTTATCTAAGTAGTCCATAATGAAGACTTTTATAATACTTACATTAAAAATCCCATCACTATCAATACTTACTTAAACATATTTATTAAATCAAAAATTTAAATTCATGTTACAGAATCAGGAGGTCTAAAATTTAATTTTCTTCAATTGTGTATTAAAATGCATTGTAATGCATTTTAATTATAATTTTCATCAACAACATTAATTTTGGTGCAATACTGATCAAAGACATTTCATCATTTGACATGATGAAAAGTGTCTTGAGTTATATAAAAGTAAGATCATGTAGAAAAGAAATTCAAAATGTCAGTGCAGTGGTTTTTTTTAATTTAGAGAATTCAGATTCTAAGTGATTTGAGGATGCAAAACAAGAATATAGGACTAAGACTTTCATTTTACCTGTATTTTCTCAGAGAGATGGAGGATTATCTACAGCTCTGAGTATGGGACTGGAAGGTAAGGTCTTGAGCTAAGGCAAATGATTAGTATGCATATTTTGCAGGAGATAAATTTTCACATTAAGTATACAGACACTCATGTATACTGAATGTCACTAGGGATTAGCATAATATTTCTATTAGTAACGCTAGCTTATCTAACTGAGCAACGCTCTGTAGGCAAGAGCAAAGTATTGCAAGGGTGAAAATGAGCTTAAGTGTTTCCAGTATGAGTTAAGGAAGGAGAGTGACCATTTCCACAGGCAATTATTTAGCCTTAACTGGAACTCCCAAAAAATTCTCTGTCCTTACATAACTGACTGATCTCCCCTCTTTCTGTCTGTTTGAGTAATTTCTCCTTTTCTCTATCATGCTGCTCACTCCAGACTTCACCAAATTAAATGTGAAAAACTATAATTCTATCATGGAATCAGGAAAAACTGAAATTTTTTGCCTCAACACTTGATTGTAGATAATAGTCCTTTTGTATGTCATATATACCTCTTCCAATGCAATGTAAATTATAAATAATAAGTCCAGCATTTTATGTTATTCCTATTTGCTATTGGTACTGCATCTGAGCAGTTAGCAGAAAAAAATCCTTGCTTAAATGCCACATTAATAATTTAATTTTCATCTTTCCCACTATTATAATAAATATGGTTCTTCCACATAGAAAGATTTAACACAAGGTATCCCTACTCTTTACCCAAACATACAGATGATATATGAACAATGTAGATTGATACACACAATGGATCACAGAAGGATCACCCTGATGTTCTCTCGCTGAAGAGAACAGTGAAAAGTTTTCCTTTGTAAGAAATGGGCTTTATGTTTTAAAGATCTTTGCACAGAGAAGACCTGGTAGTGTTTGTGTGTTTTTAAATAATGCTACCAGGCTGAAAATTTTGGTTTGAGTAAATCATCATATTATAAAAGCACATTAACCTCAGTGAGAAAGGTCGAGCTCAATACAGCAGGGAAACCTAAAGCACAAAGCAAGAGAAGGAGCCACGACAGAAATAGATCAATCTTTAAAAAGTGCCTCTGAAGGGAAAAATCCTGTTTGATCTCTGGCTCAAATTTTTGATCAAATTTTATCTGATGGGATTTTATTTTTTCTAAATCATAGAGAGAAAAACATAGTGTCTTTATATTCCTCTGTACTCCCACAGTTGAAGTAGAATAGAGAACAGTGGTAAAAATACTGAGAACCATAATTTTATCCTTGGATACATAATACATATGCATGTAGATAGAACTATCTCACTAGAGATATATATTTCAAATAAAGTTATTAGCTCATACTTGGAGAACAAGAAGTAAAAAGAACACTTTCTCAAGAGAGGAAGGAAGAGGAGATGTACTGTGTTGAAATCTGGTTCAGATAAATGTAATGTTAATTATCATAATTTATTAGACAGAGAAGTTTAGAACATGAGAAGTTACATGTCAAGAATACTCATAAAAACAACACTTAGTGACAAAATAAAATTCATTGGTTTGACATATAGATCCCATCCTGCTCCCTGACCTACACCTGCTTCTGTGTCAAATCAAATCATATCAAATCAAACCAAATCAGAAAGAGGGGGAACTGAAACAATTTAAAAAATCATTCCCTCAAATTCCATGAGCCATTCAGGTTTGCAAATTTAAATTGTTTTGCAAGGCTACAGCAGCATTATATAGCAAACTTTTCTTCCTTGCTCAAGTAGAAATTTACGATTAGAGCTGACAAGATATCAGAATTTCCATTCTACAGGAATTTGATGGGAAGGGCAGGGCAGGAATATTCAATTTTGTAGCAGAAAAAATGCATTGGAAATTTTCTAACAACTGAGCATTTCATTTAATATGTCTTAGCTTCATTTGCAATGTTTCCAAAATTGGGCTTAGGTGTACCTGGGTTCCTTACACATTCTTAGCAGATTGATGAGGACCCAGAAGACCAGCAGACAGACTTCTCAGCCCTCAGCTCTGCAATAGGTAGTATGAAGAATATGACTAATCCAGTTAATGGATGTAAGTATACATCATAGAAATGCCTGTCAAGGAACAGAAGCATTTTATTTTCATCAGACAATAAAAATATACATTGAATCAATGTTTTATGCATTATCATGAGCTCAGTTATGTGATGTCAGTCTAATGTCTTATGCCTTCCAGCTTCCCTTTCTCTGTTTTTATTTATTATTTCATGAAGACTTCTCCAAATAATGTATTTCATTTCTCAGCGTAATCCAGGTATCTCAGTCAAAAGATTTTATTCTTTCCACAATAGGAATAACCCAATACATCATTTGTTTCATGGCCTACCAAGACTTACCTCATTCAGCATTCAAAAGAATGTTCTTATTTTGGTAGAAGTAGTTCTAAACAATTAAGATTCCTACGTGATAGATGACCAGTCAAATAATATTTTTCCCCAAAATGTTTTGTTCTATTTCTTCCTATGCTAATCTTCATGTTACCTGAGGAACAGATTTTCATTTGACATCACCACATCAAAAACCACAGATAAACCCCATTTCCATTACTTACTTTCCTTGCTTTATCAGTGATTCAGATTCTCAGAAAGCCTCTTTTTTGGTAATTCCCTTCCCCACTTCCTTCATAGAAATTATTAATAAACAATCAGTGGCTTTATATATTTTTTCTTCCCGCTGAAAATAGTTCAGTCACTACCTGCCTTTTTCATTCCTTGCATGTTTTCCTAGCAGAGAAAATTATATTGTGACTGTGTGTCAGACAACAATCCTCTCAGTGCCACTACTTTAAACATCTCAGCAGGTGAAGCACAGGTGTCTGCCACCATCCCACATCCATGTCTCATCATCCAACCAACAAGAATTCCTATGACAACAATAGTCTCTTTGAGGCTGTTATTTGAACATTCCTCCTCCTTTTCTCAGATATTTTTACTGAATGACTTTCCATAAAATCACTACCATCTGCTGATGACTTCATTTGGATTCTGTCTGTTACATTCTGAATATTCATAGGTTTACAGATCCTTATCATCTAACCCAAAGTATAAGATCCCTGCTCTGCTCCCACTGAGGTAAAAACTTTCTTTTGATGAATTTAGACATGTATGTAGTAAAAAAAAAAAAAAGAGAGAGAAAATAATAAAATAAATGGGCATTTTATATGTGTTCCAGTGTGAATCCCTGAATTCCTACATACCCCTCCCCCCCATTTCCAATCTCTGCATCCCTTTGAAATTCTATAACTGGTAAGACATCTAAATGTTTGATATCATAACACCTAAATCATATAATCATATTGTGCCAAATTCAACATCAATCAAAGAGCTTAAGGTTCTCTCCAGATTTTTCTCTCATAAATAAATTGATCTTGAGAGTTCAACTAACAGTAATCAGGTCTGAATTTTTTATCTAATTGTATGAAAAGTAATCTTGATTGCTTCTTTTAGAGTTCATATTTGGGAGAATATCATAGTTCACCCTAAAAATTTGTCTTTATTGCATCCTCATATTCATGAAGAACTCACAAAGAATGGAAATCTTTGCTTTCAATTCTAATTTTCTATGTGTAGAAATGCTGCCAAAGGAATAACGCAAATTCAAGACAGCATGAAAAGAAAATTCTAAAACTCCTAAGCATTCATAATATTTCTGTAATTTTTAAATCTTATTTTCTAGTATTTTGTTTCTATGTTGGTTTAACCTCATTAAGCATATCCGTCATCTCACCAAAAATAGTTTTTGCCCCAGCAAAAAATGCTTTCCGGAAGGCTGACAGTGCTAAAGTGCTGATGTGAAGAACCCACATACTCAAGTTTTCTGTATTCTAAAGTAATGGCATAAAAACTATGGAAAATGTTCCAAAATATATTTTAATATAAAATATCTACAATAATTATTAGTGGTTTTAGGTGTGGTTTTAATTTATGCCATTTATATTTTTTCAAACCTAACAGTGCTTATCTTAGTAGACCCATGATGACATCTTGTGGCTACTCTGAGTTGATGACTGAATGATTAATAAAATAAACATGTCTACTGACTTTCAAGAATCATTTACATATGAGCAGAAAAGTTATCTTCAGTGAAGATCCTGCATAAGACATCTGCCTGTGACAGTGGTGCCTGGTCTTTCTGTTCTTGACAATCATTCCAGTTGCTCCATTTGTCTGTCAGTGGAAAATTACCTAATTAACTTTTCATATAAAAAATCTGTGGAAGTGGTTACACTACACTGCATAAGTGACAACTGAAAGTCGTCAGGCTATTAAGATGTGAGAGATGAGTTTAAATCTGCAACATTAGGAAGAAGGAAACCAAACCTAAAGAGGTGATTTACCAAGTCAGGTCTGAAATAAATCCTTTTGAACAAACTTAAAAGAATTCTAGTTTAGTTGTTTGGGGTTTTTTGGTTGTTTTTTTTTTGTTTTCTTAGCTGGATGGCCAGTACATTGGTTAGCGAGTTCCATCTTATTTTTAGGACCAGTCCTCAAATATTTTGAACAAATATCCATTGTCATTCACTCCTCTTTCTGCAAGTACAAAGTGCAATAAACTTCTTAGGTTTACCTAAAGTTATATGACAAACTTTATGTAACCATGATTGTTATGTTAGCTGTCTACCGATTTCTCTGACTTAAACACTTTTGCCTCCTTGAATATTTCTTCAGTAGTTTCTTAATTTCAATTGCACTCTATCAGTGGCAGTCTTGGTTTTCTTTCCCTAGATATTTACTTTCTAATAATTTAGGAAAGGCACGGTGGCCATGTCTTTTCCTGTCCTTTGCTAGCTCATAGCGTCTTAACTGAAGATTCCTAAAACAGTTGAGGATTCATTGCAAAATGTTCACTTGAATATTTCCTCAGATCATATTTAAACGTTTTCAAGGCAGTTGTCTGCTTGTGGATAGAACAGCAACTTTCTAATTTCACATTTTGCAGACTGATATCCCTTCACAAAAATTATAATAATATAAATGTCTTCATGGTTCACAGCAGAATCGTCAGCAGCATAACTTGGAGTATTTTTAGATTTCAAAGTTATTTTAACTTTTTTTTCTCTTAGTTTTGAAAGGCAATTTCATAGAGGTAATCCAGAGCCCTTTCCCTTTGAACTAGGTTGTAGTGTATTATGAATACACATACACACACAAATATATATATATGTATGTGTGTATGTATGTATGTGAGCATGTACACATTTGAAGCCTGTGTTCTGGGAGGACTGTTGGGAAATTTTGGAAGATGATCACTGCCCATCCTTTATTAAACCTATAATTAGCACAGAAGTGCTTGATTTCCCTAAAGATTATGCATGGCAAATCTGATTAAATGCTTACTTATTGCTCTTCACTGCACACAAAGTTTCATACAGGGTGTTGGCTGAAGCAAGGGCTGCAAAACACAGCGTTGGTACTCAGGGGGAAGCCATCGTTGAGTTGAGGGGTGAAAGAGAAGCATTATACCCTTTCCAGCAGTACATTGTGAAGTTCAGGGAAGGAGAGGAGCTGGCAAGATGGATATGAGCAGGGATTTGGCAACGGCTGAACACTCTCACTGGAGGGAATCAGCATCAGGCTGAAAACAGAATCATCAGTTGCATTAAGAATTAACAGAAGCGTGAGGTGAAGGATGAGGCAGCAGAAGGGTTTGGTGAAAGGAGGCTGCTGGAAGTCTGCAGTACAGCAGAGAACAGTGAAAGGAAGAGGAGGCATGGTGAGAGCACGGCCCCCTCAACTATTGTCAGTGAGGGTGGCTAGATACACCTACTACATTAAAAAGTGGGAAAGAGTGGAAAGAATGGTGAACTCTGTAGCTGAACTTCTCCTATAACCTATTTTGAGACCCAGTTTCTAGCTCTAACATGGAATTGAACATCCTTTTTTGGTAGGGGATTGAAGTTTTTCAAACACTGCTGGTATGCACTTGATGGACTAGAAGTTACCAGCGCTAAGAATTGCTGTTGTCAACAGTATTGCATTGCCTATTGGTGTGTTTTAAACTTGAAAAGAAACGAAAACCTGCTTTTATTTGTTATGAATAATCCCATTTGTATTAGCTGCTAACTTGAGCTGGTCTGTAACATATGCAACAATGTTATCAGATAGGCACAAATCCTAGAAACAGAATCCAATGTGTTGGAAGAGACCTCTGGAGATCTTCCAGTTTCAAGTTTCAAATAAATTTAAGTTGAAGGAAGTTGCTCCATTCTCAGTCTGAGGATGGAGATTTTATGGCCTTTCTAGGCAATCTTTGAGAGTAGTAAAAAAAAAAAAAAATCTTTCTGTCCCTGCAGTTAACATAAATTTCTCCATTCCTTCTATTTCTGCAAAAATTTATTAGCTCTCAAGTTAATAAATGAAAAGTCATATCTGGTTTTCGCCAAATAACAGCTGCAGGGTTTTTTGTGCATTTGCTTAAACTGACATCCCAACTAGAATGAAAATAGAGCAAATTGTGTTTAACTCTGCATTTGGAGATGCTTTAGACATCTGCTGGCAATCTTCACTAAGCTGTGTACCAGAAGGTGCCACTTTTCTGGCAGAGATGTGAATCCAGTTCCCTCAGGCACTCTGAAATTCAGGAAATGAACAGGGTTGCACCTTCATTCCCTGAGGACACTGATCCAATATGCACCAACATACAAAAATGAATTTATTTGGAATTGCCTGATTAGGCAAAAAAAGGCCATCTTCAGCTGAACAGTCTTATGCAGGGATTTCAAACTACCCCACCTCTTGTCATCCATGAACAGGCACAAGTACAGGGAGGTCTTGTGTTGCAGTAATTGTGCATATGTTGTTTTGTTTTGCTGGACAATAAGTTGCCAGTGTTAGCTGGCTGTCAGTTAACATCAATCAACTCATTAGAAGCTCTTGACTTTCTCATCCAAGCTACTCACAAGGTCTGGTAAAAGACTGCAGGCACTTTTCAGCTTGTGTTCCCCCTCAGGAAACCAGAATAGGACCAAGGCAGTGCTGTACTGGTGAGGTGGTGAAGGCTAGAAGCAAGATTTAGATGAAGGCATGATTTGAGTTACCCCTGCAATAATTAAAAACAGTATTGAGGAGGAAGGAAATAGTATGAAATTGGGTTATTGCTACTGGGTTATTGAAAGAGGAGGACTAGCACCATGTATAGGAATGCCAAGATAAACTGCCTTTAGGTACAAGTCATCCAAGTGGGAAAAGGGGAATAAAGGAAACATGGGGTTTTCCTAGTCACCTGGCCATTTGTACATCTTAGTACAGTGTTATGCATTTTTCTTGTGCTACATTCTGAATGTAGTCAAGAGTGTAGCTAAGAATATGAGTATCATATGCCTAGGCATGATGCTATACACTGCTACAGCACACACCTGAGGAGGAGGTACAGCCCATTTCTGGCATGTAGCTGTTGTAGATGAATTTTAATTTTTTTAAGTTTTATTTAAATAAAAAAAGAATGATTTTGAGATTACAGAACACATTTTAAACCAAACTTATTTTCTTCCCCAACACCTGAAAAGGTTTCTTACAAACCACACAAATTACTAAGGGATTTCCAAAACTACTGCAACCTCCACAGGAGGCTTCCCTGTATTCTAGAATTCAAAGGCTCTCTCCAACCTTAAAATTGGCAAGTCCTTGAAGAGCAGTTATGTTTCTATTTTTTATAACTCAGATCCTAATCAGGTTCCACCATTCTTTAGTACTCTGTTTTCTGAGGTCTTATTCAGGACACAAATTTCCAAAAGAACTCTTAAAGATATAGATTGCTGCAAACCTAATGGGAAAGGTAGGATTCCATAGCTTTCCCTTTCTTGTAGTAATGGAACCTGTCAAGTCTGAACCCACTCAATTGATAATGGCTAATGCATACACAGGGAAAACAGGGAAACACAGAGAAAAGCTGTCAGCCCATCTTGTATAAATCCAACAACTCCTTTTTGGACTCCTCTTCCTCAGCAGTGGGATCTTATGCTGTAAAAACAGTCAAAGAAAATCTAGCTGAGGTTAATCTTGCTGACTCACAATCATTTTGAAGAATAAGTTCCATTTGAGACACTATTGTGTCTCAAATTGTGTTCTCACAGAAATACCCATGGGAATCCACTTATTTTCAATTACTTCATTTTAATTTCTCAAGTGCAAAGTATAAATTTCATATTAGGACAGAATGGTCCCTCTCTTATCTGCTTCACTCCCCAGATATTTGATATCAGAACCTAAACTCAACCTTTAATAGGAGAGAGTGAATAATAGAATTCATTAGGCTTTATTGCTATTGTAAACTGTCCTGTGGTGCAGAAACTATCCTTTTATTACTTTCTTGATTACAACAAAATTGCACTTGCCTGCTGCATCAAAGTTAATGACCCAAGAGTATTAATGGAGTCACTAGTAGCTAATAAAAGTGTTATTAAGGAAGGTATGCAATTAAATTGCTTCAATTAATGTGTTTGCCTTGCTGATAAAACAGTATTCTGCCATCTACAATGAACTTCCATCATGAGAAGAATTGCAGAAGTTGTATAGTGATGCATCTTTTTAGTAATGGAATTAGCTGGTACAAACCATGATTCAGAAGAAAAAGAGCAACACTTTCAAAATCAAATGTATAAGGCAGAGCAATGATACACAGGCCTGAGAAATATAAATGCCATTTGCTGAAGCCACATTATGGATCCAATTTATAAGAAACTTCAGAATAGGATACTGAAAAATATGTTTATGGCCTTAAAAGCCATGAAAAATATGCAGAGTTGTAAGGAAAGGAATACAAAAACAAATGCAACATATCAATCTATATGGTCTGACCTAAACATATGGTGCTGGTTCATGACTGAAGTATGTCCCTAGCAACCAGATAAAATAATAAAAGAAATAGAAATGTCATGATATAGGGACAATGTGTAATTTATAGATTCAGGAAGAATAGATCAAGAGTCGCTGGTTTAGGATTCACAGCCTGTAATTTTTTGTCACATAATGGGTCACCAGAACATGTACCAGACATTACACTTCCTGCCTGGTGTATCATCCTAGTGCAAAACAGTAGCTCTGGGGTTGTAAGGACATAAAGAGCACAGTTGCCTGTCTCAGACACTGTTAGGGCCACAGGAAGACTCTGCCATGAGATAAGCACAGAAGGGAGAGACAGGATGGCAATAACTGGAGCCTGGAAGAGGTGAGATCTGGCTAGAACATCCAGGGTAATGCATCCAGACAAAAATTCCCACTGTGGCAAACCAGTAATGAAGTAAGTGTTCATATGCATATCACCAGTTAAACAAAGACTCCAAGCTGTGGGACAGATGGCATCTATGACACCAATGACAGCAAAAACCCCTCTGAATATGCCTCTATGGATAGCTGGACTGTAAATTAAGCCACCACAGCAGAAACTTGAGATAAGGTAAAGGTGGTACTGGGTGTTATCTCAGGCCTAAGGAGAGGATTACAAAACTGGGGGAGAAGAATGTATCACCACTAATGAACACAAAGAATGGATTTTTTGTGAGCCACAAAGAATATGGAATTTGTGGGCCGCGAGGAAAACCAACCTAGCAGCTGTGTTGAAATCAGCTCTGACTGGGTAAAAGGTAATTCTGGCAAGGGGAGATCACAACCCACCAACTCAAGACAAGAAACCCACTGACTCAAAGGAAGAGAAAGACTGAGCATGTGACTAATAAGCATTAGAAGCAAGGGAATCATTTAACCAATAGAATAAGAGAACTGTATAGCCAATGAGCATTAATTTCATTTTTTGCTAACATGTATAAATAGTGACCATTGTTGAGAAACCGGAGGTGAAGAAGAGACTCTGGATGCACAGGTAGTGGCTTCTCCTAAATCTCTCTCTGTCTCCCCCATCTGCCTCCCATTTATTTTCTGTTTCTTTCTGTCTCTCTACATCACAATTTACTGTTAAATAAAATCTGTACTATGGACTTCAGCATATGGTCTTTTTTGACCTTAATTCAGGCCAAGATATCTCTCAATAATAATCAGGTTTTAACAGACATCAAGTGGAGTTTTGCTGAAGAACCAGTTTGGCCACATCAAATGAGTTGTGAATATTCCTCCTGACCTATCAAGACCTTCAGGGGGAAATGTTTAGTGGCTCAGCTCAACATAGAGCCTAGCTCAACTCTGACCACCTACAAAATGACCTTTTGAAGGAAGCAGAGGACTTTAGGGAACCTCAGCTTGTGTATTCCTCCCAGCAATCATAGGGATAACGTTGTGAGAGTGAGCATGTTGACCCTAAGCCATGGGGATCACTTTTGCATTGTGATCCAACTGCATTTTGTAACTGTTGTGCTCAAGTTGTGGTTTCAATAACTTACCCAACCACACTGCTAAATCTAAATCCTGTGTACAGTCAAATATCTTGAAAAATATAAGTTTGGTATTAAAACATTAAACTCTTCCTGTGGGGAATATCTAAAGAGATCTGTTCAGAAAGCATTGGACCATGACATAACATGTCACAGTTATGTATAATTAATCTAAACTGGAAACTTGTGTGTTCAATTTGAAAGCAGATAAATGCATGCAAGTCTTGATTTGATTTTGGCCCATTTCCCTTGATTTAAGCCATTATATGCAGTATTTCTTCAATTTCTAATTGTGTGTAACACACCACTGTTAAATTAGCATGGATGTTTAGTACTCTCATTCTAAACCCATGAACTTTCTGTTTCCTGTAGCTCTTGATCAAGCCAGTGCTTAACTTCCTCCTTAACAACAAAAAACTCATTAATACCCTGAAGAGGTAAAATCTCTTATTCCAATTATACTTGGTTCATAATTTCTCAAGATCTGATTTAATTATATTCATTATAATTTTTGCATTTAGTTTTTTCTTATACTGTACTGCAACAACCATTCTTATTTGGATTCAGCATTACAAGATAAGGTTTTTATAAACCCTCATATTTTTTCATTATTATAAATATAGAATGTTGACACTTAAATGCAGGATAACAAAGCGTTAGGAAAATGAAGCATAAATTTGATAATTTTAAATCAAACCAATTGAAAAATATTGAATGGAACCCTCTCAGGACCACTGCTAAATAATCCTTAGTATAAATAATAATACTAATAATAATACTATAAAATATAAATAATCCTTAGTATAATCCTTAGGATTATACTGATCAAGTTATTTAAATAAGCCTACATTTTATCCTACAACACTCAATGGAAAGCTATTGTGCTTTCATGAATATTTTATTTGAATCCCTGATTTGTAAGATGAAATTTCTCTTCCATAGACTTCATACAGAAGTGCAAACTACAAACTGAGTCTTGTAAAAGCAAAATCCTTTATATGAAACATCACTTTATCTCCACCTTGTGGAAAATTTCTGCATATATTATTCCTTAGCTGAAAAAGAAATTTGTGGCTGTGATCTGAACAATTCTAGCAATGTAGCTGCAGCGTGTAGTGTATTCATAGAGACCCTCTTGCATTCACCTTGTCATGGAGTTTTATAGCACCATAGGTTATAGCACTTAGCTTTTGAATTAGGTAAGGCTGAGCTGAATCTGTTTATCAGAAACACAGGAGAGAGGACATGAGAGAAAGAGAGGAGATCACAGCAGGTAAAAATTCACATTCAGATCTTGTTCCAAAGATTGGTGATTCCAAACTTAAACCTGAAACATAGATAATAAGATGCAAACTAAGATGGATTGATGTTGTAGGACAGTGCTTTATTTCTGAGCATTAATCCCGTCCATTCTACAAACAGTTTACGGAAGCATTGAATAATTCATTTATACAAAAAAGAAACCAGGAACATGGACAAATAAAATAAATTTAAAAATTAAAATCTTAATTTTTACCTTGATCTGGATTTGAAACTCACAGTGTAAAACTGCTTTAGCTGACAGCTCCACTGTAAAGTCCTATTCTCCCTGTTCTCTTCTGGAAGAGAAAATATATTATCTTCTTGCATTTAATAGTATGGAGAAATGCAGAAATGAAAAAGTAAAATGATCCCTGACACCACAGCATTTGGTTCTCTGCTAATATTAAAAATAACATAGAATAATTTCAAAATCACTGCTAAGCTCTGGTTAAAAATAAACCATTTTTTCTCCTCTATTTTCCCATTAGAAGGTTGTTACAGAAAAGATTTACATTAAAGGTTAGGTATATTTTTTTTTAAATTTCCATCCTAAATTCAAGCTGTTTAGATTTTCCTTGTTTATTCTTTTACTAGTTTTATCTAATTGACTGAATAATTATTTTCCCTTTGCTGGAGTTGTTCACTGTCATTTGTGTTTTCTGTTAAAGGCAAGAACCAAAGCCCCTCAGCCTTGGTTTTCTTGTCTGAATATGACAGTGCCTTAGTGGCTTCTTTTCCATTTACCTGGTCATCTTGGAATATTTCCATGCATTTTTTTGCTAAAATCAACTCCTTTGAACTGCACAAAGTTCCCTCACACAGTGTCTCAGCTAAGATTTTACCCAAGGCAGACCTGTTACCATATTGAAGCACTTATTCTCAGTCAGTACAACAACAGAATCACAGTTCTGCAGGAGCTCTGTCCATTCTGCCTGTGTTCAATATGTTCAGAAAAAATAATTATTTTTCTTTAATTCTTTTTATTGAAGTTGTTTTTCCTTCATTCTGTTGGTAAAACTTATTTTTTGATGTAGGACAGATGAGAAACATTTAGCCTTAAAATGAGAGAAGGAGGATTCACATTAATTTATAGCTAAAAATCTCTGTAGTTAAAATGATATTTTTCCCAATCTTCCTTCAGTGAGGTTTCAAATCCAGTGTAAATAGAAAATATGGTATTGCTTATTTACAAATCCACAAAAGCAGGGCAATTTTGTCATGTAAAACAAAACCCAACAAAAACAACATAGACTGAAATAGTAGTATTAATATTTTTGTAACCAATATGTTTCTTTCTGCTATTCTTTATAAACTGTTTTTTATTTCATCTTACAGACAAATAAAAAAACCCTAAAATGTCAGGGTTTTTTCTAACTTTAGTGAGAGACAGTGTTTTTACCTCTTGTATAAAGCCTTCCAGTAGATTTTAAATGTCATGCTCCAAGCTGTATCTTAATGGAAGAATGTCAAACCTTTCAAAAGCACAGAACACAAGCTATTGACACCATAAATGCTGACAAAAGGGAGATTATGTAAACACATAAACAAATAGAAAAAGGCCATTATCTCAATATGAGTTCAAGTAGTAGAGACTGTCCACATCTGTGCTGCATGGCTCTGGGCTGTGCCTCCCCTCCAGCCTGGACATGGGATCTTTACAGACACAGCATAACTGTTATTTTTGTAGTTATTTAAACTTCAGAGTGAAAGACATAAAATGAAAGAATCATCAGAATGTTTTTACATGGGAAATTGAGGATGAATGTTCTAGATTTTATATGAAACTATGGAGAAATAACAGCAGCAAACATCCTGAGCGACTGATCAGGGACTTCCTAGGTTTTTTTAATTCATTTTACAGACAAAACCTGGCACAGTCTCATCCATGTTGCCCACTGCACAACATCCCACAAAAACAAGCCTTGGCATTTTCTGAAAATATATCATTTGACAAACTGAATTAGCAGTTAAGCAAAATGAATCAGTGCTTAAGTTCACCATTCACCTAATAGAATGCAATCTTAAGGACAAAATATATAAACTGGCTTCCTATGGGATATTGTAGTTATATTTTCAGGTATGGAAAGCAAGTACTTCACTGGTGCTATGAGCTCAGCAAAGCATCTATGTTGGATATAGGACTGGTGGCAGAGGTCAGGAAAACCTTGGGACTTAGGCTTATAATGCTTCTCTGATGCACCACAATATCAATGATCTTTAATTATTTTTTATAATTATATAATAGTGAACACTTAGATTTTATCTTTTTCTGCAATAAACTTCTAAAAGTGCATTTTATATGACTAAATCTGCAGAAAATCTGAAAGAAACTCTGCATGTAATCTTCGGGACCAGTGATCTGGAGGTATTCCTATCCAACTCTTTTCTGTTTTACAGATTTTAACAGTAACCTCTTGCTTTTTATTCCTCAGTTACAAATTTTTTGTTCACCCTATAAGACATTTGCAGCCTTTTGATATCCTGATGGAGAGAGGGAGAAATCCCTGCTTTCATCTCTTTGCTGAGGATGTATGCCACCCTCACTGTTGATAAAGCAAGATTCTGACAGCTGCCTTTTTTTTTTCTTTTTTTTTCTTTTAGTAGCACAACTACGTAGAGGTTTTTATGTGGGTATGTAGACAAGGGATTCTGGAAGTGGCAGCTATGCAAGCATATGTAGAGCAGAGACCTAAATAGACCTCCAGCTGACATTCTGGCATAGCATCTCATCCCACACTTGTTTTTTTACTCATTTGAGTATTTGCACAAGTAAAAATACAATACAAATTGTGTATCATTGCCATTTTTATACAAATGTTAAATTAGCCTGAAGGTTTGGTCATTTGGGTTTGGTATTCTTTTTCAATCTCACAAAAAACTCCCTCATACTTGCTTAAACACTGCATCAGATACTGAGTATTTTCTCCTTGTTTACAAAGTACAATATTACAAAATCCCATGGGTAACTATTTCAGCCAGTCTGCGTGACAACAGCAGGTGGCAGCAATGGATCTGGATATAGACTTTAGGAAAAAAAACAACTAGGGTTTGCAAAGCATGAAAACGATATGAGACAAGTTATTTTGTACAGGAGGAACTTTTCCATGAAAATAGTTTCCTCCAATCCAAACTGCTATTTGGAAAATATATATTCCCAAAATATTTTTGATTGAAACTGAAATAAAATAGTTGGTTTGGTTTAGTTTTACTCACCCCAAAACTACCCGGCCTATTTAATTTCAAATTATTTAAGAAATTCTAACACATTAAGGTGTTTCTTTAAGTAAGGACATTGGGAAAGATGCAACATGAGTCTTCCTAATTTCCTTAACTAAGCCCCTGAATGCTCTGAGAGCTGTGTGAACATCCACATTATGGAACAACCAGCTCTGACAGCCAAAACTGCACTGTGCCAGTCCTGCAAGAAGATACTGGTGACTTCAACTTCCATTCACGTGAGGAAAGGCAAAATAATTTGATGACTGAATAAACTACTTCAATTTCAGAAATCCTGAAACAGAACACAATAAAAATGTTAAAGGACATTTTCAAACTACACATAAGTGAATTTTTTTAGGGTTTGTTTTTTTTTTTTTTTAATTTTTGGAATTTAAACTATTCAATTTAAACACATTGAAATAACAATTTTTCTAATTTCTGGTTATCACTTCCCTCTGCCTATTTTAGTATCCTCCAGGTAATCTGAACAGAAACACTTACAAGACACTTGGCAATCTTTCATAACTTTCATTTGCTGTGTATGCAATATTTGAGTTGCTTGGCATTCCTTTTTCTGCTTGTTGCTAGACAAACATAGGGTGAAAAATGCATTTCTGAGAGCTGGAAAACTGCATAGAAAGGAAGATGGAACGGGCAGAAGGAAACTGTGAGATAACTCTAGCCGACATGAAATGCTGTGTGCACATCCTCATCTATCAGGAGCCAGAGCGCAGCCACCAACACCCTCAGCCTTTTAATGAAACTCTCCACAGACAGGTAACACAGCAGACAATTCCCATCACCCAAAACAAAAGGGCTAAACAGAAGCTGGTAAGGACAATTGGAATGATTACATAAAAAATGAGCAGGTGTTAGAAGAAAAGTATTAATATTGCCTTGTCCTTCACCTCTTATCAGAGAGACTCCTAAGAGGGAACTAGGAGGCTTCATTTGCATTACTTCTGGCTGAAAACTGGAGAAGCTTCTTCTTCCTGGGAGACCATTAGTTTCCTCCTGGTTGGACAGCAGTGTAGGAAAATTAATTTTCCTTCAAGGACATTGACACTAGAAATATGAAAGTCATTCTGAACCTGAAAGCAAACATTTGCACAATACTTCATTTCACTGGTTTTGTTAGGTTTGTGCTTTTTAATTACTATTGTTATCCTGCTAATAAAGGAACCCAAAAAAAGTTCCAATCAAGTGATGCCAGCCAAATCACATGAGTTAGAAATCCCTTTGTGGTGTTCAGATATACATTAAGAGTTTTTTGGAAACGTGAGGACTCAGTCATACTATAGTAAGATATTTTCCATTTCCAAAATTGTAGAGTAGAAAAGCAAACTGCAGAAGACAGGGCAAACAGCAGAATAAAATACATCAGGAAATTAACATTTTTATGGATAGAAATTATCTTTGGGAATGTTCATTTTATTTCATGCTATATGTGTTTGTAATGCTCTACACAGCTTTTCAAAAACATTACAGAGAAGTCCTGTCAGGTATTTGAAATACATTTGCTACTTGCTATAATTCTGATGACACAAATTCAGAAGGAAATACTTTTATTTCCTTCTCTTCTCTAGTCTCATGGGATCTTCTTAGTCTCAATGACTGAGTCACCGCCAAGTTATATACTTGCAGAGGAAGATCTTTTATCTTTCTTTTTACTCTGTATTTCAGCCTTATTATAGATGTTCTCAGATGTCTGACTGTCAAGAGGTATTCTATATATGTCTCTTAGCAGCTGCATTTTTTTATTTCTTATTCTTTTCATTATTATTTCAAAGTCCTGCTGAGTTTGAAGTTGTGTAAAAGTACTTTCTCTCTGGACTCATGTCCAGGATCTCCAAATACTTCTAAATAGACTTATTTCCCTTATACCAATACATATTTTTGTGTGTCGTTTTTTTCAAATTCTTTCTTGTTCATTCAGATCTGTGCTCTAGTCTCATGTCAGATTGGAAATTATCTCCATGCCTCAGTAGTTTTCCCATCCTGTCCAGTGCTTGACGTATGACCCATCCCAGCTCTATTTCCACTCACGGGGCTCCCTGTTACATGGCATCATGTTCTGATTCACTCCTTTTGCTGTTGTTACCTTGTCACAAATTTCTCTTGTCATTTCTTTCACTTTGCACATCCTCTTTGCCTCACTAGCAAAGCCCATTTGTCCATTTCCCCACCGATTGCTTTGCATGCCCACCCATTCCATTGCCTGCACCAGCTCTCCCTCTCAGCACTGGCCCTTAGGCAGGCACTCACAGACTGCCAGGATGATGAACAGCCTTATATGTAGCACACGTGGTTGTGTGGCAGTTAAGGAGAGACACTGCCACCACAAACACGAGTACTGATATGTGGAAAATATAGTGCACCAAATAAAATAAGTGCACCAAAATCAGATAAGTATATTATAAGACTATGTGCTGACAGTTCTTTTTCCTGTGCTCTCAGAAGCCAAGATCCAGGACTCTTTCCAGACTGCAGATACTGCAGAAATAATGATGAGATCCATGCAGGAAGATATTTCACACATTTGGCAGATGAGAGAGGGGAACATTGAAGTTAGTCTTTGACAGGTAACATGCTTTTAAACACTGCTAATGTTCCCACTTGAGTCAGAAAGTTTACTGCTGATATTCTGTCTTCGAATTTGCCTAGTCACTTATTCTGGTGCCTTTTTCTGGATTTAGAGGTTAACTGACTATGCAGCCAGTTATGAGTTACTTTTAAGAAAAAAAGAAATGATAAATACATATTTATGGACAAGGAGGTTCTTTTTTGGGGGAAGAAAGGTTTTTCTAAGGAAGCTCTCCAATTAATCTTAATAATTGGTTCAATCAAGCAATAAAACAACGTATATTTATGCCAACTATTGTCATCCAGCTGAGGTCTATATGCAAGTAAACTTAAGCATCTCCTAAAATTCAGCAATGGTGAAGGCACATTTCCCATACTTAAATACATAAAGAACAAATTCAGCCAGAACACTATTTTTTCTTGGAATATTCTTCCAGGGAAGGGACTATATGTTTTTAACCTGAATTAAGAAAGAAAAGATAAAATTACATATTTGGTAAAGCATTTATTTTTTTTTTGTTTTGGTTTGGTTTTTTTTGTTGGTTTTTTTTTGTTTTTTGGGGGTTT
>JANRGV010000084.1:35456028-35487144 GCA_024734035.1 Alethe castanea
TTTTTTGTTTTTTGGGTTTTTTTGTTTGTTTGTTTATTTTTGTTTTTTTAGGGCTTTGCATCTCTTACTAGGATCTTGTTTTGATAACAACTTAATTCCTGAAAGGATTCCCTACATTTGGAAAAACAAGAACCAAAAAGAACCAGCACAAAACAAAAACACACCACAGCTGAACTGGTGTTTTTGAAAAAATATTTTCCATTTTGTCACCTTTAGGAAGGCACCAGAAAGTGAAGTGACAAGGTTCTCCCCTGCCCCAAACCTACCTATTTTCCTTATTAAATCAGATATATATTTTAATTATATATTAAGTGGAAATGCTATATCAAGAGAAAAGCTACACCTGTGATGTGTGTACTTGTTGCTCCAGCAGGGATCTGGAAGACCCACAGGTGGAATTCACAGTGTTATCTTCTTGCTGAGGAGCATGCCTGAAGGCTTGAAACAGAGACAAAAACACAAGACTGGCTCTGATGTCTACCCTGTGATGAGAAGCTCCAGCCAAAACACTGGAGATCAAGATATATGAGACTCACTTCAGTATAGTAACTTGGTGGCATTTTTCATTTTTCAGGGTGTTTAATACCCTTGACAGGGCCAGCAAGTGCCAGATGTAATGTTTGACACTCCTTCTGAAGTAGTAGGGGAAGATCAGGAGAGATCTCCTAAGGGCCCTAAAATTGTCATAAATATCATCTGGTCTATCCCCCTCTATGTTTTAAGCTGTAGCAATAACACAGCTCATTTTTGGGCAGCTTCTTGCCAAGCTATAAGGCAGTTTAACATGCAGCTTCCATGTCTACAGAGGTAACATCACTGACCATGCCATCACCAAGCTGAGTGGCCTCAGGATCCCATGGCTTTTGAACCAAGCTCAGCTCTGCTCCACAGGAATTTAGAACTTGGCTTGTCACTTTAATGACAAACAAGGCTTAGAAATAACTGGAAGCTGTCACTACATAGTTATACCGCTCAGTAGTTTAATTAAAAATATGTTTATTCTAGAAAGCGACAAGTATTTATAAAAGGCTAGCATCCCTGTTTTCCCATCAGGTAAGTCAGCATCATAAATAGCATATTAATAAATTTTACCTGTAACATGCAAAAAAATTCCTGTACTACAAACATAAGTGTCATTTGAAGTGGGGGATGGTGGTGTGGTGCAACAATAATTATGTACAAATGCCATTTCTAAAGTAGGTGGAAAACCCTGCTGAAGACTAAAAAATCCCTTTAGGATAATGAGCAATGCCAAGAAATCAGGTTCCCCACTGAAATCCTTTAGTTATTCATTGCCTGTTAATTCACTCCCACTTGTGACTGATATTTAAAGGCTGAATCTATTTATATATATATATATATGTGTGTGTGTATGTGTGTGTGTGTATATATATACATTGTCTTTATAGATACATTTATCTATGTATATAAAGACAGAGTGTTTGAATGTTTTTAAGCTATGGTACAGAATAATTTATAAACACACAAAAATAGAAAAGAAACCGATTGGTCTTATGAAAGTTATTATCTAAAATCAGACCCTCTTAAATGTACTTATTAGCCACACTCTTCTGTTTTACATAGCTTTACCACCAGGTGTCAGTACTCTACACACATCAGTGTGAGACCGACCATATCGTCATTCCCTTTAACCATTTTCCTCACTGTCATTAGAAGGTACAAAATAATACCTTACGTGGTAATATCTTTGTGTTGTGTTTTGAGGGGTGGTGGTGGTGGTTTTTTATGTAAAGATACTTGTATTTAATGAGGAATAAGCAGGAAAGTCAGCATGCTTTCAATTTATCCACAATTGTATCTATGAATAGAACACTCAGCTCTGACTTACAGGCACAAAAAAAGCCCCAGTTCTTTCCTCCATGTTTTTCACTGATGTTTACTTAGATTGTATTAAAGAGATGTGATCGTGCCCTCAGAGGGCCTGGTCATCAAAAAATAAACTTGAATGCCAGAATTTCATAGGAAGATTACTTGCAGTTATTTGTAGCATATTTTCACATGTAATTGAGGACAGAAAAATATGTATAATATCCAATTTCAGTGTCACCACAGCACTTGTATTTGATTCCCCCCCCCCTTTTTTTTTTTTTGTGAATCTAATTATTTTGGTATAAGAAGGATTTACTCTGAGCTTAAGGCATTTTGAAACTTATAACACTTCAAAAACAAAGGGTAAGTGCATTACATTAATTTAGTTAGATTTCTAAGCCTGAACAAATTCCTAGAAAGAAATAGAGCTGAAATGATTGCATTTTCAAAAATTCATACAGAAAAAACGTATTTAAAAATAATTTTAAAAAATTTTAAATTACCTAAAATTTCAACACCAAACAAATTGAATGATATTGAAAACTTCTCTCTATATACTACAGAGAAGAAATTAAGTCAGCTGTAAATATATGAAGACAGGACTGCAAGTGCCAAAATAAAAACATAGGTAAAAATAATCTCCGAAACATTTATCAAATTGAAATGTAGCACTAGATTATGTTGCCCCTGCCTAGTATCAACCCAAAAACTCATAAGCAGGAGCCAAAACAATGCTGGATTAAACACAGATTTGTTTCCATTCAGGTATCTATAATTTTTTCATCTCTTGTTTTTCCATTTGGATTAAAGAAAACAAAACAATAGAACTGTTAGAAGAACTATGGCCCTAGAAAGAGGTGCAGTCTTCTCAGCCTTCTGGGAAAACCTGTGACACCGAGTTCAACTTTAATCTTCTGGAACACAGTCAAATTGTCTGCATGTCTGTTCATAAATACCTGTTTGACAGATCTGGCCCATACACTAGTCCAGGACCTGAGTGGATTTTGTTCTCAAGAATTTAATCCAGTTAAAGAGATTAATGCAGATAACAAACTCTTACTGCTCCCAATGGCACACAGGGAAGCTTTTGGTAAGAGGAGATGACTTTCACAGTTCAGTGGCTCCTTCAATGCACATGGCCTTCTATTATAATTTAATAAAATTAAGTACAAATGTGTATATGAATCTGTGTATTTTTTGTCAAAATGCAAAAATTTCACGTTGTACACAAACTACCAAAACATTTCTGAGTGCTGTTAGTTGGTCTTATATTTTACAAAGGACATTCTTTTAACCTCTTTTTTTAATAAACATTTTTTTTCCCTTAGGATTATCACCTCCTACAGGTCACTTAATTATATCCCATAAATTATGGCACAAACTCACATTATTACTTTAATTTATTTTTGGTGAATTTAGTGAATTTGCCTTTTTTTTTCATCATCAGGTTTTTTTTGTCACAGATGAACACCTTTCCCAATTTAGGAAATATTATTTTGTCTAATATTGCTATTTACAGTTTTGTTTGATCTTAAGAACAACAATAAAACTTGGATATCAGTTGAAAAGTATTGCACAACACAAATTTGCCTAGGGTTTACGGTAACGTAATACATATAAATATCCCCCCGCTTCCTCGTTTTCCCTTTACGTCAGGAATACTGAAGGATGATAGAATTTTTTTTAAGGAGCTGAGGTTTTTCTCCCTAGGGAACATTTTCTCTGCAGTTGTTCTCCACAGGGTCACTCACGTGTGGCTATGGTGAACAACCGCGTCGGGGGCTTGGCTGGGCACAGCGTCGCGTTTGATCCGAGCCACGGAGGGTTAATCCCAATGCCAGCCTCAGCCACTTGCAGCTGGAGCAGAGCAGACTGGCAGGGATGGAGGGGGAAGCCGGGCCCAGCAGTGGATTGCAGAGGGGCAGTGATTGTGGGCAAAGGGAAAAGGGTTAGGGGAAAGCAAGGGTGAGGGCACAGCACCTCTGGATGCACTCTGGAGGGGTGCAGTGAGAGAAAGGACAGTGTTGAGCTTGCTGAAGAAAGGTAGGGAAAAAATATCTGCTCATGCATGTATTTCCATGTGTTAAATGATGAGAATTAGGCTTAATATTTCTGTCAGAATGTCTAGAAGGTCTGCAGGGGACTAAAACTCTCTGAAGACCAAAGGCCTGCTATTTCCAGAAAGCAAAACAAGCTGAAAAGGGTCATGAGGAAAAGTCAAAGCTACTATTACCTTCTTATATGATCTTATCATTTGCAAGGTATCTGATAGCTGTGGTGGTGTAATGCCATTTCTTGTGTGAAAAGTTTCACCCAATCATTGAATTTACTATTTTTCTGTAAGACTGTGATTATTATTACTGTAGCACACAGGCTAATTTTTTAAAAATCTATTTTGTTTGACTGTCATATATATCTGTGTGTACACTTAAAAGATATGAAAAATCCAAACACTTCAACTATTACATTGCAAAAACACTTGACATGTCTCACATACAAAAATCAGATTTTCCAGTCTGATAACCCTCAAATCCTTACTTTTCTTCCTTGTGTTAGTGAAAAGCAACCTTGCTGCAGTGGGGCCAGGACTATGACTGTGGCAGAGGTCCTCTTCTGCATCATCCCCTGAGCTCCTCTAAGTGGTACAAGCTCTTCCCCACAGTTCCATGCAGTTGCATATGTGACACATCAGCTCTGCCACCACGTTGCTCATGCTGGGAAGAGATCCTGAGAACACATGGCCAGATGACCAGTGACTAGGGCCTGCTGTGACAATTAAAGGTTCACAAGCTTCTCTCAGCCATCTGCTCCTTTCAGGAGAAACATGGCTTTAGACTGTCCAAAATATGTTCCAAGTAGGATTTGCCCTTTGTGCCTTGTCAGAAACTCTCACTTCTAAAGCCCTAGTCCTGAAAGGCATATAATGCTTTAACTAAGGTACAGGTCTTGAGCCCAGCCTAATTTACCTTGCAGCTGGGGCTTACTAGGAAAGGAAAATCTTATATTTCTTTTTTTCTGCTTTCCTTTCTCACTACTCTCATCCCTGTTTCCAAGCATGTGGAAATCTCTGCTCAGTGGCTTTGGTACATCCCCTCCTCAGCAGCAGCAGGTTTTATGTTGCTTCAGTTCCAATTCAAATTATGTCACAAGGGAGAGCATGTCATGGAGAATGAAATAATGAAAGGAAAGCCAAAATAGGAATTAAACAGCTTAATGAGGTATCTGTTTCATACTTCAGAAGATGGCATCAATATGAGGCATTCAACATTGCCTCCTTGGGAAAGGTTTCCACCTACTAAGTCAGTTCAAACGAGACTGCTGATGAACCTGACTCTTTTCCCCTGTGTTAAACCATGTGATTCAGTTAATTATTCCAAAAGGACAAAGTGGAGAGGATGTGATTGTACATGCAACTAAACTAACTGAATTGTTAAATCCCAGGAATTGATTTGCGTGCTTTAACAGGGACATTAATTTGTTGAGGATAAATTTATTTCCCCATGAGATTTGTTCTAAAATTAATATTTATCCTGACAAAGAAATACATGTGAGTAAAGCTATTGATAAAACTCAGGACTCACAGTTTCAGAGACCAAAATATTCTCCATGAACTACAGGAAAGTGATTTATGCTAAGTATCATTTTCATAGGCAGCTGAGAAGAAAAAAAATATATAGATCCTTTGAAAAACCTATCTCTAATAATCCCTTTTCTGGCCTACACTGTATTTCTGGCTTGAGTAACCCAACGTGTAGAACTGTAGGATATTCATGCAAGTCTCTTGGGGTTTTTTGTTTTGCTTTGTTTCGTTTTTTTAATAACTCCTAAAGCAGATACACCTGCCCCAAACCATCCCTTTCAAACACGGGAAGCTCAGGCGTGCCAAATCAAAGACCTACTGAAATGCTCTTCCCTGGGGCTCACATTTATCTGACCAAATTCCACTTTACACAGGGAAGGAAAGAGTGCACAGCAGCTTGTGTGCAGAACCTTTTCCTCAGGATAAATTTCTCCCTGCAGATTAGCAACAAATCTGTCTGATGTTTAAACTACTGCAAGCCAAAGATGATTCACTTCTCTACTAGTCACCATCCCTGCTAGTGTGCCAGCAGAAACACTTACCTGTCTCCATCATTGCTAGTAAATGCTAAACACAGAAGGAACTCTGTGATGTGTTGGGATTCTCTGCCGGCACCTGAAAGAACAAGAAACTATAGTTGAAAATCTCAAAATTCAGAAACTGCTGGAGATCCTCACTTTTAGAAAATACAAGAACTCATGTGGGACAGAAAGAGCTGTTAAAGACACTGTGTGCTCTAGACTTGTTCTTTCCAATTGATGTCTACCCAAAATGGAGGCAGTGCTGAAATGTGAGATTTGGCTTGCTGCTTAACAATATACGTGGGGTTTCTGTGCAAACCAATGAAAATTAAAAGTTGTGATTTTTTTGAGAGAGCTTGCATAAACACACCCTTTCTTCCTGAGATGAAATTTACTATAGTCTGATCTTTTGTGGTTTATAAACTGAACTGTGTTCGTCTTAGAAAATTAACTGCATAAATATTTGTGATAAGCTAAAAGTGAAAAATTAAAAAATGTGTTGGATCTTGGTGATGGAAAAGACTCTATTAACTGTTGTCATTGGCTGTTACAGGAAGTACAGTACAGAAATATTCTCTCCTAAAAATACTACATCAGCTGCAGTCGGTTGCAATCACGGTAATGTTCAATAAATACTTACAATTAATGCATACATATTACAATTTAAATAATTGCATTAATGTAAGATTAAAATTTTCATATAATTTTAAATCAATTTATAGATATTTTGCCAGTTGCAGTAGAAATTCTTTTTAAGTCCTGTGGAAAAAGAAGTCATTAACTACTTAGAAATATTAAACAGGCATATAATTTCTTTGTCTCCTCTATTTAACTACATCACCTAACTATGTGGTGCACTGGCTTAAAAATTGCCAATCTCTCTACCAAAGTGGAAACACAGCCCCAGTCTGCTGTGTACTGCTGTGCATTGTCTAAATCATGCTGATTCAATGTTTTATGTGCTTGTGCTCAAAGCAGAAACACTGCTGCTGAGGGAAACAGTACTTCTGAGGGATAAAATAATCTTGTGCAAAAGAAAAGGGGGTGATGTGAGTGGGAGACAGGGACTAGGAAGGACGTCTACCTCAAATCAGTTTTGAATCTGTTTTGTAACATGCTATTAGTAGTATTTATGGGGTATAGTAAACTGTGATGAACAAGCAAAACTGAATATCTAGGGCTGGAATCTTCTTAAACTGAAAATTTTTCTTTAACTGCAGTCTTTTTAAAGGCAAAAACCTATGCCAAACAGATAAACCTACAATGTTTTTTTGTTTCTTAAAAGCACAATAAAGACAAGTTTAGATTAAGCACAGAAGAGTTTTTAGAAATCAAGATCCATGCAGCCTACCTCAGGAAAAATCAGCTTAGGCTGCCAGCAGAGAAGACTCTGGAATAAACCAAATATATGCAGACTTTGAAGTGAATCACTTATGACTGATGTGCTGTGCTGTGCTGTGGGAAGCTCCTCTACTCCCTTGGCTCGTGCTGCTTCTGAAAAATCTTTTCCCATTAGTTAACTGAGAAACAAACACATTGTGGGAGTATATTTTAAATAGTTTTCCTTAGTGGTATCAGGTTAGTTGACAGAGCTATGGTTGTCTCTCAACCATTTCAATTACTTTACATCCACATAAGTAATGTGGTATTGTTATTGAGATGTCAAAGTATTAGCTGCTGTAACATCCAGAAATCAGTATCCTCAGCAATATTCAAACTGCTGTCAGATCAGTTTCTCCTAAGCTACTCCAAATGAGACTGTAGTAATGGGAATCTTTCCCCATTTTTCTTTTGACTGATATGTTAAAAATATAGCAAGTATGGCTCCTGCTACCTGGCACTTCCTAGACAATGAAACTGTTCTTAGGAAATATTTTACTCTCTTAGTCTTAAGATATATGATTTCTGACATTAAATGCTGGTCAGGAGACATATTCAAAGCAATCTGTGAAATAGCAAGGTCTATAGCAGAAACAAGCTTCTTCCATTTCTGGTTAGAGTGACCTGTCCAGCATAGGCAAAGAAAAACTACACAAAGAATTAACAAGAACACAAAGTACACAAGTGTGTTTATTACATTTTGCAAGCACTTTGTTCTACATTTCAAAAACGCCACCATCAAGCTGTTGGCACATTTATGTACAAAACAGATTAATTGTAATGCCTGCTACAAAGCATTCTTTGTGAAAATACAAACTCTAATACCAGAGAAGAGCCAAAAGCATTAACATCATTACATGAGTTTAAAAGACATAGTTTTAAAAATCAGCACAAACATTTTAAGACACAAAACTAAAACACTACAATATATAATCCAAAAAGAGGTTCCTAATACTTTTTGCAGAACTGTAATACCGGTACTGCACATTATCAGAAAGCTGTTGACCCCGTAGGACAGCTTAAGTGTAAAAAAAAAAATCCAAACCAAAACCAAAACCCCAAATCAAAAACACAACCAAAAAAAACCGAAAACAAGCAAAAGAAAAGAAAAAGAAAAAAAACTCAACCAACTAATACTACTTAATGCATTATCATGCCACAAGTAACTATAGTATTACCTTCTACTTACTACAAGAATTGTTAAAAATTACTGATGATGCATGACTAGTAATAGTACAAAGAAGAGTTTTACTCAAGAAGTTTTATTAGAAATGCACTTACACTGAGAGAGAATTCACAATGGTCCAATAAGTGCACAAAACTACCTAAGATTTTTAACACTGACAAAAATGTCTTGTCAGGCTACATCACTTTAAAAGACACTTTACAGCATTCTTGTAGCATTAGAAATAGGCAAAATAAAAAAAAATCCACCAAATTTGGTCCAATAATACCAACTTTTCTTAAATAGGGTTTTTTGTTCTGTTTTTGATACAGGTAATTCTTTCAAATTAAGATGACCTATCATTCTGATAACATTTTCATATCAAAATAAAGGTTCAAATATATTACTACACTTTGAAATAATAAGCTCTGTAGTGGTCTTTCACCTTACTTCAACGTAATACAGGTAAACCATTATGTGTAGGAAAGCTAGAAGCCAAGCTATAACATTTATGGAAGTCTCCTTTAATATACCTTTTACAGTTCAGACAGGTGCAATCCATTTAAATTTTTAAAGCAGGTAAAAAGACATCTGACTCCTATGGTCACTGCAATTTTGATATATTACTTTCATAAATGTAGCTAAGCATTAATTTCTTACATCATCACATGGACAGCTCCAATTTAGCATAACCATCATTGAATTAAAGAGAGATTATTCTGTAGAAAACTATGAATAACTATATCACTTAATTAACAGTTGTCTATATACCATAACTCGTTAACAGGTAGCCGTGGTATTGAATTCCTTCAAAAGGCAAGTGGCCATGCATTGTTAGCACCACGGACTGCATGCTCACAATACAAACAGGAATTATCACCCATGGAACTTGAAACAAGAGAATATTCTTTAAAAACATCAATAATACAATGTTAACAAAGATAAGAAGCACTTTTTTCTTTTTTTTTTCTTTTTTTTTCTTTTTTCGCTTTTTTTTTAAATTTTTTTACCCACTATTACAAATTTAGAAATTGCACCTTTGATTGTTTAAAACGTTCTTAGGACCTTCATTGAAGTTGATCAGGGTCCCTCCGGCAGGTTTTCCATATATAAAGGAAAGTCATCAGAATGTTTTCATTATATATTGTACATCATGTACAATGGTCCCTTTGAAGTATACCTGTAGTTAAAGTAGTTACTGAACTCAAAACTAAAAAGTATAAAAAGCTACCTTTTTTTCCAAAAACATATAAGAAACAATGCAAAAGGTGTTATGCATAACACATACAAAGTGATTAAAAAAATCAAACACATAGCTGTATTTGACAATAGTTTAGTATCCTTGACCTATCAGAACTAATTAGCTTAAAGGGATTCAGGAAAGGCTATTTAGGAGCTTTGTGGCATAGAATGGTCACACAAAGTAAGAACTAATTAAGAAACCAAGTGCTAGACAACCAAGAATTGTATGTAGGTGATATGTAAGTCACCCAAACTATCTTTTGTGAGAAGCACTTTCAATTGTTTTTAAAATGGTAGGATGGCCTTTAGTTAAACAACAAAGCATTCACATGTTAGGAAGTAAGACAAGGTTTCTTTTATGTATAAGCATTGAGCCGCTCTTTAGAGCGGGTAGAATGAATATCATGCAGCTCTTGTTCCTCCTTTGATTTAATATCCTCATATTTTTGCATTCTGCAAGCATCTTTCACATAGGCCCAGTTGGCAGACAAGACCATGAGATAATGGACCTGTAAGAGAGGTAACACAGCGTTAAGAAACAGTAGAGGTAGTCAGAATAGAGCACGTGTAAGCCCGAAGGCTGTAGGACAGAGACTGGGCTCTCATCAACAGGAACCAGCCATTCCACGATGGCAAACTCAGGCCTCATGAACCTTCAGGTTATGTACCAGCTGATACTGTTACTATAACTACTAGTTGGTAGCACCAGATATAAGAAAAAACAGCCTAAAATCTTGAAAGATCCACAAATCATCCCTGCATTATTTTTTAGCTAGTCTGCAAAGGAACATGTAAAAAAGCCTTCAGGTTATATATTTATTGTACACTTTTCCCCACTGAAGAAGTATTTGTTAAAGTAGTTCTTAAGATAGAAATATCCCATAGATTCATCTTATGTCTGCATATCTAATACAATTACAGAAACTTTTGCTTCTTAATTGTTGCTAAAGTTAGCATTTTCTTTCCATTTAGCCATGACTTACTTCTTTTGACTACAATTCTAACTTTGTACTTAACTCACCAATCTGGGGAAAAATTGCCAGTAACTGGAAAATAAGTTGTTAGTCAAAATGTGACAAAATATAGAAATATAGATGAAAAAAAAAAAAAAAAAGGGGGTGCTCTGTTTACTCTGGCTTATGCTGGACTCTCTGACATTCACTCCTTCCCTAGCAGGCTTTCAGACACTTTCTGATGAGAGCATCTCTTTAATTTATGTTAATCTACTTCCTCAGAAGCAATGGATGAGTTTGTGAGATCCAAAATATTTCACCCCTCTCTGAGAAATCAGAAAGTTATACTGGGATTCATGCAAAATGCATGAATGCAAAAGTTAATGCAAAATGGAATAATAATACAATAAATAATAAAAAAACACCTTGAGATTATGCAAATTCTCCTGTTCTTGTTGTATTGTTGCAGATATGAGTATCTTAGTTTCATACTAAATGAACAGATCTGTTCTAATATGTCTTTTTTTCTTTTTGAGTATCCAGTGTTATTTGGACTGGTTTTTTCACAAATGTTCATTGTCAATTTTTGCTGATTAGTACAGGCAAGAGTATATTTCTTAATCTGGAAAATTAAGATTAAGGAAAGCATTCTGAAGCCCTTAAAAGGACCAGATATTTTTTCTACCATTTTTATCCTCATGTATAATGTCAAGTTTCCAATTAATCCTTATTTGAGGAATACTGTCGGACTTGAGGAGGCATAAAATAGAAAGAAGTTGTTCGGAGAATCTGCCCTATAGAAAAAAAAAACAAACAAGCTGGAGAGTAGCATTTCTACGTATCTTTATGATTTTCTACATATCTCTAGAACAATACTAGCAGCACAATCCGTGGGAACAGATGTTGGAGAGGGCAGCATGTTGTGTGCCAGTCTGGAGCACTCTCTAGTCATCATTTAGTACACAGGAAAAAGAAACACCTTCTATCCTAACTCAGCTCTTCCAAAAGCTTTCACCATGGGTAGTTTCTGGATCGGGCATTTCTAAATCAAATGAGAGACTCCAATCCTGGATCCCCATTGTACTGAATGAAACACCTTGAATTCTCCACAGTAAAACTATTGAGAAAAATCAAAATAAACAGGCTGGTAATCCTAACAACTTGGTCATCTCAATTGCAATTTGTACCCAATGAAAACATGAATACTGGTCCTTTGAAACTGAAATTTCAGTTAAAAATACAGTCTAAACCTCAAACAGATTGTAGACATGAAAATCCTGAAAGTGGGGAGTATCAGTGTACCCACATATTCATGGCCTTTTGAAACATATTTGCCAGAAATCCTTGCAACTGAAGAATCTGTGATGAAAATGGGATGATGTTTTCTTATCCTCACAAAGTATTTGGTAATGACCCAGTAAGAGACAAATTTAAACTTAATGTCTTGCAGTTTCAGTCAGCATTTTTCTTTGTTAAAAAATAAATTATTTTGAAGGTATATCAGTAACAGTCTGACCTTCATTAAACACCCACTCTTTGCCCATCCCTTCTTTATGAAGCTACTGAATCAAAGTACTATAATAAACTGTTGAAAACTCTTGGAGTTCACTTTCACTGTAAGTAGGAAGACTTGCCGGGAAACACCTGCTTTAACTTACATAATCTCAAATATATATCCATGTTTTATAATGACATATACATTGAACAGTCTGGCCACCCTTGTTTTTTGTCTTAACACCGAGTTCCTAGAAAACATTGCCACACTAAGGAGGTCATTTCTAAGTGGCTGTCTAATTGTATTTCACAACCCCATGACCTGAATAGCCTGAAGCCAGTGGGGCCCTTGTCAAGGTTTATTTAAATTGAAACCAGGCAGCTTCCACAGTCTGCCTCAGGAGGTTTCAATTACAGACATATGCAAGACAGTGCAGGGGCTTTCCATACCTATTCCTGCTTAGATTGCTTCATAAGATGAAAGTATGCTTTAGTGTTTAGAAATTGTGGAATTGCAGCTAGCCTAGGAGGGTGTATGGGCAGTGAGGTGGTGTATTTTTCTATTCAGGTCACTACTTCCCCAGGACCCAAGTCTAAATAGCTTTTCCTCCTCCCTTTATAGGCATCTCATACCCTGCAGAAGAGCACAATCATACTGAGGAGAATAGACCACTTGACATTTGCCTCGTTCCTATTTCAGAATTGATTGCATCTGCACCCTGGAGGACAAAATTTCTGTGGAAGTTAAGGCAAAAGAGCCTCACATGGTAACTTCTGAAAAAGGAAATTTTGCATCTCATAATTAAATTTTTCTACAGTGTTTTTGGAGAAATATCACAGGTAGAATGTATACTGGCTTTACAATCAACAATTGAATGCTAGATCTTGCATTTAAACTTCATGTCTTCTATCTGACACACTGACAACAGTAAAATTAATATATATTATTGTAATGATCTTTTCCATATGCACTTGTTATCCATTCAGACATAAGAAAGAATAGTACTGCTCAGAATCATATATGGTACAAATTAAATATGATTCAAAAGCCTGACTATTTTTTCCATGATGAAAACTCTCAGAAAGCATTTACAACATAAATAATTCTATCAGGTTTTGGTTTTGGTTATTTTTTTTCCATCTTGGGTTGACATAAGAATAATAAATTTTCAAAATAAACTCTTCAACAGTGTTCTTTGCTGCAAAATGAAACTTTCCCTGACATATACTGTAAAAAATATGAGGTTTCCTATATATCAGTTCTAATATGTAGGACAGTTCTCCTTTTGAACCCCAAAACAACATTCTCCTTTGCAGACTGAAGAGGTATCTAGTGAATTGTGAAAAAAATTCATGTGCAAATCTGAGACCAAGAGATATGGGGAGTTTGTGATTTGTGACCAAATGATATAGCAAGTATTAACAAGTTTTGTGGTGGTTTTGCAATAAATGACTACTTTTTAAAAGTATATATTTCTAAAACATGCTTTCATGAAAAGTATCCTGGGGACAGATGGATTTAACGTTTATGAATAAGCTGATTCTTTTGTGAATTTTGTAGAATCATATTGACATTAGAGGGTTTAACATATCTTCATATATTATATAATCTGGCACTTAAAAATGTTTACAAACTCAGAAGGAAGGGTACAGAGGAGTATATTGATGACATAACTTTAAAAGTCAATTCTGACAGCATTTTTTTACCAATTCAGTTATTCAGCAGCGTTCCTAATGTTGCACTACTGTTACTGGGTGGCCATAAATACAATATACTTACCACTTTAGTCAGATAGACTATTCTGGTTTAAAATAATAGTTTGTAAGAAATATTTTAAGAGTGCATTATATTAATAAGCTTTTTCTTTTGTAAAAGACTAGTATTTTAATCTAGTTAAGACCCCATATTAATTTCTCCACCCTTAAATTACTTTTACCTTGGGAAAGTAATCTTCCCTTAAAGGAGAACCTGCTAATATCTGCATTCCCAACCACAGAATTCTGAATTTTCCCTCATGTCCTTATCCTTGTGTTTGGGCTACTCTGTCAAGTGTGAAGCAAATGTCTTAATCTACAGATGTGGTCTGGTATGCTGGTTTTAGAAATTACCACCATCAAAAAGTGGAATGTGCTGGTCTTTAGCAGGTACCTAACAGATTAGAATAATAGGTTAAAAACAAAGAGTATAGTTACAGCTTGAAATATATGTATAAAACTGCTGCAAACTTTGAATGAAATATATGTCTACGAGCATTGGGACACTATGCAAATTACTAGCACTTAGAATATTACTTCTTTTTTTTTTTTTTTGAAACAGTGTTATCATATCTGCTCTGTGCAGCTATAGAATTCAACAGAAAGCACACTTGGATAAAATATATGTGAATAAATGTACACCATCAAAGTGAATTCCTGGGTATTTGTGCTTGTTGTAATACAGCTATGACGTCTTTGATATCCTGATATGCTGAAGACTCTTTTTAAAAACTTCATTGTAAGTATTATGTATTTAAACTATGTGGCACAATGTACCTACTTAATTTGCTTTCACTAAAGATGTGTTATTTTTAATTTAATATCTATCGGGGGCTATTCAGATTCAAAAGTCTTGTTTAAAATGCAGAGTTTTTGTCTGAGCAAACGAGCATTTCATAATAACTACTAAATACACTTCCAAATAATCATACAATGGAAAACTAATGATCTCTTGGATTTAATTTCCTCACAATAATGATATATTATCATAATTGCTATATGATCATCATTATTGGAACTGTAAGTAGAAAAATTTAAGTTTGAAAAACCAATTACATTATTAATATGAATTGTATTCTACTATTACACTTACTAGTTGTGGCCTTGAAACAAAAAACTACATTGAAAAGATATTTTTCATTTAGCTGTCTTTGCTGTTTGCAGCAAATGAATGGTAGATGAAAACAAGAAAAATCATTAATGTAAGAGGAGTACTAGCTTAATGGAATTATAAAATGATCTATAAAAAATTACTAGTATAAGCAGTATATAGTGATCACCTCCACTAACACTTATGAATGCATCAGCACCAAGTAACAGTCACTTCTCATTTCCCATTCCAGTGTGCATAGTGCAAACCTACACCAGTACAGAATTGCAAGTCTAAAAATATCTTCATGCTTAAGCAAATACAGCAGACAAAAGACAGAAGAGCAGGGCACTAGCTCATACACATTTTTTTCTCAGTGGAACCTTCTCCTTGACAAAGTGTCACTAAATTTAAAGTAATCTTCATTATAAAGGAGCAGAAAAATTAGTCTTGACAGAAAAATCAACACATTCATATATATTCACAGAACTGACAAAAAGATTCTGCTCCTAAAATAGCAGCATGGCAAGCCTATGAATACCCAGAAAGGCGGAGATCATGAAAGTATGATACTATGGTTACAACACAGACGTGAATTCAGACTTGGCTGAATACAGCAAAAGAATAGTAAAAATACTTAGCATGTACTTATAGATATTTTTTAAATTCAAAAAGTAGTCATGATATGTTGCTTCAAAGAGAATCCATCAATATATTTAAAAAACAAAAGAAGAAAAAGATTGAGAGTATTGAATTACAATAACTATATTTTAATAATAGCTTTGAATGATAGTATGGAAATTGAACAGCTGATCCTAAGTCAGAACCAGAACCAATTCAGATGAGGGGTAGAGTGTTGGGTAGCTTACCATAGCAATGACTGCTGCTCCAGCTCCAGCAAGTGCCACAATGAACAAGTGGAATGTCATGTTTAGCTGCAAAGGGCGGCAAAGAAAAGGGCTTTCATGGTTGTACGGCAAACAGAAAAGGAACAAAAATTCAGAATAACATAGAACAAATAATTGCCTTCCTTGTGCCACCCTTCCACAAAAGTAATGAATAGGAATATTTTTCCAAGAGATTAATATCACTACATGTCATTGCGTTTGTGCTTGTTTTGTTGCAATGCTCATATCAGGGGAAAAGCATAACTGTTTAAAAATACAGCATTTACATAATAAAATATTAAGAAAATTAATTATTTAAAAATAAACACTCCAGTGCATTTTGAGGGTTTTGTTTGGTGTTTCTTTATGGTACAATATTACAATATTATCTTATAAGAATTCTGTTTGTGGTGGCTACTCCAGTGGCAGAGACAGCCTAAGAAATCCCATTTTCCTTTCATTAACTGTAGCTTTCCATCCTCATATATTGCTCCACTTTCCTCTCAAATTTGTTCATAGCGATAAACCAGGTTACTTACATAATTCAAATTAACCACCTTGCTCACCTAACTCCAAACCAAATTATTACATTTGCTTTGAATTTCAGTGACCTGGTTTATGCAGCAGCCACAGAGTCAACTGCACCACAAGAGCTGCATTTTCTAAAATGCAGGGCAGACTCTGTACCTTCCCTCTAAGAGTTATTCAACCATTTACAAGGTAAGACCTAGTAAAACTCTTAGCAAGTGTTGATCCTTCTGGCTTCAGAGGGATCAACATTTTAGCCTCTCTTTGTGTTAGACAGATGTAATTTTGTTTGTCCTGTTTTCATCCTTTCTCATTTAGATAAAAAGAAACAGAACACTGAAACAGGTTGCATTTGCCCAAGCAAAACACTACAAAGAAAAATGTGCTAAAAGCTACTATCCCAATGCTCAATAAGGTTTGGCCAAATCCATTTGAAATCTTTACCCTCCTGTCACAATAGTAACCAGAAGCCCTTCAATCAGTGAGTCATTAAGTGGACCAATTCATTGTGCAGCAGGGATTTTAGCTTTCAAAAACATCTCAGTAACAAAAAAGATATTAGAGTTATTAAAAAGCCCCAAACAAACAAACCAAAGTGTCTTTAGAAAACAAATGGGTGAAGAAATTGCACTGACTAAATTTGGTACTTGTTAAAAGACTAGGAAAACTACTTGCTTGACTATATTTTTCACTGTGATGTAATTAATCAGCATAGCTAGAATTAGACCATTAACAGTAAGAAAACATATATTAGCTACTTCCTACATCCATACAACATGTATTATGGATTTGCCAAAAATACTATGATATTTACCTCATTAGAGTCGCACATCTTGATGAAACTTTCTGATGAGGTGCAAACCTTCTTTTCCTCTCCAATAGTTACAATGCCTGGAGAAGAATAAATATGCACATTATTTAGAATACCTGGTGCAGCTCAACTTCCTTTATATGAGAACATCTAAGAACTTATTTTAACAGTGATATCTGGGTTTGGTTGACAATTGGGAGTCTGGAGCAGTTCTCCTGTGAAGACAATGGAGGCAGTTGGGATTGCACAGCCTGGAGACCTTAGAGCAGCCTTCCAGTAACTAAAAGAGTCTGTCAAGAGAGCTGGAGAGGGACTTCGTACAAAAATCTGCACATGCTGCAGTAGAGCAAGGGGTAATGGCTTAAACTGAAAGAGGATAAGTTCAGGTTAGATGTAAGGAAGAAATTCATTGTTGTGAGGGTGTTGAGCCATTGGAACATGTTTCCCTGAGAAATGGTGGACATCCCATCCCTGGAAGTGTTGAAGGACAGGCTGAATGGGGTCTTGAGCAACCTGATCTAGAGGAAGGTCTCCATGCCCCATGGTAGGGGGTTGGAATTTGTTTTTCAGGTGCCTTCTAACCAAAAATATCCTAGGATTCTATTCTATTTCAGCCAGCACAAAATTAACACATCATCTATTTAGTAAAAGCCCTAGTAAGAAACAAGTAGATAACAACTTTTCTGCCATTTTTAAAAAGATCGTTATTCCCTATTTTGGTCAGCACAGTGATTAAAAAAACAGAAATTATTTGCAACCAGTTTATACACTTAAAATGTTCACAAACTTTCTGTACCCTCATGTGGGAAAATGTATATTTGGTTTCAAACATATTGATCTGGTATAAAGCTTCTTTCACTAGTTATAAACAAGCATTACACAAACTTCCACTTTATTGTTTATCTTTTCAGCAATAATAAATAGAATCTGCTACCTTGCTTTCTTTAGCTAATGTCCAGATACCAAACCAAAGACTGGGCTAAAGAAAAAACTGCAATTAACTCATTTATCATGAAAAATGGTTCTTTCCTAATATTAATCAGTGGTTTTTGCACTGAATCTACAGGAAACAGGTACATTCACAGAATACACACTGTGTATGTTCTACAAACATTCTAAATAGAATTAATAAAAAATAGTCATGAATATTAACAAAATAAAAGGTCATAGCAATAAAAATCCACTTGATGGGGGTCTATACAGATAATTGCTTTTTAAACTCACCTGCCATGCAGTGCAGGAAAAAACCACAATAAATAATTTAAAAAACCCCAACTTTTCTTCCCTCTCATGAAAGAATAATGTCAAACATTTTATTTCAGGTTAATTGAAATGTTTATTATTAATGAAACCATTTCTTTGCCAAGAAATGCAGAATCTTTTATATCTCCACATAACAATTAAAAATATACTGTGATTTTATTTTAGTCCAAGGAAACAAAAGATGAGAAACTATCTGTTGAGAGTATGATTACCCAAAGCTCTGTGGGTTGAGAAATCACTAAGACCATAACATGTAGAATCAAACCAGTCTTAAAGAAGGAAGGAATTTAATTACCATCACCAACACAAGAATTCTCAGACATTTTAAGATTACAAATCCCTTTCTTTCCAAATTTTGCATCCTTTCAAAACACATATATGTGCATATCCTCACATTATTCTAACTTCCACCATTCAGGCTTTAGCCTTACTCCCTCTTCATCTCTCTTTCCACCAGCAGTTCCTATCAGCATTGTTGGTCCTCATCAAGGTTTTTGAAAGCAATGAATCTTGCTGTGTCCCAATTCACCTCTGCAGAGACAGCTAGGATCTCACATCTCCAAGTCAGTCCTACCACAAGATTAAAAGTCACACTGCAGATAAATGACTAATTAAGCATTTTAGACAAGTTCCAGCAATTTGTAAAGGAGAGACTAAGCCAAAGCCCCATGCCAGATTTTCATTACTCTGGGAAGATGGACAAAGTTGACTCAATTTTTGTCAGGTCTGGAAATGCAGTTCATCTTTTATACACTGCCTAGATTAGTGGGTAAAAGGGCAGAGAGAGACACTTAACAATTTTTTCAGAAACACTGAACAGCTCATTTCAGATACATGGAAGCAAAGCAGTGGAATGCTTTCTTTTGTGAAGCCTTAACTTTTCATTTAGTGCTTTTTATTTACATACCATACTGGCGAAGATCCAAGCACAGATTAGCTCCATCCACTACAGTGGCATTTCGGCAAATGGTCCACAGATTGAAGTACATGTAAACAGGCAGAGAAGTGAAAGCTGTGACTCCAAGCCAGGCCAACATAAAGATGTACGTCAGCATAATAAACTGCAGTAAAAGAAGGAAAAACAAAACCAGCGGCAAGTCAGAACTTAACTGATACATTGTTGGAAGAAAAGGAACCATAGAGAAGTAACAAATTCATCTATGACTGGCTTTACCTGTTTCTGTCCTTATTTAATTTATGGTTTTGGTCTGATAATCCATTAATGATCAGGTAAAAATGATGTCAGAGTACTAATGTGATGTTTCTGAAGAACAAGAATTCTGCTTCCAGAAGTGCAAGCTTACTCCCTGTTCCTCTCACTCGTGTGCCAGTGACAGATGCAAAGCATCTGTACCTGAAGTACAGACAGCTGGATGCTCTGGGAAATGTGTCTGTCCCTCTCCCTCATCACCACTGCTCCATAGTCAGGACAACAGGTCCTATGGCTGTATCTTCCACTATCAATAATGATGCAAAAAAATTAAAATTAAATGCTGTAGGCTTTGCTTCTTTTGCTTTTAAAATTGGGCTTTTAATAAAAATGAGCGTTTATCTACGACTGCCACAAAATCTCACTGGCAAATCCATTCTGCATTGAACCAAAGAGACTATTTTTTTGCCATTCCATTGTTGCACTCAGACATATTTGGGGTCTACATACAAGCAAATTCATCATTCAGAAAAAAAAAAGTAAGTAAATGCCCTAGAAATACGTAAACATACTACCTTGCTGCTCCTTTGCTGGCCTGATACCACTGGGAAACACTCTTATTAATAACAAACCATCTTTTCATTTTATGCTGTGGAAAGGATATGAAGAGGCTACATGGTAAAATGTGGAAATTAGTCTCTAAATATTGAATCCAAATTTCCCCAGCATTTGGTGGCTTCAGAAATGCTGATAAATCTAAACACATTACTGGAACAAAAAAATTTTCATCACACTAACATTTTTCTAGCTGCTTACCTCAGAAAAATATTGGCTCTGAGAAAAAGAAATAAGAAATATTTTAGGAAGCTGAATAAACTGATCAAAAATCTGCTAAAATTAAATCTTAAAGAGTAAATAAGAAGAAAATGGAAGTTATTTTCTTGTTTATTTTTCTTATTTTTTAAATGTAAGATCTCTCAATTCAGGTAGTATGGGAAAAAGCCTAATATAAGTACAGATTTTAGTTGTGGAAATGAAATAAGGTCAGAATCTAAAAGGTTGTAACTGGTACTAAAAATTGTAGCAGGGTGGCTTATCCACATTGATCTGATAGGAAAAGCAATCCAAAACAACAAAGGTCTGAATTTTAAATGAGATACTTTTATTGCTTTGCAGTTACAGGATAGATGTCCTCAAGCATTATTAAAGAGACCTTAATTTGATTTACTTTAACTTACTTCCAAATATTATTAAATAAAAGTATTTTAATTCTGAGGAAGTATATTTACATAGGGACTTAATGTAGTTTAAAATTTATTTTGGATTAATTTTTCTGATTGTCCCTAGGTAAATGAGACTTGTAGTAGTAGCTGGAAAAGCTGTTTAATACTTTTGATATCAGCTTTCTATCCTTTTCTTGAATTAGTACTCCATGCTTCAATACTCATACTTTACATCCATGCTTACCAGTTTGAGAGTTACAAACTGTTTTAACTTTTCCCTCAACATCCAACTAGTTTAAAAGAAAAACTGATATGCCTAATTTATACATAAAGATTTCTAAAAATGCATTAATGCAGGTAATGGCTGTCTTCCTTACCAAATTTTCCCAGTAACCCACTTACTAGAAACCCAACTGATAAAACAGAGAAAGTGATAGCAAAATCCAAAATAAATATGCACCCTTGAATATTACTGTAGAAATTTCCGTGTGTCAGTTGCTTTATATATTGGAAATTCTATTCTATCTATTGCAGAGCAAAGAGTTGACACAAGTAAATACTGTTCTGTACACACTCCTTTTTTGTTGTTGTTTTTATTGTTCTTTTACTGTTTTCTTTTTTTCCTTTCCCTATTACAGTGTTAAAGTTAATGAAAGAACATCTGGCTCGACCCCAGGCATGCACTCACAAATAATTACTTGGAAAATTACTTGGAAATGTAGATTCAGGGATGTAAATTCCCAACCAAAAGACTATGTCCGATCTTAATTTATTATCAAGCTAAAGACTTGCAGTCATTTTTTTCTAAGGCAGGAATAATAAATAAGAAAGAAGACTCTCTTGATACAGACTTTAAATTCTCATTTATTCTAGGAGTGTTTTAAAAGTAAACCAGCCTCCTAGACTATATTAGATTTTGAAAACAAGTAAGTATGAAGTCTAACCTGTGATCCTTCTAGAATTTTTGAAATAAACAATACTTAATAAATTTAGTACGTCTCAGTGTAGCACATCCATAATTATTTAATGGAGTACTAAATATTTTATATTAGTTACATTATTGAAATGTAATAACTGTTTTTATTACTGGGCTCCATATAGATTTGAGAATCTTCCTATTTTGTGTTTACCACCAAATGGAGAAAAAAGATAGGTCTTGCCATGAACATCACAAATTCTTTTTAATAACTATTTATTTTCTGATCTGTGGTAATGATGAAGAAGCATACTCAAAAATCTCCACTGAGATAATACAAAGCACTAGTATAGCAAAGAGACAAAAAGCAGAGCTTATTAGCCTATAAAAATCTGCCTTGGGCATAAATGATAGTAGAAATCTGTCAGATGTTAGCTGCTGTGAGTCACAAGAGCTGTCTTCTCAGAGAGAATTGTCTGCTTGTTATGGAACAGATTCTCTTTAAAAACATGAATCTGACTGGTTTGGTATGTCAGAAAAAGTTGATCTAATGATGATTTAGATTTAAAAACATATTTTAGATAAGGAAGAACTTCAGTTTTCCTCTGTCAGTTGCTTTCAGCTGAAGAGCCAGTGGCCAACAATGTGCCTAATCTCATCTCATAACACCATGAACATCAAGAATACAAGAAAAAATATGGAAGCTTCCTTTGTTTATGTAAGAATAACTAAAATACAAAACTTCAAGTTAAATTACATGGTAATTATGGGTTATGCCTGGAAGCTGCTACCACTGATATCGGTGAAGCAAACCACAGAAATGTGATCTGGGCAGTAATATACTTCCTGCTGTAAGGGCAGTAAAAAAAGTTTAAGCTTGAGCAACAAATTATTAGTTTCTAGCAAAAGCAGGTGGTAGCTCGTAAATTCTTTTTATAATGGAATGAAACTATGAATTATCTGATTTTTTAAAAAGCACAGGAAAATTAAGTATTTTTAATATAATTTTCTCTGCCATTACAACCTTTTGTCTTTGCTCAAGAGAACTTACAAGGAATGCTTAAGGAGCCGGTTCACTCCCAGAATTAAATTCAGAACCCAATCCCCTGAGATTCAAAGGGATCTTTCTCCTTTGAAGTAGCATTCTGCTACGTGACAAGCTGAAGATTTCTGAAATAGCAGTGTAGAGCCTTAAAGAGGTACCACAGTTTGCTCTTTAGCATCCTATCTATTGTGCTCATAGTGAGAATTACTTTCACTCTAAGAAGCCAAACACATAAACTCAAAACTAATTAGAAGTGATAGTGAAATTCATCTACCAAATCATGAAGATAAAAACTTGCTAATTTAAACTCAGGTCACATTTGCAAAGAATAGATTAAATGAATAATTATTTGAACAAACAAATCTTTAATTTTTTATTGGTTATTTTTTTTTGTATCATCACCACAACTGGCAAAATGCTCTTGTCAAATTTTGTAAGCTTTTCAGTGCCTATAATAGCTTTTCTGAGTTATAAATTATCAACGATGGCAAATCATCAGCCTTCTGGAATTGTTTTTTTAATCAAAACAGACCAGTGTCATGAAACAGGTATTTCAGAGCATATTCGGAAATTGTTTGTGTGAAGCACAACTTCAGTGGTGGTCATAGCTGGTTGAAATCCTTTTTCCACTGAAAACATTACCCAAATCCTATCTATTTTAATAAGATCAAGATTTCAGTTACTGGTTGGTTTTATCCTCCCTCCTTCTTTCTAATTTATGTATACTTGTCCCATGAAAAGCACATTCATTAAATTTCAAACACTGTTCTTGTTTTAGTTTTGTTTAAATAATTTGGTACCCCTGAAGAAACATTGTATGATGGCTTCAGTGACCCTAGGGACAGAGACAGTGAAATCTTATCTAGAAGGTACAGTTTCTACACACAGAAGTGGAATGAAAAGGAAATGAATTAAACCTCGTTCATTTCATGTTATATGGACACTACTGCTTACAAGAAAAATAATAGAGAAACACAGCAACAAATTAAGTGCACAAATAAAACAACTCCAGAAAACTCATGTTGCCATGTAATTTTATCTTTCTTCCAAACCACTCAGTACTTACTTTTACACTTTCTCTCAATCTTATAATATATTTATTTTATATGAACTCCCTGATGTGAGCTCTCAACACAGAGAGTTGCAAAAAGATGTACACCTTCCTATTTTTGCATCATATTTAGATTTATTATCCTATGACACACACAAAAAAATGTTTACTACCACCTACATGAACTAAGAGGTTCCTTCCAAACCTCTTCACAGCTTCAGAAATTCTCTTAGATGGTTTGTGCCAGAGATCAAAGCCCTACCGACAGAGATCATGTACATCCGTCCTGCTCAAAGCCTATCATGCTTCATTGTGAAACCCTCACGGTGCTGGACATCAGCCCAAGCAAGCCCAGGGTTAGCCTGGGTGTCTCTTATGGGAATACTGGGAAGCACCTGGACTCTGCAGTGCAGTGCAGTCCTGGTTTTGGGTGCGTTTTTCCAAGAGGAAATGCCAGAAGAAGGCACTGTGTTGGATTTTTTGGCCACACAGAAGCATGAATATATCTTTTCAATTTCTTCCTGTATTGTCCTGCCTCTCAGACATCTCATTCACTTTCAATTGTCCATATATTTGATTTAAATGCTAAATAAAACTAATTTAGTTTTAGCACTTTGGCCAGCTTCAAATTCATAATTGACATTTGGCTTTCAGGACTTCTGCTTCATTTTGTTCATTTTACCCAGAAAAAAATCCTCTGAGTTATTGCTACTGTCTCTTTACCCTGCGCACATTCTGCATAAATGCATTTGCATACTCTTTTTAAATTATTCATTGCAGCTGACACATATTTTCTCAAATGCTGAAATTTTTCTTGATGCAGTTGTACTGGGAGAGTGCTGATGGAGTGCACAGTTCTCTCTTCAGGTTACATGAAGTCAGATTTAAAGTACTATGTGTTCCCACTTCAGGCCTGTTTCTTTGTGTTCAATTTTCTATAATGCAGGGCTCTGACTACACCTTACATTGACAGTCCAGACTCAATAAGGGCTCTTTATCGATGAACTTTTATGACAGAGTAGCTTAAAGATTAGTTCCTGTTCATCACCTGTATTATTACTCCACAGGAGTTTAGTTCTTCTATTCAGGGGTTCAGATTTCATGCAGCAGAATTTGCAATATTTTTTTCATTTTTAAAGAAGAATCTCTACATAAATATTTCCACCACTTCCCAATGTATTTTTTTTGTGACAGTGTTTTACATGTATAATTCCCCATATGCAAATATGAAAGAGAGCAAGTAGAAAACATGCTGAGTTCCTCTGGAAAACATTTTAACAATGCAGAAGCTAAAACAGCCTCAGCTGCTTATTTTAAAATGTTGTCTAGAACCAAAAATGCTATTATTTATTTAAATGTAAATAAATGAAAAAATGAAAAAAAAAAAAGTGCAGATGTCTTTAGACATTAACATGTTTAAGAAGGACTGTTGAGTAGCCCACAAGGAAATGGCCTCTAACATTTTAATTTCTGCACTAACTAGCATCTCCAAATTCATGCCTCAATCATGGAGAGAGAAAAGATGAAGATAAAATATTTCAATTTGTCTCATTTTATATACAATGCTTCTGGAAGAGACTGTTCTTATATTATCACTAAATGCACTGTAAACCACAGAAAATACACACGTGCAAAGTCTTTTCTATAATATCACTTTTATTGCTAACAATCACTTGTTGGACATTTATCATTGCCTCTACAAAACATGTTCATTTTCTCTCTCTCCCTCTCTATCATATTACACTCCCAGGCACAGCTCCAAAAGTCTTGGTGAAACATGGATAGATTTCATGGTATGCTATTACTATCTTGTGGTTGATATTCCTTGGCTTACATTCAAGTCAACTGCTTCAAGAGGAAAAAAAAGCCAATTTCTCTCCATAGAGGGATAGACTTCTCAGGTTTGCCTTACTGAAATTCATTCATATACTGATCATTACCTAATGAGAATTTCCTTTGATTATTAAAATATGTTAACCAAAAAATATAAAATCCCAGAAAATTGAAATTATATTTTGGAACATTTTTTTTTTGCTTTTTTAAACATTTTTCTTCTACAGATAGTTTAGATGGAAGAACAACTGATTTTGTCAAAACTAGGATCAATTCTCACTGTTGCTTTCTGCTTTTCATCCATTTTTTTTTATCTGCACATATATATTTCTAAATGTGTATTTCAAGGTAAAAATATTCCATGCATTATTTATATTCCTTTGGAAACCATTTAGATGCATGCAAAAAACTGGCTTACTTTCTGATTTATGCTGTCGATTTTTTGGTAGTAGTGTAGGAGGAGATTCCCACAGTCACATCAGAAATTATTCTCTAACAAATTGATTCATTTTTTAAATACTACTTAGTATACAAATGGATGAAATATCAGTTTGAAGAAGATGGCTTTGTACTGATGCAAGACTAAATTTTACCTTGAGATGATACAATTTGTCTCTTCAGTACTTCCTTAGAAACCAGATATTTTAATTTATTTTTTATGTCTGAATTTTCTTTAGAATGGTTGATGGGTTTATAGCATTGTGTTTACTAAAGTTATCATTAATTGTTTTATATATCCTTCAGGCAAGACTATGACTTTTTGTAGCCTGACAGGCTTCTAAGACCTATAGATAGCCCTGGATCTTTACTGCTGCTTGCCAAAAGCAGAATTTCCTATGTAATTTTTTTTTACAATCTTTCAAACTGAATTATTTTTTCTCAAAAATGCATATGCTCATATTTTCAGATTTGCAAAGTTCTCCTTTTGTTTTTCTTTCTGGTGGTGTTTTTCTAATGCTAGGAGGTGCTCTCTGAGAATACAGATAAGCCATTTTTTTTGTATTTAAATGTGATTGAAGGTAAATAATTTGGTTTTAAAACTGGCTTTATAAAATATGGATTGGATACCTTCATTAAATACTCCTTTTTCATGTGCCCTCCTTTCTATGTTCATGCCACATAACTGTTCAATTTGAAAACATAAAGTACAAAAAACTATCAGTTCCATCATGACCTTTTCCCTGACAATGTGGGCTGGTCTTAGTAGTAAATTTTCTAGGTTATGCTACCAAATAGCTGATAAATTTTTTATTAAATCCTGAACCATACTCTAATGGTTTTCAGTGATGACAAGTTTTCCATGCACAGACAAAGATATAACACCCAGCTGGCAAAGTACTGAACAATACAAATTGTTTAAATTTTTCACATTTCCAAAATTTACATTTCAACATTTTTTCAGGAGGATTCCATGATATGTCACTCAAGGTTAATACTTGGCTGTAAAAAAAAAAAAAAAAAAAAAAAAAAAAGTGCTTTCTTTCCTGATATATGCTTAATGAGCTTTGAGAAACCTATGCAAAAATGAAGGGGTAGGGACCTTCCTTCCTTGCTTGTTTCCTGTGTTCCCAAGCATTCAAAGTCAATAACACAGCCTTTTAAGCTTTTATTTTGACCTTAAATAAATTTAAAATTTTCCCTCCTTCCTGAGCAAGCAATGCCAAAAAATATTTACAAAGCTAATTATAAATTCATAAGACATCAACAGGAAAATGCAGTTCATATGGAGAACAAAGGTATATGGTTTCTGTGGGTTTTCTTTCACCATAAAAATAATGAATTTGTGATAATTTCACTGATATTCAAAGGCTTAAATAGCTATAAAAAGAGTAAGATGTCTAGATGCAGTTAATAAATTAGGCAGATGAGAACAATGATCAGGGGAAGCAGTCTTCATCTGATGAAACATTCAAGTTAAAGCTAAGATGGATTATCTGAACATAGGGGAAATAAGCTATCATCTTGAGCAGTTTATGATGACCCATAAAAGGAAGTTAAAGCCCGTGGAGAAAGTGCAACCACTCACAAATTTAAGCATACTTTGGAAATGTATGACAACAGTTTAATTAACAAAAAATACTTACTGACTGTTCTCACATGCCAAGAAAAAAATCTGTCATCAATGTGCAAGACAAAAACCACAATCTGAAGAAAAAGCAACCATTTAATCTAGTTTATCACCAAGAGCAGCATTGCTGTCAGCAAGCAGCAAGACCAAGATAAGAAGGTACTGGCAAGGCACATTGCAATGTCTGGCACACTCCTCTATTAAAGGAAAAAATGAATAGCACAGTCAAGAAAAGGGCTGCATATACAACATATGGGAAGTTATGGGAAAAAAGGAATATCAAATCAAAGTATGATTCTATACGTGCAGTATTCATGAGAAAATCTGGGGCTATACAATAAAGAAAAACAAAAAGGCTTGGACAGATTACAGAAATAAGACAGAAAAAAGTAGACTCAGCACCTAGTATGCATAACAAAATATTTTCTGAGATAATTGCAAAATATTTCTAAAAATATAACAAATAGTGAAAAAGATAAGTTGCTTTCTTCTTCCTTTTCAAGATGCCATATGTGTATTAACAATGCTGTTGAGAGAGAATGACGTAAAGATGACTCTCTTAACCATTCAACTGAGCTTTGAATTATTGCTAGGGCTTGCTTTTCCTATTTCAAGATCCAGAGTAGAAAACTGCAAGGAACAGAGTTCTCTAAAGAAATTCTAACACTGGTTTAGTATCCAGATATAAGATGAATTCCAACAACCCATAAAATTGCTAATATGTTTTCTTTCATATGTTTTCTTTTCTTTCTACTAACTCCAGCTGTGTTTAGATAGAAAATGTTATTGACCTAAATTCCAGCTAAAGGGGGCACGCAGGATGCATCTAACTAAATGTATATAGTTGATTGAAGAGCTTAATATAAAAGACATAACTTATAAGACTTGAGGGTTATTCTCTTTGCAGAAAATAGGACAGTCACAAAAAAATTCAATTCTTCTGACAAGGTTTGCCTAAGCCTCCCTCTCCTTTAACTACTGAAGGAGCATAGGCCTTTCTCTTGACAACCTTAGTGACATCCTTAATTAGGTGGGATATGTCTGTGTCATAATACATTCCCTCTGAAATTAACTACTCCATTAGCTTCTGGGTAATTTGTAGGAAAAAAATCATGTTTCTGGTTTTCAATTGAGCAATCTGAAAGGTCAGAGCACTATGAATCTCACCCATCTCCCATATCACAGTCTGAAACTACTTACAGCATAGAGAGCTAGACATGCACCAAGACAAGAGATTTTTAGATACTTTCCCTAGTTAAGGTTGGTTTAAAGGATTCTGGACCCATAAGTATATCTGCTGTCTTGGAGAGAAGGTCTTTATTTCTCACAAATATGGTATGAAGCATACTGTATTTGTCAGATGGAGAATTTAATCAGAAACAAGGCCTCCCTGTCTGTCAGATCAGCAGTTTTTCCCCAGAATATCAAGACACAGTATCTAATTTTCAGAAATGAGAGCTTCACTTCTAACATTCAGAAATAATACATCTGTTCTGGGTGGGGAAGCCAGCTGAGCCTGCTCTTAACTCTCTTCCTCCTGTTTCACAAAGAATCAAGTGTCAATATAATGCAGTTTCATTGCCTCTAGAATAACTGGTCTGGTAAGGAAGAGATGAAGTGACAAGTTCACAGATGGTTTTTCAAAACATTTGTGCAGTTTCCATAGTTTTTTTGCACAATATAATCTGGAAATATTTTGGGACGTTCATGTTTTAATTTATGCGCTTGAAGCGTGTGTGAAATAGCACATAGGTAATTAGGTACCTAGAATTATTTTCAAAGGCAGAAAAATCTTTGTCAGTAATTAAAATAAAATATTCCTGAAACTAAAGGTACGGAAGATGTATGTAAGTGAAGTTTAGAATACAAAGCATCTTTCTCTAGAGCCTTAACATGATTCTTTGGAAAAGCAATGTACAAAGAAATAGAAATACAACTACCATGATGAGGTCTATATATAATATTTTCTGATGTAATGATACAAAAACCAAACCTCCTTTCCCATTTTATAGCATAACATGAGGGAAAATGTGTCACTGTATTTCTTCGTTCATTTTTTTCTGCTGACTCAATAAGTAGATATTCTAAAACAAGGTGTAAATGAACCTTTCCATGGCCAAAGGATCTGGATATAAATAGGCAGAGTATTAAATTGTAAACATGAAAACAGCGTAACAGTTGGCTTCAGGCCTGTTTCCCATTCTTTACTAATCATGCTGCAGCACAGTTATATATGACTGTTTATTTAATACTCTAAAAGCATGTTCAGGCATGGGAAAATGAAGCCTAGAAAGAAAGCCTCAAATGTGACTGGCATTGTTTTACTGCTTTTGCTTTACTTTTCACAGTAAATTAAGTCTGCAAACGTTGCCAATGAGAGTCTTCACTGTCACTTTCACAGGGCTTCTCTCAGATGTGAGAGGCTCTACTCCATGGCAGCACTGACATGACTTGGATGCTAAGCCTCTGAATGCTCATGGCAGCTGATAAGTCAACTACACAGCCACTGCAAAGGTTAGGCTGAGCTATTTCTTTTCCCGTTACTTCAGGCAAAAAAAATTCCTTTGCCCATTCAGATCTGGAAAGTGAACTATTTGTAGCTCAGGATGGAGGTCAGGAAGGGCACATGAAAAGTTCCTTCAGATGTTGGCTATTGGTGTTCTTAAAAGCCTGCTTTTCAAAAATATTTCTTAAAGAAGAGGAAAAAAATGATACTTTTCATACCTCCATATATAGAAATACAGCTTATCCATATAATGTTAAAAAAAATTTCTCTCAAAAATTTTTATTGTTTTTTTCCCTCCATCTTCATAATAGGTTTAGTCACAGACAAAAAAACTGGCTCATGCAAATTATTAATGGCAAACAACTGGTGACAATGGTAAAACTGAAAGACTTCATTATCAGACCATAACACGCTAAACTTCTATTTGGAAAGACATAATAAATTTGCTGTGAAATCATAGTCACAACTGGAGTTTTTACAAAGGTGTTTTCGGTGACGAGCCATTTTTATAATTTTATTTTTTCAAAACAACAAATATCCTGTTTGTATATGTGTACATTTCTGTTAGTATTAAGGCACTGCTGAAAGAAACCAACTGTTTAATCTTTGACAGTTTAGATTTTAATATTTACAAAATTACGAGCACAAAACTGTATACAAGGAAGCTTTCTTGCAACTTGTAGTATCTGCCAACCCCTTTCAATACCATTATTTCATTTTGGCAACTGTACACAACAAAATTTTGTTTTTATCCAGGACAGTCCCATCCTGGTCCCAGACGGGTGCCAGCCCCGCTCCCAGCTGTGTGCCAGATGTGTGCCAGTG
>JANRGV010000084.1:35487188-35503774 GCA_024734035.1 Alethe castanea
GCATTAAGGAGCTGAATAAATTCTAAACATGTGTCTCTTAGATTGAAATATTTTCCAATTCCAAATATATATTTTTTTAACCTAAGATGTTATTTTTCCCTTAAGAATTTTAAGTATGAGACAATGATAATCAATCTAGTCAAAAGGATATTAAGTTTTAATTGACATACACTCTCTAGAGCACAGACACTAAATCCAGAATAATAATCCAAAATAATCCAGATATTTGTATAGCAATCTTACTAACACATCATCAAAAAGAGACAAGCAATCAAACAGCAGGTTCATGGGTTTTTTTCACCAGAAAAAAAAATCAACTTATACTGACTTAAAGAATAATGACAACAAGGTATTAAAGTAATTGAGAGATTATTCTAATTGTGATCATAAGAAGTACACGGTCTTAACCTTAGCTGCACAATGTGTATAAACCCAGAGCTTCTCAAATTAAAATACAAGCATTGCAAATTGCTGATGAGGAAAGTAAAGTGTAATGTAATGAATCACTAACAATAACAATTATATTAACCATAGAATAGCTGCTTAACCATTCATTTCTGCTAGACCCGTACTAGAGAATTACAGTTATCAAAACTGTGAGAAGATCTAGCACTGGTCTGCTGCAATATTGAGGACAGGCGTTCATGGGAACTGTGATGAAAAATAGTGCTCTGAAAATCTTGCTACTTTATGTAGAATTGGAACTAACTTAGTAGGTCTTCAGTGAATATAGATTAGAGACTTCTTTCCAGAAGATGGAAGCAGTGTTGGCATAAGCAATGACAGCTCTTTATTTAAAATGTTCTCAGTCTTTTTTTATATATTTATTTAAAGGTTTTAAAGCAACCTTAGTCAAAGTGCCAAAATCATAAAATGATGACAAGAATGAAAGGAAAAGAGACAAAACCACAGGATTACTGAGGAGCAGGTTGCATCAAAGTAGAGATGACATACACACTGCATTCCCAAATTTACAAGAAGCAGATCATCTGTGTCCAGTTTAACCTTAAATGTCAGGATATCCAAAATACTAGTTTTGATAGTTTTTGTGAGACTGGAAGTATCTATTGCTTATATTTACTTAGACTATATTCCACTTATTTAAGAGTGGACAGTTGTAGTAAAGTACAGTGGGAACCAACCCTGCCTACTAATTTATATATTATTTATCATTAATATGGCATAAAAAATAAGTGTACTTTAAACCCAGATCTATTTGGCTGCATTCATTCATTTAGTATTCATCACAAAATATGAGGTTATGATGCAGACTGTGTTTTCAGAAATATCCAACTCCAACAGCTACCAAGTGTGCAGGCCTCTTAGCTTAGAAGCAGAACAATCAAATGTCAAAAAAATTAGTTACTTACCTGACACTGAACAGAAATATTAAAATAATACCAGTTGAAACAGTCAGCAGTTTTAGCATGATAAACCTCCATTTAAGTCCTAGCATAAATTAGAATTTTTTGAATCCAGGTTTTCCAGGATCTCAAGTGAATGATCTCTCCAAATCAGAGATTAACACAGGAGTAAATAATGGGCTGTTTGCCATTTAGAAACAAAATAGAACTTGATGACAGATCTCAGTTTGTTCCAAAGAGGAATAGGCAAGATTCCTAAAATAACTGAAAATATTAGCAAGGGAAATATTTCATTCCCAGTAGAGCTGGAGGCCTTACAGTTTTAGTCCTGTTCAGTACAGCTGTTGTTGCTGAGGTAATGAGTTTTCTCATTCAGCTAGTGGAATCCATTGCTCCTGAGCAGCAGGAATTACTTAGTCTTTAACCAATACAGAGAATATTTATAGCTCTGTTCTCCTATATTTATAACTCTGTTCTCCTTTGCTGTAAATTTTAAACACTGAACTGAGGTATCACAAAATATTAAAGAAAAACAAAACCAAAACCTAAACATCACAAGGCACTAAAAAAATATACAAAGCATATTGAATTTGTCGTAAAAGCTTTCTTAGCCACTTACCCAGGCACTCACACATCTGCCGCAAGTGGTGATTTTGAAATCTCCATAGAGATCCTTGATGGCACCAGTTGTAAAGAATCCCTCCACCATCAGCAGAATGCCATATACAAAGAATGCAGCTGCTACACCATATATCACGTACTTGAAGATGTCAATCCTATATAGGAACAGCAAAAATTAATTATCTGCATAAATATGTAAAGCTGACTATAAAATTTCAGGGTGAAATAATCAGATCCCCTGAGCCTCAAACTTTAAGACTGACTAGAGTAAGTGAAAGTGCTGATGGGCCATAGAGGAAGATGAGGACAGGAATGAACTTTGAAATAAAATAGCATTGATACAAGAAACACTGGGTCATTTAATCTAATTAAATGTGAAAATGGATCTGTTTAGGTAATACAGCAAAATTCTCACATCAAATTAAAAGTAAGTTACTTTTCAATTTTTTTTTTCCTGTAAATGAAGTGGAAAAGAAAAAATAGAAAATGCAAAGGACGTAAAAATCTCACACGTTTCCTAAGTCACACACTCTGCCCAGCACTTAGGTTATAAAAGATATTTAGTTACAATCTTCAGTGAAACGTTTTGAACATGCAAGTAGCTCTCAAGCTGCAATTTCAGTCTACACTATCTTCTCATTGTGATTCTCCCTCTTATTCTCCAGTGGACAAAATGTTTGACACAACCAGAAACATATTATTCCAGAAGTAATGAGGCCAGATCATCTGTAATTCTTCTACAATGAGGCTTTAAAACATAATTTTACAGACACACAGCTGAATCAACAGAGGGATGGGTTGCAGTGTGACATGCAGAGTCCTAGCAGGCTCAATTCACTACTGAGATTGCCCGTGTGGTTGTTTCTGCCCAGCACTGCCTACAAGTTCAACACTGGCTCAAGCAGACTGTGCCTCCTAAATGTTCTCTCATGATGAGCATTTGTGAAAAGATTTCCACTAGCACCTCTCTGCTCTGTTGTCTAAACTTTGTAACATTCCTACTGACCATAGCCTTAGATCAACAGATTTCAAAGTTTGTTACTTGAACTTCTCTAAAATGCTAGCCAGAGTATATTTTCAGTTTGTTGATGTGACAGGACAGGAGCTGTGCAACTCTTTATAAAATGGTAATACGCAGATTTAAGATGGTACTAAATTCCAATCTTATTATCCAGGTCAAGATAGTGATGCCTTGTAACAGCGGAAGACAAAAAATAAGGCTGAGAACCATTAGGATCTGACAGATTAATTTTGACATGCCCTTATCCACACTGGATGTTTTCTCAAGACAACGATTAATATTTTTATTGGTATGAAAAGAGATATTTAATGATAAGTCCTCAGGAGCATACTTTCCATCATCACTCAAAAGAACTCATAATACATATTTTGCATGTATAATGCAATAAAAATATTCAAAAAGCTGTTAAAATATTTTTGAGCTTGAACAGTTTTCAAAAAGGCTCAGATCTACATTAAAAATGCAATGAAAATGCAGTTAAACTTCTGACATAATTTGGGATGGGAGAAGTACTATAAAGGAATGCTTCTGGAAATGAGGCATGTTGTTTTTCCCTAACATTCTAATACCAAAGCACTTCCAGCTGCTTATTTTTACACTGCTTTTTGTTTCATACTGAAGTGAAAGCTAGAGTAAGTCAATTGATGTATGGAATAGATACGTGATCAACTCAAAAGCATGAAACAAATTTAACACTGTAGATGGTAGAAGATGATGCAGATGAAATTTATTTTAATATATATCATTCTGATTACATTTTTCTAATGGGAAAAATCCCATTTCCCTGATTTGGCAGTAATTCAGCCATTGTAACACTTTTTTTTAAACATCAAAACTGGGTTTTAAGCCTATCTTGTCATTAGTGATTAAAAAAAGGTTACAAAAGCAACCTTTTTGTGACTATTCCATAAAAACTCTTCCAATTCCTATATTATATACTTTAAACAATTGTGACCTTCACCAGTGGTTGAAGTCTGGGAGTTCTGCCAGCAGCAGCTCCTCTCAGACCTTTATGTGCTCAGTTACAAGCTCTCATTGCCCTAAACAGATTAGGACTTTCGAGATGTCCAGAGACTATTTCAGTCCTTACAACAGCCCTTTAAACCATCTGTGCTGAGTCTCCCACTGAGCTGCTTGTGTCAAAAAGTGGACTAAGAGATCTCTGCTTTTTCCTCAGCCTTATGTGCATCTACAGGAATAACTTTCACTTAAGCCTTCCTTTCACAAAAGGAAAAAATATATATAGCCCAACACTAGCCAAATATAGAAATCTATTTCTTCCTCATCCACTCATTACAGAGAGGTCGTAAAATCTATTCATCAGACTACATGGGATGAAACAGCCAGACTTATTCCAAGGGAAAAGGATCTCCTGTAAAGCAAAGAGTAAAGAGATAAATGAAAATTGTGAGACAACCACTCAACTACCACTCTAAAAGCCAGATAGAATTGTATTGCAGTATAGCTACATTTAGTGTCTGCTGTATTTAAAGAAAATGTAGTACAACAATAACTTTATATAGATAATTTTGAAGATAGCATTGCTGTTAAGTTATTCTGCAGCATCTAACACAGTTCACATAAACTTTTATTTTCTCATTAAGTTATAACAGATAAAAGATAGACCTTATAAAAGGAGATTGCCTGTCTTCAAAATAAAATGTGTTTCTTTGTGGATGAACTCACGGAGATTAATTGCCATCTGTGCATCAGCAAATTCTCAAATGCTGCAGACAGAGCATGAGAGCAACCAGGGAGGTAGAAGGGAAAGCAGAAGGGGTGGTGAATGTGAGCCAATGGGCAAGGTGGGTAAGGACAAAGAAAAAGAACAAGAAGGGCTTACTCTTGTGTAAGATGGAATAGGAGGAAAGAGGTGGGTAATGAGCAAAGAAAGGAGACAAAATGATAAAGATAAAATCTTGTTCTTCTGACAGGATTAGAAAAATATACATTGTGTGAAGACTAAAGCTACTCTAACCTAGGCTGCTGAGTAGATTAAGCTGAATAATTATCTAAACATAAAACAATTGTGAAAAGCATCTTGAAATTAGTAAAAGCTATTTTTAAAAAAAAATATAGAATAATCTAAACCATATTTTACATACTCTCTTAATCTGATAGATTCTCCATGGATTCTGGATCTGCCTTTTTTCATAACACTGTGTTCAAAAATGTTAAAAACAAAAATATTTCCGTTTCAAAATTGTGATTTAAATCAAGCTGATCCTTCAATTTTTAGTTCTTTCTCTGCTGCTAGGTCATTAATTATTCCATATTAAATAAACTCCTTAATTCATTAGTCTGAATCTGGATTCTACCAACAAGAAACATATTTAAAATATCTGTAGAGAAAAATACTTTCTCCTTCTGACAGAAGGTGTTCAGGGAAACACCAATGCCAACTTCTTAATGAACAGGTTGTAACAGAGCACCAAGTAGACTATCCCAGCAGAGACAAGTCAGAGGTGAGTGAAAATATTCTTAGTGAGTCAGATCAATGTTGCAGATTTCCTATTGTGTATTTTCATGGTGTTTTGGCAAATTTAAGAATTAAAATTTATAATAAATCAGCAAGAAATAAAATAATTTGTTGAATGATCATGTCTATGTTCAACAGGTTTTTGTGAGCACTATGTTCATATTGTTTTGGAACAATCTACATACTTGCTAGGGATATTTTGATTTTTAAACATTTTGTTAATATAGGAATGCAATACAGACATTTAGTTGCATTTCACAGCTAAAGTTCACACTAGTTTGTCCTGTGGCATGATTCTCATGCTGCCCAGAAAACCATTATATTCAAATAAATTATGTGTGCACTTCAGCCTGAATAAGTGATAAAGGCTTAATATTACAAATATTCATTAATATTCATTGGCCTACCCGCCAGAATACTAAATATTACTGTAGGACTGGTTTTCCTGAATTTATAATTCTGTCTCCTGTTTCTATTTCTAAATTGACAACATAACTTCTCCGATATATACAATGTTATTAAGATATTACAGATATTAAATAGAACATGATTGCCAGTAAACTGTACCTATACTCTCTGAATGCAAGTAGTTTCAGGCAATTAAGTCTATTTCCAACCTAAAAAACCCACAAACATAATAAGAAAAAAAAATACCAAAGCAATCAAAGTACTGAAATGATAATGAGAGGTACAATATCTAATGGAAAACTGACTTTTTTTTCAGCCTGGATAGAAAATATAGAAGGATGAGAAATACATTCAAATGTTACCATTGGAGTAGAAGGGCTTCTCCTGTTTGGGAGATTGTCTGGGGGTTTTTTTGACTTTTTTCTCTTTTACTTACAGGGAATTTTGAGTACTTGATGTTTACATCTAGAACACACAATCATCTCTGTTACTCTGCAAACCAGGAATGCTGACCTCCACTCTGATCCTCTTGCCCCCTAAGGGACTGGTCCTAAGAGGGTGTTAAGACCCTGAGATAGCAGCCTCCTCCCTCAAGCTGAGTCATGCTTGCAGAATAGTTTTGCAAATGTGTTTTTAGCAGACAGACACAATATAAGGGGATGTTTGCAAGCAAAAAGGTCTGTTTAGGCTATGCACAAACCAAACCCAATGGAACTTTTGAAAAGGTGAGCTCAGGCTCTTCTGCAAAACAGCTGGGAGCAATTTCTTGGTGCCAGTTCAGTTCATGATTCTATTCACTTAAACAGGTTGAGCAAAGAAGATAGCTGATACCATGAAACAGAGAAAATGTTAGGAAAAGCAGGAGACAAGCAAAGACAAACTTCAGAAGGAAAACAAATAGGGAGAAAGAAGAATTTATTAACAGTCATGTACTACCTGCAAAGTAAGACAAAATCTCCCAACTAACAGCCCAAATGACATAAAAGAACCTGAAATATTCTCACTGTGAAAGGAAAAAATAAAAATACTAAGAAAACGTCAGCATAATTCCATGAGGATTTTTTACTAGATTAAGTTAATAAGGAGTATAACTTCTAAAGTTCAGGTGGGAAGAAAATAAAAATGGTGTATAGAATGCTCAACCAAAGTTTATCAGGAAATGATAAGAAAAAGAATAAACTGCAGAGAAATGATAAGACCAAAAAAACACCAAAAAGTAATTTTTATTAAAGTAGAAACAAAATACAATGGAAAGAAAACAGAGACCTTGATTATGTATTTCTTGAATAAATTTTGTGTGTAGTCATACGAAACATTTGCTCAAAACTAAAGCCAGATTGTTAGTATTATATAAATAAGAGATCGTCGTACTACAATATGCAAGTTACGTTCACATTTGCAAGGGCCAGATTTTCTTGTCCTACTCTGAAACAAAGCTGATGTGACATAAGTACCCACTGGTTTTAATTTGTGATGTACAACTCTCTACAGGCAGGCAGAATGGAACCCTAGATCATCATCCTCTAAAAGTTTGTTGTTTCCTTCCTAGGAATGGAACAGTTGAGTAGAGATTTCTAGCAGAACATCTAAAAAGTCATATAGAATCCTCAAACTAATGGAAGAAGAGCAAAAGCAGCACAAAGCACACCTCTGCTCTATGAATCTTGTAGCTTTCTTGAAATAGGAAAAGCTCCAGCATAAGAATTTTAGTAATCATGAAATCTTTGAGTCCAAGACACTGAATTTTTACTACAGCCGAAAGACAAGGCTTCTCTTCAACATTGCTTGGGGTTTTCTTATAACTTAATTTTGTTCTGTCTAAAACTACTTTCTTAGAAACATTTTTTAGAGATGCTAATTACAGAAGAGATCAGGAGCCTTCTTTGTGTGAATAGAGCAAATGACCCACTGGAGCTAGAGCAGAGAACTGGCGCTGACTTCTGGTGGAATTACACGATGGTTGTTTTACACTATGGATACTGAATTCCCAGGCAACTTCTATAGCAAAAAAGTGTAAAAAGTTGTGGCAAAACCATGTCACAGGATTTGTGAGTGTTTCATTAGCACGACTATAAATTTGGAGACATACAAAGTACATACTGACAGTAAGACTGACAATTTGCTACTGTATGTTCAGATGGGGATCACAATAGTAAATTTACCCTTTTCGGATATCCTTTGGAACAGAGACTTAGTTTTACATGGCACATAAAGCATATTTAGCAATATGGATATTACATATCAGTATACACTTTCCATTTTATCTGTTTATAAAGTGAACTGAGACTAAAGGGAAATAAAGGCAGTTAGAAAAGAAAAAGACATTTCTATGGAAACAAAGCACCTATTGAGAAAGGGAAAATCATAAGACATGAAGTGATTATAGCTAATCTAAGATTCCAGTCAACCAGGAAGGAGAACTACTTAACACAGCACTAAATAATATAGATGTCTGCCAAAAGGTAGGAGACTCTGCACAGAAGAAGACCAATAAATTCTTTATGTAATATCACTCTGCTGGTATTCACATGCACTGCTATGAATTTTCCAGATTGTTCCACTGGTATTCTCATGTGGTGCTCTGAATTTCCTTATTCGATTTTATAAAATGAGGGCAGTGTCTTTGCAGGTGATTCCCAAATCCTAAATTTTACTTACATAACTTCTCACTGGTATTGCTTTTAACAGAATACAGAAGACTGGACTACATAATATAGCTGAGTAGGTGGTAAATGTGACTTTTCATCACTGTATAATCTTGTAAAGGTCATGTTCTCAGGTGCCGATGTTTTTTGCCAGATCTGATGCATCTGCCAATGATACCAGATCTAAAAACCTATGTTCTGCATCTGATGTTTAATATGCTGAATTTTTCCAGTGTTGCTACTTATAAGTGACTCTATTACTCCAATTAAATAAAAACTGTTCTCCTTAAGTAAACTGCATCTTCAATGACGTGCTCTCTCTGGTGGTTCCTACCAAATTGTAAAACCCAAAGAAGACATGTGGGTCAAGGTTGGTTATTCCATGCAGAAATAACTTAATTCTTCTACACAATGTCAGTTGTTGTTTCCAAATATATTATGGCACAGGCCTGTATAAGTTAGAAATTTTTTGATACAGAGCCTTATATATTTTGCTTTCCATAATAGGAATATTTAAAGTATTTAAAACATCATGTATGTTAAAATTTAAAGAATGCCAAGCTTTCGTAAGAGATCAAAACTGCATAGGGAAAACCAGATTACCACTATTGGGTTTTAAGTAGATGCCTTAAACAGAATCATCACACAATATAATGCAAATGTTTATAAATATATTTTATATTAGCTATCCTTTACTAAGGGCCATACTGCAATAACTTTCACAATATTCCACTAATATAAGTGTAGAAATATTGATAATAAGAGTAATATTTTAGTGCTACCAGCATTTAACTTGTGATAGCAGCAAAGTCAACAACAACAACAAAAAGACAGCAAATCATAGTATCCATTTATCTACCTCTCAACACATTGCTTTTATCACTAAGAGGGGAGATATAAAAGATTCAGCACCATACTTTTTTGTTTTATTCAAAAGGAAACAGCTGTACATACGTATTTATATTACAAAGCAGTATCATCTTAATAAACCCTGACTATACACTAACAGAAAATCATCAGTAAGCATCAAACTTGGCCACAGAAATACCTGAAACATAGGTTTCACATTCTGAAAGGAAGGAAATTTTTAGACCTAGGGAAGTGGCACAAATACAGTGTCTATGAAACTTTCTGTAGGGAACAAAGTGACAAGAGATCTACAGATTGTAATTTCATTTAGTTTACTGTTTGGTTTCACACCTTTAAAGAAAGTGAATTTACAACAACCTGAATTAGCTTTGTCTGTAGTAGGAAAATGGGTTTAATGTTACTATCAGGGAGATTTCTTCATTTTCCACTCTAAGAGCATGATTCCCTTGCTCCATGGCCTATATATCACAAACATGTGACAGATGGCACTGACTGGCCTTGCATACTAAAGAGAAAGAACTGCAAAATGATGCTGTTGGGAAATACACAAAACATACCTTGTGCTGCTGATTTTCTAAAATCTTCTTTTGGAATTTGTTCCAAACACCAGAAAAATATAAAAATCCAGCTCATGCAATGCGTGCTTGGTGATCATATGTCTGTTTCTGCTGACTTTGTAATCTTCTCAAAACCAGTGATTAAGTAAGAAAATCTAATTATACCTGGTACTTTGCACATTGTGTGTGTTGCATTTTATTAAGTTATTAGGAGAATGACTGAATACCACACATCCACCTCAAGCAGATTGCTCAGCTTTAGTGAAACCTACAGAGCTGTTAAACTGACAAAGTCAGCAACATAAATCATTCACCTCTTGAAGTTAAATATTATAAAAGCAGTTTTCAGGATAATTTAAAGCATCATATGTATTTTCTTAGGCTTCCTTTGGATCACAAAGCAGTAAAATAACTGCTCTAGAGTCACTGAAAGAATCCACATCCCCAAAAAAACTTATGATTACTGCAAATTCCCAAACAGGCATTCTTTCACTTGGTGGGGGAGTGAGTGGGGGGAAACAGCTATTATTAGAACAGTGATAATGTTGATAGTGAAAAAGTGTGGAACTATAGGGAATGAAGATTCCCAAAAGTCATTCAGAAAGCGATATAATTAGAGGTTAGTTCCCAATGAAAAGGTCACACTTTGAAAATTCTAAATGTTTTTATAGTCATCCAAGGTACTAAAAGTTCATGGATTTAAAAATTATTGTCTAAACAGTGAAGAGTCTACCATCAGCTATATGATTTTTGAAGATATGTTCTCTCCATAAGGAATACCTGTTGATGTCTTAAGTTTTACCTTTCATATTTTTTAGATTCTGCCTTAGTGTGTGACTCTGAACTTCATATAAAATGTTAGCAACTTCTCTTTACAGTTTACTTAGACAAAACTGTCCTTTTCCAGCCTGAGAAGCAAGGACACCATTGCAGCTTTGGGCCCAAAAAGCACAAAAACAGTGAATTGAGGAGAACAATCTAGGAGGATGGGATTTCATAACCTGAAGCTGTAATTGGACAATTAACCCCAATATGTAAATGGACCAAAACTTATAAAAATGTAAAAACTCATGACCCACTGCCCATCTTGGGTGGAGCCATGGCTGGGCTCTTGTACGGCCCAAGGTGTATCCTTTGAAGACTTTTAATAAATACCTACTTTATTCCTTTAATACTGTCTAGCCTGTGTTCCAGGTCAGCCTCTCACAGGCATCACTCTCTATATAGCATGTGCTCTCATGAATTTCAACACATTCAATTTATATTAGCTTTCAAGTATTCAGAGTAACCTATTTTACCTTTCTCCCGTGAAGAAACTAAAGTCAGGCTATAATCCAAGTGCTTTGAGACAAAATCCTTTTAAAAAAATCATTGGGGTATTTTTTAGAAATTTTTGGATTTTGCTTATTGCAGGCTGAATTTTGTATTTTCCCCCTAAAACAAGCAAGCAAAAGAATACTCTCTAGATCCTACCTAGCTTTTCTCTAGGTTGCCTCCATAACTTAGGCATTATTGAATATAATCATCCTGTATTTTAACTTGGAAAGGAAAACATAAATTTGAGAAAATTTATGTAACTAAGTGATATTTATAGAATTTAAATGACAGCTACAAAACTTGCTTGTAATTTTAAAATTACAAATATTTACTACTTGTCAATATTTCCACAGCAGATATGATCTGCAGCTGGCATATACTCTTTGAATTCCAACAGAAGTCCAGGGAGATGGAAAGAGAGAGATGGAGAGAGTCTGCAGGACCAGCACTCAGATCATCTCTTTTATGGCACAGGGCTGCTGCTCTTGGCTGAATCCCCAAGGGCTGAATGCTCCAAGTGAACTTTGCTGCCTGTTTCAGGTTGTTAATTAATTAATCTCTCCCCAAGAGTCAAGGCATCATGTGGAGCGTGGACAACCCAGAGCAGCCCCAAGCCCATGGTCAGGAGGGTCAGTGGTGAGGGTCTGAAGCCCTCTGGCTTCACTGAAATGTGGTCCTGGACCATGGGAAGGCTGAGGGAGGCCCTAGGAAAGGCCAGGCAGGGACATGGATATAGGCGTTTCTGAATGGCTCTGTTGGATCTAGTTATTTTGGCTTTTATGTCAGGCATTTAGAGAGTGTTTCAGAGAGTGTTTATGCCCTCATTATGCCCTACTTTCTCTACAGGGGTCTGCTGCTTCTTCTAAATTACAGCCAGTAGCTGCATTGACAGAGATAGAAGATATGGAGTGAGTTGTGTTATCTGCATTCAGAACAAACACTTGTGGACACAGTTAAATCATTTTATCTCTTGCCACTCACATAAACAGCTCTCAGATAGGGATTGATTATTAAGCTGAACGACATCTGAAATCCAGCATGCTAATAAAACTATAGGCAGATACCATAAGCATGATTAAACAGAGTCTAACACACTTCACTCCACAGCAGCATCTGCCTGGTACATTTATCACAGGACAGGCTCCGGGCCAGCCTGAGACACTTCACAGCACTAGAAGCATTAAGAGCCCAAATGTGTTAAATAACCTTTAAAAAGTACAGTTGAGTAGGGCACACTGCTAGATTGTTTTTGAAGTTCTTTCCGTTTTAAATCAGAAAAATAAAAAAAAAACCAAAAAACAACAGGCTTAATTTCCATTCGAATATGTATTGCTTTAAGAATGTAGGTGCTACAGCTTTTATTTCTACTTGCATACTCTTTCTGGTTTTTTGTCTTTCAAAAAATAATTACTATAGAGCTTTTGTACTGCAACAGTTAATCGATACTTGTGAGAAAATATCGATAATTTATTCTCCCTATGTAATTATTTTAAAAGAAGTGTAATATCTACTTAAACAGGTAGAAAATTAACATGTGCAAGTTTCTTTGCAAGTCATACAGTTTACCCAGTTCAAAGCAATGGCTTATCTGCTTTTAGTCAAAATGTTTGCTCCTCCTGCCTTTAAGACATAAGTTTAGATATACCTTTCACAACTGAATAAAATGAAATTTTGTTATAGTACATCTGCCAAAGAAGGAACTGGGTTTGTAATCTCTTTAAGTAAACAAAGAAAACAAACATATACAAAAGCTCCTAGCTAAGAAAACCAAATGCCAGGGAAAAAACCTTTGGAATTCCTTAAATTTTTTTAGCGAATTATATACATTTAGACTATATTCCCTGACTGATACTTTCATTTTAGTATGTGACAGAGAGAAGCTGGAAAACGTGCTATGAAGAGAAAGCATTGATTTGTGGCTGTTCTGCACTAATAGCTTCCTAGGGACTAATAAAATAAGTTAGAACCTAATAAAATGACTGATCTTTCATTCAGGATAACAATGAACCTTAGCCACCAAGTCAAGCCAGACTCATTATTCTAAATGACAATCCAAAAAGGCAAAGCAGAAGATACATCTTCCCCTCAACTCAACGTATTATTATACAAGGACATTAAAATTCCTTGATCCAAAGAAGGAATTTTAATTTGGCATAGCAGTGACATATTTATTTGGTCCACGCTCCCTTCTGGCTACTAATCCCACGGTGAGTACACCTAAATCTTGGAGAGAAGCTTTGGAAAGGAGGTTGATAACATAACCCAAGAGAAGTTAAGAAATTTCAGATCCCATTTCTAGTTCTCATGCAAACAGTGGTACCCAGTCAGATCAATCATACATATCTTGTTCATTTCTATATGACAAACAATGAATATAAGGAAAGTGTAATAGAAGGTGAGTCAACAGGATAACCTGCAACACTAGGTCTGGCCTTTGTGATTTCCTTAGCTGGATAAATCTGTGTGTCCTTAGAAATTATCAATGGATTTGCTTTTCCAAGATTATCCAGTCTTCCCTTGAAGCCATAAAAGCTTCTGGCATCCATAATATGAAAATAGGTTTATAGTTTTGTTATGAAAAAATTGAAGAACTTTCTCCTGCTGAATCTGGTGACTATAATTTCCTCTGATAGCTCAAACCTTTTTTACTGGAATGGAAAAGCAATCTAATCTTGCATGTTTTATTAATAATACTGTGAATTTACAGACTACCTTTGCAACATTTCTTAATCATCTCCTTTCTAGATTGAAGAATTCTCCTATACTCAATTTTTAATCATGCATTTCCTGTTCTATAATAATCGGGGTTTTTTTGTGTGTGTGTTCTTTGAGGCACCAGCACTGTATACAGCATTCATGATATGAATGAAAGATGGATTTATACAATGGCATAAGTATGTTCTCTGTTCCACTTTGATTTTTCCAATCTTTGGTACTTGCTAAGCCCTGAGATGTTTTTTATGGAACTATCCACCAGAAGAGGTCAATGTTTTTGATGATCACTTCACTTTTACGAAAAATATTAATGAAAGAAAATAATTACGAATTTAAGGATATGCTTCTTTATCTTTAGTTACAAACATTAGCAGACAGGTAAAAATTTTAATTTCAAATATCTAAGAAAATCATGCTTTAAAGAGATTATTTAAAGATACAAGAAAACATTACATTTAATTTCAGCATGCAGTAAACTATTTTTAATGTAATAAATTTAACAAAGAGAAGTCGATGCTCAGCAAAACAAAGGTCTTCCAGAAACAGATTTTCAGGAATGGCAAAGCATGAAACCTTCAAAACAGCTCAATTCCAGAAAAACCAGAGGCAATAGAATTTTGACATTTCAAGTCTCAGGGTTCTGCAAAACTCCTTGGTTACTTTTTTACTGTGTTTATTCCCAGACTGTTACTTGTTGCACAAGTCTGCTTTACTGCTGTATCTATTTAGAGTTTTGTGGATATTGGGGTTTCTTTCTTTGTTTGTTTGTTTTCCTAAATGCAAGAGTGCATGGAACAGATTTATCAATATTATATGAAATAAATTTTGGTAATAAATTAATTAAAACTGTGGGATATTTAATAGTATTACAAATTGCTTGTAAATACTAAAAATATCAGCTCAGTCAAAACTTCATCTGCTAAGATTATCCAAACCATTTTTTCTATAATTTTCACTAAAAAATATTTTCTTGAGTCAAATTCCCTTGAGGAATTTTTCAGCAGTTGGAAAAGGAAACAGGTAAAACGAACAGAGAACTTACAGGGTAAAGGCATCAATAACATCTCCTGCAGATCTTGTCATCTCAAAGTAGGTTTGCAGAATGTTGACGGTTCCTGAAAGTGCTTCATGTCCACAGCCACAGAAGAGTGCAACTCCAGCATAGAGCAGGATGGTGGCAATCAGAGATGCGTAGGGAATGCCTCCCAGGCATTTGATGCAACACTCGAAGCATCCTACAAGAAAGAAAAAGAAAAAAAGGTTATATGCTACTAAATTATATCAAAAAAGCAAAAAGAATGCTTAGTTCAGAAGAGAAACACTTCTGAAAATTAATGACTGTAGGCCAAAGGGAGTTTAGGTCAAGTATAACAACCCAGACTGCCAGAAAACCTGTGAAAGGTTAATCCAACTTCTCAGTTTTCTCAGTTGCTACTTGACCTATTAAATGTAGACATTTCATCTGATTTACACGAAAGGTTAAGCAGTTAGTTCCTTGAAGAGCTTCATGTTTTTATTCAGAGCAGGTTAGAATGTCATAGATTATAACTATATTCACAACTGCTGCTGGTTGCCTACCAGATTACTGAGGAAGACTCTCAATAACATGAAAACCACCCAAAAAATATATATATATATTCAGTCCAGTTCCTTCCATCATCATAGGTTTATTCTAATTTTTTGAACATAATTCTGGCAGCAGAATTGCTCCTGCCTGCAACATCAATTCCTTTTGCATCACTCAAGTACCTCACAAGAATAAATAAAGACATCCACCAAAGAGCACAGAATTAGAAAAAAAAATACTGTTGAATTTTCTCTCAATGTATTTTACTCTGTCTGATATTTCTTAGGTGAAGGTTATTGCTCTTGAGCTATAAAGGGCCAGCCTCTTGTTCTGCTGTCACTGTGTCTAAAACAGTGCCCAGTTCCACAAAAAAACAATTCTTCCGTAAGTGTGCTCAAGTTTCTGGCACTACCCTGCCTAGTTTCATGAATGCAGCATCTCTGACTCTTCCAAATCTCATCAATCCCATAACACCTTTTACACCTCATGGAACTCTTCCTATTGTCTTCTGAAGGGACAGAGAATGAAGCAACCACTGACTGAGAGAAGACAAACACGAATTGACTCAATAATCACAAACTGTGTTTTCTTCTAAGCACTACCAGTTTATAGCAAAAAGGACCTGGATAGAAAACAAAGTGAGGCATATAGACTTTAAATGTTTATACAGAGAAAGACCAATTAAAAATTACATATAAGGTGTTCAACAGATATGATTCAATATATTTTAACTTGTTCCAAAGGTTTTATGCTATGCTAAATCATAATACCCAAAATATATCAAAAGAAAAAAGCCATTCTTTAAAGACAGTATGCCTACTTTCATTATGTCTAATTCTCAAAGGTAGCTTCTCTGTGCAATTTCATATTTTGTCCTTTAATTTAGTATGTTTCTCTTTCCTTTAGTCTAGATAAACCAAGTAATAATTTCCTGTCTTGTTAAAACCTCAATTTATTGCTTTTAATGAACAAATATTAAATAGTCATATATATATATTTAGCACTTATATATATATATATAC
>JANRGV010000084.1:35504514-35538299 GCA_024734035.1 Alethe castanea
ATATACAAGATTCCCTGAAGAGAACAGTTTAAACCATTTTCAAATATGCACATATTTTACCAGATAAAAACCCCTTGCTATTTTGTAAATATAAGTAACATTATGGAAGGCAATTTTCAGATGGCTGGATAGCTCCTGGTAAAAAAAATTTAGTATACTAAACACAGAATATACTAAATGTATAAAAGACAAAATAATATCCAAGTATGTACTGTATAACAAGTATGCTAGTTGTATAAAAAGAGAAAGAAAGTTATAGCTTGAGACTACTTTTGTTTAAGGACAACTTACTGTATCAGAGCCAACTGTGAAATACCAGAAGTAAAATGTGCAAATCCATACATTTAAACTGCTGCACAAGTCACCCAGCTCAAGTGTCCACCACACACATCCAGGGGTGTAACACTTTTCAGGATTTTAGGAGAGAGCATTCCCTCTCCCCCCATCCCTCTCCATTTCCAAGCCCATGTGTTACTGGGAGAAGAGCAGATTGTCCTTGCAATTCCTGCCATTCCACCATACAGGCAGCAGCAGCTCTCCTCTTCAGCAGAACAAGGCTTTGGATGCCCAGAGATCACTTTGAGTCTTTCTTCAGTGACAGACTATGAGGGTTTTATACCCAGGGACTCCATGTGCTTTTTATCAATGCAAGACCTTACAGACAGACTAAAAAAATATATAAATGCCTTTGGAATAACTAATTCTGCATGAAGATAATTGCAGGAATCTCTTAAAACTCCTTTGGTCCTGTTTATTAAGATTACCCCTAATAATAAAAATTGTGATTAATTCTTCAGTGTTTTAAAGCCTATACAAATACAAAAAAAATAATTCACCAGAAAACCTACTGTCTTAAAAGGCAAAAACCCTAAGAAATATATATTTAAAATAAGTTCATTGAACAAGAACTATGGGACAATACCTAGTTACCTGACACCAGAGTTTATCACAAAATGCCCATTGTCATTTTTAGCACAGAATAACAGAAGTAAAAGCCTCAGAAAACTAGTACCACTGTACATCTATCAACATTATATGAGAAAGTAAAAAAGAAGGGGAGAGATGACAATAGGGTAATAACAGGAATGATGTATGAGGGCTTGTAAAGTCAAAGATGAAAAAATTAGACCTAAATATTTTCAGGAACATGTGAACTTTAGGGAGTGTTTCTTAATATTGCAATAGCTTGGGGCAGGGAAGAGGAAGAGAGATTTTGTAAATATTTCTTTTTCCCTTTCCAAAAAATATGAAGTGGAAGAGAGAAAGTAGTGTGCATGGTTGTCTGGGAATATCTGGATGTGCATTACCTCCTGAAGCTGCTGCACCTCACTCTCTATGTCCAGTGAGGGTTGAGCACACACCCAGGTGTAACAAATTCAGATGTCATCAAAACTCACAGACAGTAATATTACTTGAGTTTTATTATAATGAAATAATGTAAAAGTATAGTAAAATAACACAACAAAATAAAAACAGTATAAATTATGGATGTAATAATGTACAGTCCAAGGAAAATTTTAATCAAAAATAAATGAGGTTTTTTTCCCCCATCACTTCAAAATTTGTAAAACAACTGAAACAAATTAATAGTTTGTGAAGTGCTTCTCTTCATCTCTTGCATTAAAACTGTTCATGTTTATAAGCCTTTGAGGGAAGCTTTTAGTGGTATATTTCACCAACTCAAGATTTTTTCATTCATAAAAAAGTACTGGGAAAAAATTAATTCAACCATGTGAAATTTTCAAATAATCATATATTGTCAAAGCCTTGCTCATTTATTCAGTTCTTCCATAGCCCTACTACCTTTCTCACTTCTTACTTCATGAGTAACTCTCGAGTTTTCAGTGTTGTCAAATCAACTCAAAACTACAGAAAACCAGTGAATCAGCACTGAGTTTTGAATAATTTTTAAATGGATATTACACATCATTCATACACCACACAGGGTAATGTACTATAAGTAATATCTGCTCCAATTCTTGTCTTTCAACTGTTCAGAATGCAAATGCAAATGGCTGTTTAATACCAGAACAATAGAAATGCTATTTTAACCTGCACAGTGGTATTGAATCACCAGCACAGTGTGACTCAGCTGTGAGATATGTGTGCATGTCTGTGGAGACAGGCAGCCATTCACCTCTCCAAACACCCACTTCACAAAGCAGTTGACATATACAGACACAGAAATAATTACTAGGAAAGATGAAAAAGATTACATGCTCCTTTGATGTTTGTTCTCATCTTCAAATACAGTTTTCAGTAATTTTCAAACTGTTCACTCTGCACAATAAGCTTGTGCTATATAATTCAGCATCTTCTTATTTTGCTTATGTGTACCAATATTTTTCCTTCAAGAAAAAAATCCAAATCTTCTGGGACCATATGTCTTTACCAAAACTGTAGGAAGTAATCATGAACACTATCTTTTTTTGTAGTTTGTACTGTTAGTCCGTACTGTTCTTTTTTTTTTTTCTCTATTTTATCAAAATCATTCCATAGAGAAAATTTAGTCATGAAATACACAGAAGATAAGAGAAGAAATTTTATTTTTATCAGATAAAATAAAACTCCAGATAGTGGCTATATCCAGCTATCAAAACACATTAATGTTGCATTACATACATCCATTTCCAGTCAACATCTGCTAGACAACTACCTCTTTGTTTCTCTTAGTAAAATTTTTACTGTCTACACCAGAAATATTCTTGATATACATATCTAAACTTCCTTATACAGGCAGATCTGTGCAAATCTTTTCTAGTTTCTGAGGTTTGGGGTAAATATTCTATTATATCTCCAATTGCATCAGTCAAAAATGAATTGACTTTGTTTGTTTATACAATGTCTACATTAAAAAGGAAAAAAAAATTTGATATTGAGCAGAAGAAGAAATTTTACCTGTGATTTACGTCAAATTATGTACACAAATTGCATCACCACAATAATTTCATTGTTTGTGTGTTAGTGATATGCAAACTCCTTCTCCTCAGTGTAGATCAGGACATATAACCAACAAATAAAATACTCAATCAATTTCTGGTCAGTATATTTAAAAGCTAAAAAAGTTTCCGGACTTACATCTTGTGCCACTTCTCTCTGTGAAAGTGAAATTAAATCAATGATATTAGAACCAATTTCAGAATGCTGTTATGCTACTGCCTTTTACTAAACGGCTAAGAAAACCCATTGATCCTGGATGTTAACATGAAGAAAATCAATATTGAAAAAAATATATAAAAAATAAACATTGAAAATACAGGAAGGTATTTTGGTTTTGTTTTTTTTTTTTCATCCTTTCCAGCTCATTTACAGCTGGAACACCTAAATGATTAATCAGAGACAACCACGTCCAAAGAATTACTGATGAATCACAGATAATATAATTTCCAGTGGGAACAAGTACCTCTGAAGAACATACAACATTTTAATAACATTTTTTTCTTAAATTATTTTTCTTAATGAGTTTTCTGTCTAATATTAGAAGACAGGACAGCAGAATCCAAGTAAAATGTAGAGAACTACATAAACTTCAAATAGAAAATAAAATAACAAAATCTTCTGTGTCTTCCATGCCTGGCTAGGCATGAATTTCTTCATATCTAAATTTGTACCACTTGTCACAAAGCTTTCATGGCCAATCAACTCAAATACAGTTTCACAGCCCATCATGAAAGATGCAGATTTACTTCTGAATTCTATTAAGCTAGCCTTAACCTCAAGCCAAACTGCTGTTATGTAATATTTTAATTGATAAACACAGCCATCAGAATGCAATGTATAGAACAAAAATCAACAATTTTTACTTATATCTCGTACTCTCAACACATGGCATGAATTCCTGATCTGAAGCTGGTCTCCAGGACAGCACAGCAGGTGGAAGCAATCCAGCCCCCTCAATACTGTCCCAAGGACAGAAGAAAGACAAGGCATTCATGATGTGGTTTCACAAAGCTGCAAATGAGGTGAAGCAACATTTGGGAATGAATCATCAAAGATCATCCCTGTACTTTGATTTGGAAAACTTGCTCAAGAAGCACTGCAAACACAATCCCATGTGATTGGTCCCAAGCCCATTAATGGAATACATCCCCACTCTGCTCCACCCTCTCCCATTATACAAGATCTTCTGGAAACTAGACCAGTAATGATAACAATTAAAGTTGTTTCTTAATCTTGTTCAAGAGATGACTTCCCATTTAGATTAACCTTCAATAATAATGCTTACAATTACAGAATTACCTATTAAGCAACAAAAAGTAATTTTACCACAAAGTTAATTCTGTTATCCTGACTGCTATGACTACAGTGGAAAAGTAAATTAAACATTGAACACTTGTACAAAACGTGATATGTAGGAAAGCAAGAATAATGCCCCAACAGATACAAAAGGATTTTAGGAAATAGGCAACTAATTGCATGAAAATAAAAAAGCCAAATATGACAATATCCTTTTACACATTAAATTGTGTATCATTACTGGATCTACTTTGACTTATCTCCACAGTATGACTGGATATTAGCTAATCAGTTATCAGCTAATACTGAAAATGAAAATGTTAGTCCTTAGGCTCTTACAATCATTCTGCAGTTAATAGTTGCTTCAATTACTGCTCTCAGTGTGGGACCAAGATTAAGAGGAATGATAAAGACTTTTTCTTATTTCGATGCAAAATGCCACAAACTAAATTGACATATCTAACACTGTGCATTGTCATAATCACTATAATGTGTGTTTGTTCATGAGAATCCCACTGGCCAAGATGACAGCTTTAAGCAGTGGAGATATAGTCTGGGTGTGCTGGATCTTGGAAGCAGCTTCCTCAAACCCAGCCCTTCACCAGACCACTGTGCTTATATTACCTTGCATTAAAAAAATAATCCCAGAAGCCACCTGTGTGGACTGGTTAGGAAAACATTACTGCCCAGGGAATTATATGAAGGATAAGCATCTAAAACTTGCAGCCAGAAACTCCTCTGTTATATCTCGCACAATTCCTCCTTTAACAAAAAAGCAACAAAATGTATACCTTTGTAACATCCATCCCACTCAGGGTCTAATTCTCTAACTTAGAGAAATGTTCAGTCATAAAAATAATATGACTTCAGATATTTGAATGATTCGGGATTATCTCACCATGGACATATCAGGTCTGCACACAAATACCCCCAGTGGCCCTAGGCCAACAACAAAAATTACCATTTTGCAGCATAAACCCCTGCAATTTTTCATCTTATTTACGACTGCATTTTGTCTATTGGTTGATACAAAGGACTTTCACTAACATTGAAAACCCCAATAAAATCCTTCAAAGAGGTTTTCAAAACAAAAATGAAAATAAAAATTTCGTACTTGTGATAAAGTGGTCTGAAAACGCAGCTTTATGAGCTGAATGTGTAAGTCAGGAATTCTTCAGTGACAAAAATTCACATCTTTATTGACAGCTGTCTTGGCTTTTTCAAACTAAGACAATAGCTTTAAGAGATGGTGTTTTTTTATGTGGCTAAATGCTAAAATACTTGAAATTGAAGCAATAAAGGTAAAATATTTTATCCTTCAACATATTTTGAAATGCAGAAAATATTCTGAATCTTCTCTGTAGTCATTAAAGCAAAAGGAATAGAGTCACAATCTAAGGAACATAACCGAGTTCAGGTCAGTTTTATCTACCATTTTTGAAAAAAAATGAAATCAACTGCTCATTTACTCTATCCTATAACAATACAAGATTGCTCAGCACTTGTACTAGGAAAATATATTGTTGTAAAAACTTTTCTAAACTGAACTTAATTATTTGAGAAGTTTTAGTTGGAGATTTTAGAATTCTAATACCAGCCTAGGTCAATAGTCCAATGTAAATTCAAGGGTTTCATGAAATGCAAGCAGTTTTGAGTTTTTAAGTTTGTAAAACCTCCTGGTAGCAGCACCAATATTTTTAGAAGAGAAAATTGTGCAGCAAAATACTTTAATCAAAAAGAAAATTACTAAGACGTTCAAAGACCTCATTTACAAATTCATTTATGGATAACTTTTTTATCCTTAATGTATATGCAAATTTTAAAGGTCTTTCTTTCATGGTTATTTTCATTTGAAATATAGGGACCTGGAGATTACATGGTATTTTAATAAAATACAGTACATCACACAATATCCCTCCCTCCCTTTCTCATATGGATGCTATCTTGATCTGAGTAACAGATAACCATTAAACCTGAACAAGGGTAGTAGAATTAGTACACTTTTTGTACACTGCTTAGTATTAGGTATGACTTCATCCAGAAGTGACTCTTGTTCTTGTCCCTTGTTCCTTGTTAAGCACTCAATACTCCAGTCCAATTTGTAGTGTTTAAAAAATTCTATTCACTACAGAAAAAAAGTAATTCAGCAAGCTAACTAATCATCATGGTACCTCCTACATAAGAAGTATAACTTAGATTTTAATTTGTATCATATGCATTGAACAAATTTCTTCACTTATATGTAAGGCAATTTAATCTCAAATGGATTGTTTATACAGATACCTAATAATTCACTGTCCTAGAGTTAGAGTAAAATGAAACAAGCTACTTTGTCAATAAGAAGAACTATTGTTTCAATAAGCCTTCATCTATAACACTTAACTATTCAAACAACAATTTTTAGCAAATCCACCTTGCCAAGTGACCTATTATATCTGTGTTACCATCAACTGATACAACAAACTTTCAAGGCCAAATTAAAGATGTATTTTATATTTGAGCTAAATTATATTAAGTTTTCAGGTAAATTTAAAGAACATAAAGAAACATGATTTTAATTCTCATTGAAGCCTAAAGCATAAAAGAAACAGCAAGGAAGAGGAGATACTCTCTTGCTTCTAGTTTAAGGGTCAGATGTGTATACTAATCCCAAAATAACAAACAAGCTTCTCTCGTTCCATCCATCTTAACTGCTCTGAAATCTGGAGGGAAAACAACCCAAACAGGCTACCTACAGCCTCTTTTTCTGAATAACTGATACACAGCATAGGATAGCTGAACATGGATAAATGTACATGTATATTTATATACACACGTGCAAAAATCCATCATAGTGGACTGTACTCTTTTATCAATAATCAAATAGCTTATTGACTTCCTCTGTTGCACCAAAGTATTCTACCAAAATATTTGTTGAATTTGACTAATGAATGATGAGAATCACTAGATATCACTCAATAATAAAAGAGCAGTGTGAAGCAATATATCTGATTCAGACCTGTTGGCAAAATGCAGATCTGAGTTATAGTGACATCAGAGAAACAGCGGCTTGGCAGTAAAGTCTCATCATGAGTCCTGATCAAAGGTTGAAATTTCATTTTTGAAGGTACATTCCAAGCTTTAGAAGAGATTGCACAACATCCTAAAGAGTTACTCTGTATTTCTTTCCTACTCCATAACTTTCAACAACAAAGGGAAGCTATCTTGGATTGACTGGAAATACCTTTGTAAAGCAAAAATGCCTCATTTGCTTTGCCAGTCAGACAGGAAACTAACCTTTTCATCACTCTAGGGTTGGGTATTTTGCCTGCTTTGATGGACAGGTAAATTATCATCCTGCATGCTGCATACTTCCTTTAAGGTACCAGTGCTATCTCTTCCAGCCCTGTCAATTGTAATTCTCACAAAGAACTAATTTAAGCAAAAGCTCCTGGCTGCACACCTCACAGCTTGTCAAAGAAATTGGCTCAGTTACTATTTAGGTACCTACACAAGGCTCCATTTAGTAAGGTATTGAGAATGTGCTTGGCTGAGAACCTGTGGCTTGTCCAATAGAATTAAAATCAAATTAACACTGCAACTTCAATAAAATATAAAGAATATGATGCAGGTATCCAGAACTAGGTGACATTACACCAGTTGACATGATACCTTCATTTATTCACACTTGTATAAAAAGAATTTGTACATGAGATATTTATAAATGTCCAGGGTTTTGTTTATCTTTGCCCAAGGGGGTAATGATTCTGGTGAAAAAGAAACACATTATTAAGAGAAAATATTGCAAAAGGGACCTGTACATGCTTAGGAAGATTAATTTTATCAGTACTAGTATTACTTGCAATATAAACCAATGCAAAATTTTCAGAAAAAGTATCCATTAAAATAATTTAATTATATACATGCAAAAATGTATACATTCACACCTTGAACAGAAATGAATACTCATATTTTGGACATTGATGATTACAACAACGTGCAGAAAACTATGTTATGATTAGCTATTATTGAGTCTTCAGTACATTAGGTTCATTGCTGTTTAATGAGACAGATCTCAATCTAGCAGTTAATAAGTATTAAAGTTACTGACACAAAGCAGTCACTGCCTAAAATACAAATCATTCAGGCATAACATAGTCAATCTTTATAATCTTAAAAAATCTTTCTGGCTGATTTAACACAGACAACATTTGTCAGCTTCAAAATTGCTCTAAAGCTAAAGGGACAGGAATAAAACAAACTAGCTTCATAAACATGGTACAAGTAATGAAGATGTGGGTCAGTTAATTCAAAGAGTTTGCCCAGTGCATGCACTCCACAGATCATGTATCTAAGATTTGTACATTTAATAAATTAACAATTTATTATTGTTAATAAATGGGTTATAAGCATATTATATATATCAATAATGCGTTGATGATGATTAAAACAATTACAAGTTTTTATGTTTTGATTCTATTAAAAACAAAAATTTGTACACTAATTCTGTGTAATACTACTCTAATTATAAAGTGAATGACAGTGCCGTGGGTCACAAAACAAAAAAAATAAGTATCCTTTTCATCTCTCTCATCTAGAGTTCATAATCCTTCAATTCTTTTCCTCAGCCTTGAAGAGAATTATTTCTCCCAAAGGAAAAAGTACTATGAAGTATGTACTGAAATAAAATTCTGCACTATTTTTTTTCTCATTCAATATTAGATTAAGTAATACTAGGCTTTAAGCTACATATTTTTTCAATATTTTTAGTGTATTATTCAAATCTTGAAAACCCAGAAAGCATTGCTTCATTAATTTTCTGTGCACTCATCTGTTTAAATTGAATGTTCTACAAACCTCTTACATATTCAATAGGTATTTGTAGGTTTTGCACACCATTCTAGAGAAGGAGACATCCTCCTTTTTTCAGATATTGGAAAACAAAAACAAATAGGTTATTTGCCAAGTGACTTTTCAGTTTGGAACACAGAATAAGATTAATATGATTTTTCAGAATACTTACATTTATATAATCAAGCACACATTGCTGTTGTCATTTCCAATTCTTGATGTTGAAAACTCAGAAATAACACAAATGCAAGTAGAGGTAAGATGCAAATACTTTGATCTCAGGAAATTTTCCAGCAGCTATGCTGGGAATAAGTGGTCAAAAGCATATGAATAAAATACCAAATATTCAGCTTCCTTAAATTATCTTTTTTACCTCACAAATCTTTACACTACTGAAGAGGATAGGGTGTGTATTTTGCACAAACGTTAGCTGAAAGCAGTGGATTTCTAGAACTTGGAAAACCCAGATTTTAAAAATGGTATAAATTAAAACTTTAATTTAATTGGAATTATATAGCCCTTCCCCTTTATTCTACATCATATGCAACTTCTGATTCTAATGTCCTCATGTTTTACATCATTTTTATCTCAAAAGCCTCTTTTTGCTTCATCTGCTTCCTTTACCCTCAGGCTGTTTTCATTTTGGCTACTCCTATTCTCTTGAACACCTATTTGCCTGAAAAACAACCAGAGCTGATAATCTTGCTAGTTCCCTTCAAAGCTGGGAGACAGAAAGCTCATCTGCTCTGGGGAATGAGCAGCAGGAACACAGCATTGCTCCCCTCTTCTCTCCCCATCCTTGTTCACCACCCCTCTCCAAGGCTCTGAGATGCTCCTAAATGAAACACACATGCACATGTTGTCATGTTTACTATCCTAAAGGGTCGAACATCTTCAACTACAGTAGTAGAAAAAGGAATTACAAAAAGCTTCAGTATGAAAGTTTGAATATTCTGAATATTTCTGCCTGGAAATAAATCCATAATCTTTTAAGGGAAGCATTATACAACCATCACTTTTACACCTCAGAAAGGGAAACGAAAAAAGATCATGGCGGGTCAAATAACTGTTATCCTTCCAGACATGACTACTTATGAAGACTGTTCCATGAAACTAATTAATTCCATTGTACATATTTTAAAAATAGATGTGAAACATATAACACTTTAAAATGTGCTACTTTAACCCTTTTATATAATAATTAACAGTTTAATCTGATTTAAAAACAAAAATCAATGAATCTATCAATGAGCATGTTTGCAGACAAAAAACACAAGCATAAGTATTCATTAATGAACTTGGAATAAACAAATTACAGGTATCATTTAGTCGGTGCAGATTTGCACATCCTTTTTTTATAGATAATAACTTGAAAGATACAGGTCATAAGCAAAGTCTCTGTGGTATGTTACATGATTTCTCAAGTATACAACTAAAAATCTTAGCAATATAAAACTGAAGGGTTTTTATTGGAAGAGAGTCATTAAGTTTCCTTCTGCCAAGACCTCAGATTAAGTTATATATTTCTTCTGAACAGAAACATCTGCAACCAACTTCTACTGGCTTAAAAAAACCCGTATAAATAAAACCTAAGCCATCTCCCACAGGAGTTAAATGGCCTTTATTACTGACTCCAGCAGGAACAGAAAACTCAACAAGTATTAAATGTAAAAACAAGTTTTAAAGTAAAGGAATGAATAACTGTATGGAGAAAAATGACTCTCAATCACACAGAATAGAACTTCATGCAAGATCAATCTGCATTAAGAATGCATTTCATTTTCACGCTCCATGTAGTGTGGAAAAAGCATTTATACTTGCACATTAAAATACTAAAAGACTTTTACAAATAATATATGGCACACAGACAAGAAAACTCAATCTCAAGAGCAGACTCTGAAATCATATTTCATATTAATCTAACTCATCTGCTGCTTTGCCATGAAATACTACTTTCTCATTTCCAAAAATTCATTTGTAAGATACTTAGTTGTAATTATTTTTTTCCTCATAGAAAATAAGGTTAGGGAACTATTTTTAAGATGGGCATACAAAAGAAAGGAAAGATCTTTGAAAGAACAAAGGCAATACAAGTTGGGAAACATGCTAGAAAATGAAAGTAGAATTGTCATATAAAATTTTTATCCTAATAGTGGCAGACATCTACTAATGTTCTTTTTAACCATTAATTATGAAAACAAGCAGGACCAACCTAATATTTACACAAAATTGCATTAGGACTGTAACTTACTGTTAGAGTTTTCTTTTTAAAATTTCTTTAGAAAGAAATAAAATTCAAATAATGTAGAATGAAACCTACCTACATGTGACTTGCACAAAATATAATCTACAAGACTGCATGAAATTCAGCAGTACCCTAACAGCTTGAATAGATACAGTTCCACCTACACCTCTAGATGTAGATACCATCTGATATCTATATACCTGTTTACCCTTCCTATGCCTTAACTTTAAAATAGGAAATACCTGCAGTCATTGAGTACAGTTTGTCTTGGATTGTTTTATTATTATAAATAAAATAGACTGTCAACTTATTTAAACTTTTTTATTATTATAAATTTTGTTCTTCCTAAATTCCAAATACTGAGGAAAGGAAAGGTTTTACATGGAACAGAATAAGACAGCCCAATCCTGAAATAAAGGAGCACTGTACAGCAGTCAGGATCCATGATGACTGACTCTCATTTCTCATGCATCTCCTTTTCTGCTAGCTTGCTCTACAGCTGGAGAGCTCTGTAGCTCTTCACAGCTACACTGCTGTGAAGGGGGGCTTGCTAATCTCACATTTCACAGCCAGAAATATCTACCTTGCAGTAAATTATTTCACTGAAGCAGCTCCAGAGACAGAAATCAAACAAAGCAAAAATCAAGATATCATATTTGCATAGAAAAAATAGATATAATAAAACAAGTTCAAAAGAATATTTCACAGAAGTATTAGTAGTTTATCTTTCAAATAATATTTTAGTATGTAAGATTTATATTGGATTTTCCTTATTTAAAAGATGTGTAGTTATTTTATTATGGTTAAACAGAAAATTTTCAAGTAGCATGTTTGTCTTTGAGATGCAAATTATTTTTCTCATGCTCTCAAAAGGTTTGAACTTGAAAGCATTCTAATGTAATATATGTTATATCTTGTAATATAATGTAATATATAAGGTACCTTATGAAATTTGCTAGCGATCTAAAGCAAGATCAATATAAAAAAGGAAAAACAGATATTTTAGGAACTCATAGTTATTACTATACAAATAAAAGACATTTGTCTCTTTTAAAGAAGTTAAATTTTACCAAAGATTACTGTTATATGTCCTGTGCCAACCACGGTCACATTTGGTGGATAAATTTGCTTTCATTTTAATATCCTCAATTTAAGAGTCTTCTTACTCATTCAATAACCATGGACAAAATAATATTAAAGCCTGTTTTAAAAAGTAGTTTAACATTACATCCAACTTCTTTGAAAAAACTTTTTATTTTTTAGAGAAAATGAAAATATGTAAATTTTTTACACCAAAATTAAAGACATGATAGTTGTAAATCACTATTTTTTTAACCTTGAAACTGTCAAAATTAATTCATTGCAGCTTTTCTGCACTAATTAAATTGGGTTAGCACATCTATCTCCAGAGGTAAGCCATTTAGCATAAAAAAGGTCACAGTCTCAGAAGTCTCACTGAGCTCCTATTCAGTCTCTTCATTGTAACACTATGCTAAGAGCAATATATTTTACTCCTGGGAAACAAAAAACTAGGGAAGTTAAAAGGTCAATAGACAGAGATATTTGAGGCAACAAAAAAAAAAAAGGGAATAAAACAAAGACAAATGCATTTGAGGAAAGATAATTTGCTAATTTAAAAGACATGGATATATGTGTATCCATACTAAACTTATGTATAAGTACTTATACAATTTAATTCAGGTTAAACTCTTTTTCTTTGAAAAACAATTGGAGAATATGTCTTTTCTATGTAACAATTTTTATGCCCATGGCAATTATGTCTAGGCCATTCTGTCTGGGATTCCCAGTAAGCTTTACAATGCCATTATTCCAGGCACACACCTTCACCTACATTTACATGGGAAACTCATCACCCACATGTCAGAACAAAGCTGTGTAGTACCCAACAGCTGCTGCAGTGTGATAACAGGCCACAGTCACAGTACTCACTGTGGGAACAGAGACAAAATTTTTAAAAAGGAAGAACCAGATTCTTTGTGATCTGATATCATCCATACAAACAGCAAGTAGATAATTCATTTATTTTGACTGCCACTGCAGTAGTGAAGGGGCTGCACAGGGCAGGCAAAAGAGTTTTGACTACTTTGACAGGTATTTTGAGCAATGCCCAAACATGCCAGGAAAATGTGCCTTTAAACCAAGGGACATTGTTGGAAGGGACATTATGATTTTCACAGATTTTTTAAAGCCTGGGGGGGTCTATTTGTTGTTAAAATATTTTAGCATTTTCAAATGGATGTGTAATTTAAGCTATCTTTCTTTTTTTATCTATTTTTATATAAAATGTTATAATAAAGCCAAGTGATTTCCCTGAATTAACAACTAACAAAAGAAACAGATTTCACAACTTTAGCTGTTTCAGGATAGAGAAGTAGTATACAGAGTGGACAAGTGATGTTCCTTGTATTTTTAGATTTTGGGGGAACAAGAAAGAAGCAGGCTTTGGTTCATTATATAATTGTCTATTTCTCATTTTCTCCAATGAATTCTAAGCAAAGCTTAGACAGCCTTCCTACTTTGCCTTCTGCATTACCTGTTCCACCTGAAAGTATTTCAAGAGTTTTGAACTCTTCATTCGTAATTACATAAATTATCTGAAATCTAGACAAGCTTGTTCTAATTCATTTGCCAAGTACCTGGACTATGCCTTCTCTGACCACGAAACACATGAGATGAAACTGAGAGCAGTAAACATCATTTAGGGAGATATGCAAGGATTTGGAAGAGAGCTGTTTTGCAGTAAAAATCCTCAATGTATATGAAAGGAAATAGGCTAAAAAACTGAATTTTAGGTGAATCACACATACTCTGATTAGATGTCAACAACCTGAAGAGCCTGCCAACAAGCTGAAGATTAACTGATTAACTGTGCGTAAGAGAAATATGCAAGTTATTGTTCATTTTGACAAGAGTTTGCAACCAGATGTCATACATGACAGCAGAAACCAGGACATTGGTTTACTATTTAATTTATTGGGACAACATTGATTTGAGAATTTCCATTTTTTGAACAGGGTATTAGCAACATGGGAAGTTGTAACATTCTCTGTTTGCTAAGACATATAAGGCATGAGCAAACTGCAAAAAACTCATGCATATAATGTTACAAAAATGTTGTAGTTATACATACTTTGCTGTTAACATTGCAACACTGTTGGTGTGGATTTACAACAGTTTTGTTAGTTCACTGAAAACGAATCCTTTAGTCTTTTTCATTGCACACAGCCAAATGAAACAGTGCCTGAGAACAGACGAATGCACTAAAGTTCTCTCCAGAATCAATGATCTTCTCCCCATGTGAAGATTTCAGAGCTCTGCATTCTGCAGGTAAACATTTTTAAGGGAGGACTATGAAAACCATTCTGTTATTGTAGAAACTATTATTGACTCTAATTTCACATGCTGCAAACAAATATCATAGGAATTTTCCAAAATTATGCTAAGATCACTGTTAGTCAATCCACTGCATTCTTATAAAAAATACAATATGACATTCTTTTCCATTTTAATGCAAGGAGCATAACAGTGTGTTCCATGGGTTTTGCCAATCAGCTTTCAGCCATGGGATTATAGTAACCAGGCTAGGTTACAGACACCAGCACAGGCAAAAAGAATTCACCTGCCTCCAGGGGTTTCATCTGCTTCCTGGCCTAGTACAAATCTTCCAAAGAGATGATGGAAAAGAAAAATCAACTTACAGTAAATTATTCCCTTGTGTAGCTAACAAAACTCACTGAGGGCTGTGAGTACAGTAGCTTTTTGAATAGCTGGAGAATTCCTGGTGGGCAAATCTCAGCGTGGATGCAGGATGCATAGTTAGGGAGGCAGATGTGTTCTTGCTCAGTATATTAAAGGGTAAATATTTAGAGTTCCAGCAATGGTACAAAGTTATCTTACAAATACCACTTCAAAGACTCCAAACAGACATTACTGACTGCATTCCATATAATAGCACATGTGGGCTCTATACAGCACAGGCAACATCTTCCTTCTCCAGTTACATAATTTCTCATGTGCCTTTCCCTATCCTTATTCAACATTACACACTGATGGTGGTTTACATAGCCAAATATAGATATTGAAAAAAGAAATTATTTGTTTTTCTGTATGGGAAACACTACAAAACTTTATTTATCAAACTTGGTAAACTGAAAATTCAGGCCACTCCCAGTGGACTCAGCTTTACAGACTACTGAAGAGTCTCAGTGGAGTAAAATTCTCACACTATTTACATAGACCCTTGAGTAGAATTTCAATAACCAAATCAGAAACTGAAGGGATCCTTGATTAAGTCAAGACACTAGGTAATACAAGATACAAGATACAAGATAATGCAGATGAAATGGACAATACTTTCTTCTTCTTTGTCATTTGCTAGTAATATTTAAGAGTACAAATGCTTCCCCTATGACACAAGAAACTCAATTTATAAACCAATGGCCTTCTGGACAAACTGTAGTAAACATTATGTGCAATCACATACAGTGGCCTCCAGAAATCCATCTTTAGAATTAATAAGTATTCAACTGGATTTTTTTCTTAAGTTTGCTTGGATGAAAGAATGACATATGTGCAATATAAAGCAATTTGCATGATATGAGTAACTGTGCAGTTGTATGCAAATACATTTTCATCAAAGGGCAGTTCTTCTTGGAGAGAGGAGCAAAGAAAAAAGCTGCAATTTCCATAAATTGTAAAATATAATGACTAGAAACTTGTATTTGCTGCTGGTATAGAAGACACATGTTTTTTTTTTAAACATTTGCTTACAAAGATAAACAGACAGTCTATCTTGTATTTGCAAATAAATCCAACTTTCATACATTTAAAATTCTGTCAAAAGAGGGCCAGCAGAACAGGGCCAAACCAGCATGATTTTTTTCATCAGACCCTCACACAAATTTTCCATAGGTTAGGATAGCACAAATATGTGAAGGTTGGCACTGCATTTTGCCAATAAATTCCAGCAATCTCAGTAAAAAAATCATAATGAATTTTCAAGTATATGTCCTCTGATGACAGAAAGCTGCTCATTTCCTCAAAGCACAAATGGCAATATGTTTATGTGAGCTCATCTAAATGACCTTAAAAGACTTTCTTCTGTTTTCTCCAGTAGTGCCTTCTGAGGAAAATCACTCTAAAGTGACATGAAAAGGTCAATATAATGCTTTAGATGATGCTGATAAAGAACATAAGAATCCTTCCCAAACTTGGCCATGCCTTCCATTAGAAAGTGTACATTTCAAATCCACTCAACTAATATTTAATAAAGAAGTCGAAGACTTCAGAAAGTATCTAATATGGTGGGGCAAATACAACAAAGGCAAACTGCAAAACACGCAGCAGGGTACATCTTCATCCAAACACACTGCATTCTAGTAAAAATCCTTTCTTTTGGAGAGCAGATGGTATTTCAGCATGGAACAATTTGCAGCTCTTCTGATGAAAGGTTTTTTGTAGTTTTTTTTTCTTTCTTTGGCCTTTTTTATTTTAAACCTTACTACAGCTTGAAAGACTCCTACCAACAAGCTTTTGAAGAGATATGCTGGCTGAATGGGCACCAAAATTGCACTAAAAAAAGAAGACAGTTCATTTTCTAGATGATGCCCACTCCCACACATCTAAAGTTAGGATGGTTAAGTATCACCAAAGTGTTTGTTCACGTTCTGCTCCATGTGCAGATTTATATGAGAGTAAGAACCCAGTAAGATGCCTGGGAGTCTGGTGCAACATTTATTTCTCGTGCAGTGTTAAGGTACACTGTCACACATAGTTTCCCAGCCTGAGAAGCTATTCCTGGCCATTACAATACTGGTGTCCAATGCCAGATGGACCTCAAGAATCACTGAATATGTTCCAGTTAATTTTTTCTGATAAAAAAATCTACTCACACACTTCCTTGAAGAGGATTATAATTACTCATTAGACACATACCTTTTTGCAAAGACAAAAAGGACTATAATTCCTCATTAGAAACATATACAAAAGTTTTATTTTCCTGGTCACATACACACACAAAATTGACTAATAGACATTTCTGGTTTTTGTTCTCAAGACCTCTAGGAATGTCTTTTCTGAAGGATAAAGAAAATATCCACTTGACTACTATCCAAAAAAGCCTGGACCTTTTAAAGGTCAGCAGCAGCACATTACAGGTCCTCCTGAGACAAATATTTCTGCAGTCATCAGTGCACTAGTATTGCAAAGACACATACAAATACAGAAGTTTGTAAAAATAAAATGAGTAAAAAAGGACAACAACTGAACAAAAAGAAAGACAACCTGCATTAAGAAACAAGTTAGACTAGAATACTGTTGAAATTGCAGAAACATTAATAATTGTCATACTTAAAATAAAATTTCAAAACAAATTCTTTCAAAAGAATAATATCTTAAAGGTTCCAAATATTCATAGCAACCAGAGAAAGTTAATGTGCTGGGAGTTCTTTACATAGTAAACTTAGAAGAACTTTAAGAATCTTCTAGCAAAAACCATACATCTTAGTCTCAGTAAAGGAGAAACAAACTTACAGTGACATTGGTAATAAAATATGAACTTACTGCTTGTCCAAATCAGTTAAAATGTTAGCACCTACATCTATTGTGCCGTTTGCATTTCCAAATCTATACTCTTGTCTTTCATTACGCTGTGTTTTAGCTGTAGGCATTTGTGTGACAGCTGTAGGTAAGATGCAGATGTACAGTAGCAAGTCTCTAAGAACTATGTAATCTAGAAGACTAGTTTTTAAATCTCCAGGAATAGTTTTATTCCCTACTTTATACACCCACAGGAACACAGTTTCAGATAATACTACCTTAAAAAAGATCCTAAAAGAGAAATACAGGCTCAATAGGTCATCCTGATTTTCTCTGTTGAAATGCAAATGCATACATGCTGTAATGATTTGTGCTGTGAAAAAATATTTATCACCAAACCCAGGATTACATGCCAATATTTCCCCTGCCTGCAGAACATGGAAGAGCGCAATACTGCTTTTTTTGACTGATCACAGGCAGCTGTCAGAGTACAGGTATACTGCACTTTACCTTCTCCTAACTCCAGCTGTATTTCACCTGGGATCCCTTCTTTCTTCTCTAGAGTCCTTGTAAGTAAATTCACAGTGTCCAGTTTCTCCAATAGCCATGGTTATCCTTCCTAGCAGCAGAAGTGTTTTCCATGGATTATGTATGCCCTGAAAACACAGTGTACTACAGAATGAAAGTAAAAGGGCTGTGAAGGCAGCTAGGGATGGAATAAAACACAACTGCACTAACAAGACAGGGTTATTCAGTGGACAGAACCAAGACAATGGATGTTAAATTTTATGAAACTTCTTTGGCCAGTTTTTTTCATTAAAACTTGTGCTTACGACTTCATGGTGTTGTTTGTGTTGCTTTAGATTTCCCTTTAGGAAGGGAAAAAGTCTTAACAAGAAAAAAAATATGGAAGGAAATACTCAGAGCCAATATTCCCAATACTAAAGAATTCATATACATTTTATTTGCACTGTACAAAAATTTTTAGAACATTTCAAAAATAATTTCACATTATTTGAAAAATTTTAGTACCAAGGCCGCTACCGAAATTCAGTTAGGTTGAGAGAGCAAAGAGAGATCCTTTTGTTCTTTATTATTTCAAAATATAATTTTTCATATTATGAGTATTTACTGTCAATGTTTTATTTCCCAATATTCATTCCCCTTCATCACCCCATATACACATTCATGCTGTGATACCAAAGTACTTTGGCAATTCTTTTTTTAATGGTGCAAAATTAACCTACAGCATTCTAAGTCAAATTAAGTCTGTACAAAATGCATAATGACATCGTGTCTTTTTCCACTACTTTGCAGATCAAGAGAAAGGATTCCAGAATGTAGAAGAAAAAGTATGTCACTGTGAAGTCAGTGTTAGCATGGTGCTGATACCAAGACATATTTCTGTCTCAAATCACAAAAGAAAAGCTTACAATCTTGCTGTTAATCTCAAATTAATGGATTGTTTTCTTAAAAATAGCTGGGCTAATCAGTAATTTTTTGCTTTAAAAATCATTGTAAAGGTTCAATGGGAATAAAATATTTCCTAGGAACATATTGTTTGGAAGAACTTTTGTCATTCCTAGTCTGGAATGTCAGTTCAGAAACACAACAGAACACAAAGGTTTGACTAGTGGTTACACTCAAAGAAGAGATGTAAATCTATTTTAGAAAGTTGATATTTATTTCTCACAGAACTACAGCTAATTTTTCATTATTTGATGAGCTTTTTGATTTTGAGACTGTAAATTCTGTAATTTTAAATTTCTATAATTCTAAATCATACAGATATGTACAGCAGTAAGCTCAGGTATCTCCATCAGAGCAGTTATGCCATCACAGAGCAACACAAGCTCCCTAACCCACCTGAGAAACCCACTCAGTTGTTGGCCTACATCCTCTCCAGTGTACACTGATATGAATACTTAAGCTGCTTTTATGCAAGAAGTAAGATCAGGAATGTCCCCAAGAGCTGCAGCCATGTTTTAGCTTCTTGTTTCTTCCCCCCTTTAAATGCTGCTATCATTTCACAATAAGTCCTCTGAAAACACATAGCTCACTCTTGCATCAAGATAAGATTCTGAATCATCACAGAAGGTCTTCAGTCCACAGAGTGGGTTAGCTAGGTGGCTCTAAATGAATTTTATTTTATATGCATACTCTAGAACTTTTATCGTAAGCTTATTTTCTCTCAGCAGGCTTAATAATCTACAATCGTTTATTTTTCTGTTTTAAGTCTGATAAACAGCTTTCAAACATTTACACTGACTATCAGATGAATAAAGAAATGCATAAGACAAAGGTTTTCTGTAGCTGGTTTAATTGAGATTATCTATGCAAAAGTGAAGGAACAATCTAAAGATAAAATGCATTTACTATTTTCTAAGCAAGGGAACAGAGGCAGTGGCAATGAAAGTGAATGAAAATAGAGTTTACCAATATGAACTTTACCAAATATTTAACACACATTCAGTTCTCATGCATAGTTTTAGTATCAGATCCCCTGCATATGTTTTGCATTCAGGATGAATTTTGATCGTTTACATTATATGTAATTAAAACAACATTGATAAAGTCAAGAGCTTAAAAGTAAAAGAGAGGTAATACGATTTATTTTAGTTAAGAATAAAACTATTGCAACCAGATAGAACTATTTATGTAAAGATATTTTTGTTATTACTGTAAGATTCCTGTTCAGACAAACCATTTTCATATTCCATTGAAAAGTGCAGAATCCAGACAACTAATATGGTAGTATGTCCAGGTATAAGTCACCATTTTTTCTAAACCCAACCAGCTACTTCACTACTTCATACTCTGCTTCTTTCTGGATTTTCTACTTCAAGCTCCAAGTGTTAAGATTTATTTCTATGGAGCTGGATCAATGAGCTCTTTTTGCACTAGTTCTGAATTTTATCTCATCTGCCAAGGTTGCAGAATGATGTGGAATAAATGAACACCTGCTCCTGAAAAGGAAGCTATCTGAAACACCAGGCCTTGGCAAGATCAGTATAGAATATGCATGTCACCCAGAAAATCTGTTACAATGGCCAGATGCCAAGGAATCTTTGTTCCCAGGGAAACATAGGTTAAAACTGCTGTCAATAATTTGTCTTAAGAAGACAAAGAACCCAGTCAAACCGGGAAAAAACCACCAATGTACACAAAAAACATACATTTGAATAAATTTTGCAAATAAAAATATTTGAGTTCCTTCTTTTCCACTACTTCTAAAGAGTTAGAAATATATTGTTGATACATTGAGCAATGATTCAGTCAGAATTGAGTCATAAGTCCATTATTCTCCTCAGGGACAAAAATTGTTCAACATACTTTGTAACAAACTGAATTTGATGGCATAGATCTGGTAAAAAACCTCCCTTAAGCCCCTGGTTTTTTCATCGAGTTAAAAAAATTGAAATACATATGCAAAGAAGTTTTGACTATTTAATTTTTTCTTTTGTGTGCATGTGTTCTGATAATAAGATATACAGGAAAAGAAAAAAACAAAAAAATAGAAAAGTGAACTAGAATATCAGAAGGAAATAAAGATGAAGTTCAGAGACAGTAGGCTACAATTATGGTTCCCATCTCAAAATGTTTAAATACAGAAAAAGCTTGATACTTGTTTAAATACCGAGGCTTCTCTGCCAGCATCTTCCAGACAGGCAACTCTCTTGTAATTTTGCAAAGAATTAAACTTCTGGGACATCCATAAATGTGATAGAGTCTTAAATTTTGTTTTGAACACATCAAAGAGATAAGCATTGTTCTTTTATGCTTATAAAGGAAAGTATTAAATACAACATTAGTTTTCTTCTGAAGAAAATTTTCAAGTATCAAATTTTTTTCTTCCTTAGTTGAATGTGGAAAACTGTTAAGGATTGTCTTCTTTCTTCATGACAGCATTTGGCACATTCAAGACTAAAGTATGAGCTTGCTTAGCTGACCAATATTTTGTCTTCAACCAATGGTCAGACACTAAAGTTTTAGCAAAATTCCATCAGATATTGTCTTTGTCTTTATGTTATTTCTGTGTATTGGTTTGAGTATGACACAGCTTCTTATAAGATTTGTTTTGATTTCTTCAACAAAATTTCTATGTTTTCAATAACTGCAAAGTCAGATCATTGCAGAGTTCAATTGAGTCTATGATTCAACATTGGCTTGTAAATCTGGAAAAAGACTTTTAAAGAGAACACAAAATCAAGTACAAATAATTAAGAAAGGAATATGGATGTTTACTTACATAAGTTTAGGGCGAGGCTTTTTCTCCTACAAATAAAAAGGTCAATAAATGGTTATTTCTTGATAAAACTTGTTTGCCTTATTGATTATTGAGCTATTTTATTTGCCTTATTTGAATGTCAAATGTCAAAGGCCTGAGGTGAAGTTAAAAGTGGGACTGACTTCCCAGCCAAAGAGAAAGCACTCAGGGACACTGAGATGCTTTACAGGATATCCTGCTCTGACCTCAAAAGATTTGATGCTTCTAAAAACCAGCAAAGTGCTTGAGAGGGATTTATTTTATATTCTTGACAAATGTGGAAAGGAAATGCTGGAGGGTTTATTGATGTTAAGTAAAGGCTTCTTCCAGCCTGGTTAAGCTACTATTTGCTTTTGGGCAATTAACTACACATGTCCTTCACTACAGAAGTAGAATACTAAATTTCTCAGTAACCATGTGAGATCGGTACGGCAGATGCCAATTTTAAAGATAATGGACGAAAGATATTTCAGGGTTTACAATTGAGCAATTAGCTCAAATTTCAACTTGTATGGATTTCTAGTTGCAGCAACCTTGTCCCTGCCTCATACAGCTGATTTCGTATTAGTCTTTACAGCTAAAGATTTGAATACTTTTTCATTTAATTTTCTGCTTTTCCCGAAGGATTTACCAGCTTACTGCTCAAAGTACTTCTATTGGTCATAACATGGCCTACACAGCTGTAGTTGCTAGAACTTCATAAACTGTGACAAGCAGATTTTATGCTAACATTTTCCTTCTTTTCACAGCATCATGACCCACCTGGCACAGTATATGGGTTATTTCCAGTCCTAGCGCTCTGATGACACTGAGTTATAGTGTTTTGCTGGATGAAAATTATAGGAGCAATATATGCTGAATTCTCCCTTCTCTCCCTTTATTCTTTTGTTTGCTTGCATTAACCCAGAATGGAACAGTTGATTTGTCTATAACTTCTATATAAATAACAGTATACGATATTTAAGATGGGCAAATTTTAATTTCTATTGTATGGTATAAAATGAGAAAGAAGAGGCCTCCAAAAGCTATCTAGGCCATTTGCTACTATCAGAGAGAAACCAGTCATGCCCAATGCCCTTATGTCAGCTTTCTGGTATCCTGATCAGGAAATCCCTTGCCAGCAGATAGTCTATACCTTTGCTTTAAACAGATTTATTTGGTCAAGATTTTCCATATATCTAACAGCCATAATTTGCATCTACTCATCTAAGAGTTAACAAAGGTATGTCCTCTCTTCTTATTTCCAATTCAAGAAGATAAAAGAACAGAGAAAAGAATCTTCGAAGGTTCTAAGAATTCACAAGGAATAGTTGTGGCAAAGAGATCTTAAAGACAAAAAAAAAGTCAAGAGAACTGAAAACCCAAGCATTTAATTTGTCCCCAAGTATACTATAGGTAAGTCACCATACTATAAACAATGTTTTATTTATTCTAATTCCTAATTTCTTTTTAAATATGGAAGCTACTGAAATATATTGATATTCATATAATTTCATGAGTTATAGCAATTTTAGCGCATATCTGGCATACTATGTAGTAAGAAAATGAAATATGAAATTCATATAGTGTGAAAATACAAAGAAAGATAAAACAAAGCTAGGGATAAAAACCCATAACTTGTTCACACATTTCATGTGGCATCATTTCATCACTAACCATTTACAAAGCATAAATGAGTCACTAAACACATTTTCAGGTTTAAAATATTTCTTTAAGCAGGCAAATATTTTCAGTTTCCAGTATTTCTACACCCACTGAGGACTTCACCAGGGTGAAAAAAATGGGTATCCAAGATCTTACAAAACACATTATTTAGGGTAACTACCAGAATCAAAAACATACTCCTTGAAATTTGAAAAAACATTTTTCATATTAATAATTATATATATACATGGATGCTTATAGCCACACAGCCTGAGCTGTTAAACAACTAATTCTACTACATAGTTGAACACAACAGCAATACATCTTCCTAGATTTTAAAACGATGAAGAATGTTCCGCAAAGACAAAAATTCTTTTTTGATTAAGCAAGAAATAAGATATCGCTTGAGAGAGCATTGCTCTTCTGTTATTCTTTACACATAAGTCATCGCCACAATAAAATAAAACAAAACATAGTTTTCTCAAAATTTCCCCTACAATTACTGCAGAATGGTATTTGGAGTGCCAAAATGTTCCTTCACATGGCTGATGCAAAATATATTAAAACTTCGAAATTATTTTGAAAAGAACCAGAGAGTGGAAAGCTCTTCTCTTTTCCATAGCTGAAGTTTCATAAATACACAGCTTCCTGACACCTGTTTCTTGATGTGCAAAATTTCCCTTTCTGCATCAGCCCAAAGGAAGATGAGAAGTACAGACTGAAAGAGACAAGAAATTATCCATCTTTGCTTCCAAATGGTGTACTATGCTAGTTTCTGTTGGCATTAACACCAGCATTCAACTACTGTATTAAGCAAGGTAACAGATAAAAAACAGGTCGTTTTTTAGATTTTACTGGTAAATTTAGTTTTTTCTAATCTCTAAATATTATTAATATCTTGGCCTATCAGAATAATAATATCTTGGCCTGAGAGAGATCCTCTCGAAGGGGGTAGATCTAATGTAAAAAATTGTAAAACAATTGTCATTATTTTAGAGTCCCAAGCTAGGCATATTCTAATAGAGGATATCAAAGATGGTATCGTCTACTGCCTCCTGAAAGACCCAGGAAGTGACCTCTGAAACTTTAACAGTTGTCTTGTTTATTAAAAAATCCCGCTAAATGCAAAGTGAGATCTGGAGCCAACTATCAGTTCCAGAGGAATTTCCAGAAGGTCATAGAGTACAGGCAGTTTCACTTGTACAGACCAAGGTGAGGTTCTCATGGAAGAGCTGCTTTATTAAACTCTATCTATAGCTGCAACCTAGAAAAAGGCTTCACTACAAAGGACAGGTTTTTACAGCTTTACTCCCATTATCACTGGGAAATCTACTGGCAGCGTAATGCCAAATTGTGTTGAAAAATGCTGAATGAAGAGAAAGCCTTAGAATCTATTGTTTAAATAGAAGACAAAGAAACAGAATCCTTCAAGAGAAAGAAAAAGCATGGGCTGGGTTTTTGGACTTGGTAATATACACAAGAGAGGAATCTACTGAAATCACTGGTATGATCAGAACTGTTAACAACAACAATAGAAAATAAACAGTATGGATTTGTACAGGCTGATTTGCACTTCAGGGTATTAAAAATATTCTTTCACAGAAAGAATGCATGATAGAAAAAAGTAGTCATATGTAAGTTTCTTGAGGCTGAAGACTTCAGGCTTCACTCTGTAAAATTTAATAAACCACAATGCTACCTGCTCTACAACATAAACACAGCAGATTTTAAGGAAACAACTCCTGAACAGTTAGAAAAACTTCTACATAATTCCTCAGCTGTAAGAACACTAATATTTTAGACTATTTTGGTCTGAAGATTTTGAATTTTTTTTTCTCCAAAACCCATCCAGTTAATGTCAAACTCCTTCATTTATTGCCACATTCATTTCTTCTTGAACTCACATCATACAGATAGGAGTTGCAACAGCCAATTTTGCTTGAATATTTTTATAACCATTAATATCTGATGAAGGCCCAAAAAATCCCTTCCATTAACTGAAAACCATATCTATGGGAAAGAACTCCTTTTTAACAGTTTTGATGCAAGGCCATTTTGTTCTAGGAATTTTAAGGCTGAAAAGAAACCTCAGGGTAATATTAGAATTAAACTCTCTCCAGTATTGAGGAAGAGAGAATGGACTCCAATGAAAACAACATGCTACTTGATGCCAGTTGCTTCAGCTTCTTCACATCATCAAGCCTTCATATATTTGTCATCATTGTACTTCTGTAACAAGTATCTTTATAATAAAAATATAACTTTAAAATAAGCTTCAGAGAATATCAGGTAGCAATCCCAGACACTACCAACACTACAAGTTTCCCTGATTATGCTTCTTGCCTGCTTGAGCCTTTCTGACATGTGGCATTACCATGCAACAAAATCTGTAACTCAAAACAAAACAAAATCCCTCACACCAAAATAAATCTTCCACAGTTTACATGTATTTGTCTTCATTATGGACCAATACAATTTGCATTTGTGGATATGGTTTAGGGGAGATTGTAGTGGTGCTAGATTGATGGACTATGAAGGCCTTTCTCAACCTTGATGATCCTGCAGACCTGAGGTTCTGTTTAATGGTGCAATTAAGAGGAACAAAATTGTAATCAGCAAATTTGCGGGTTGTTTTGGGTTTTATTTTGCATTCTGGAATTTGTCTAGCAATGGTAGTTGCTTTATTGTTCCACATAAACAGATGTGAACCATCATGATGTTCATAGAAATTACTCATGGTCATATTAATTCAATTTCAATAATCAAATGGCAAGTTATGATGTAAACCACAAAAATATAGAATCTGTTTGATATCTAGCATTAATGAAGAGAAAGAAACATCAGAATCATATTTCTGTACTATACTGATTTAGCAATTTATTTATTAAATAGAAATTCCATGTAAAAAAATACATAAGATTTTTAGTCATATCAATAAGCTGGAACACAAAGTAAATTAAACATCAGTCTGTCAGTCAGTGAACACCAGCACAGGCATAGCAGACAAATTCTGGATCATTTTTAACATAAATAAACTTTAACGCATTTTTAATGCTTATTTATTCAAAAAGATCCTCCTCCAATTCTTGATAAATAAAAATTCAGAAGTAGCAGTTACTGTCATTTATCTACAATTTCTTGATGACTAAATCTGTAGACAAGCTGCAACTAGCAGAGCTTTATGCTTGAAATAATTTGGCTGGGCTCCTTTCAGCTGTCACTAGGGATATGGCCAGAATACAAATTCTCTTTAACACAAACTACTTGTATGAGCTTTTCCTATAAGACATCCCTCCATTTTCTTTCTTGAAATTTAGAATTTAAGATGTTTCATAGTACAGTGGTTAAAAAAAAGCAAACAACAAACTTATGAATAAATAGTAGATTAGGAGTTTTCCAATTAAATCCTGACTGCCAAAAATACTGGCAAAGAAATTATTCAGTCACTTGATGTCAATGGGCTCTTCTGTATATTTCTTTGGACATCAGAGATGTTTCAAATTCACTAAAGTGTCTATAAAGGCTCTTTATAAACGCACATTGTAAAACACAAAAGCATGTGCAGTTATAAAAGTCACAAAGGATGGCTGTAGCATATAAAGACTGTCTGAGATAAATGAAGTTTCTAAATCTAAGTCAATGAAAACCATCAAAATGCAAAGTGTTTCATTAAATTTTATATTTATCACATAATATGAAAAGAGAAATCCCAACCTTTTAATTGCAAGCATTTTTTTGTATTTATAAGAAACTAGAAAAAATTAGTTTCAGGCTTTTTGATTATCCTTGAAAAATATGAAAAAAAAATCATTGTTTCTTTAGCTCTGGCTTGACACAGTGAAAGAGAAAAAAGAAATTAAAATTATAGCTTGTTAATAATGTGAACTATCTTCACTGTACTTTCCAGACCAGAGGTGTGTGAATGTTTGTATTTCTTCCCTAAAATGCTTCCAGAAATTCAAGATAAGACAGTAAAACAACATGTTATCACTGAGAGTATTGATGGGAGTTAATTTCTGCATAGTCCTATAATGAGGGCAGAAATGTTCATAATCTTTCATATGCAGTTGTTGAAAGTCTGATATCACCACCTACCTTTAAAACACTACTACACCTTTAGGGTGAAGCTCAAAGGTACTTTGGAAAGTCTAGTCCCTTCTACTGACCCCATTCTCTACCCCCTTCTAGGGAAGGACAGAGGTGCAGAAAACAGCATGGGACTGGGTCAGTCTGCAGGATATTCAACTGCAGATATTTTAGAAGTATCAGCACCTGTTATAAACAAAAAAAAACCTCTTTCATCTTAAACTGAGAATGCTAACAGGTGGCAGATAGTTAGGTGCATATATGTAGGAGGACTGCATGTCAAAAACCCAGGGTTTGGACTTTCAGGTAGAAGTTTGCTATTTGAGAGTTGCAAATACAGTCTGATTTTAAATCTTTCTAACATCTGTTATAACAGTGGCTTGTCCCAGGTATTCCAATTTTTAAATAGAAAGACAAAAACACATTAAAATGCTGATCACACTGTGCTTAAATTGGGAAGCCTGGGACTTTGGGGCTGTGGAAAGAAAAGGAGTACAACACAAAAGGGACCTGGTGAGAAGATGGTAAAGATCTTGGCTGGAGGAAAGACTCTGGAAGTGAGAGAAGATCGAGGAGATCAGGTAGTTGGGTGGAAACAATTGTTATGGTCATCCAGGGTTCTTGGCTAACAATGCCCAAGATGAGTAAGTACAAACAGCAGAGGAATGGTACAACTTTCTGCCCAGCCCTCCCAGAAGAACAGTAATCTCTGTGCAGGGGAAGTGTGATGTACTGAAAATATCCCTGTTGGGGATCTCTGTTGAGGAGACAGAGATGAAAGGGGCAATGTGAGTGAGATAAACAAGTTGAGGAAAATCTGGTCAAGTTCATTCTTAAACAAATCAACTATAGGTTATTTATAGAATCTCACATGTGCAAGCACTTAAAAACTTAGGCATCATATATAATTTATAATTATGGTATCAGTACCATATCTGCAGATCACATTCAAGTAAAATTCATGTGTCTTTTTAGAATGCAAGTAATTTCAACCATGCAAAGCGTATACTCTGATGCGAAATACAAATGGACATACCCAGAATTTTTAAATGATAGAGAAAAAAAAAAGCTGAGACTTTTCTGCCTTATAAACCAGATAATTCTACTAAAGCATATATTGAATAATGTTTTAATCACATACCGCAGCAACCATTTTCTACTTACCAGCTTTTCCTCCATGTACACTTTTCAACATCAAACAAGGCAGCAACAACAGAACTTTGATGAAAAATTCAGTTCTGAGTCTTATCAGGATTCTGCTCAAGTACAATGACTGTTGGCATGCCCTCCTGCTTCTGATTTGCACATTTTCCTAGCTGTAGGATCTTAGAAGTGAACAGGAAACTGCAGTGTATTGCAAGAATATATTGAGAGCCTTCTGGAAAGAGCTGGCACAGGCTTCCTGAGATCATGATTTTAAAAAGATATTTTTATTTCCAGTGTTCCTGGCTACTTGGAGAGTAGGACTGTCCACTTTCTGCTACAACAGTCAAGTCATTCCTTCCAAGCCTGTCAATTATTGGAATTCAAAAAATCTCTGCCTAAATGACTCATGCTTCTGCACAATCTTCACACGGTGACATCTGAATCTCAGATCTCCACTTTCTCCTGCTGCTGCACCCTGCAGACACTCCAAAAACTCTCCAAATAGAAGTAACAGAGAAATTCTTACTAATTTATTTCCTTTGGGGAATATTTTAACAGGATGAGCCCTGGGCATGAATGCTGTGCCAGCTAAGAGCTCTGGTAGATACCAGTCTGTTCATTTCACCTTTTATTCTGATCAGTTACCATGCCCTTACTCCACTCAAAAATTAACAAATTTAATGTGGAGGTGTGACCACAGACCCATCAGGTGTTGTGAAGGGTGTTGCTCAGCCCCATGTGCAAAAGACTATCTGCCCACCTGTAGATGCTTGCGTAACTAGGTCTTGTGTTCCTTCAAAATAAAGAGTTCCTTGAAAAGCATAAAAAATATTATATCCAAGACCATCGAGAGAAACAAAATTGCTCATATAGATCTTAAAGTACAATGCAAAAGATCTAAATACAGTTCCAAAGTTGCAACATGAATAATACCATCTAAGCTTTCAGTCATACGAAATTCATTTAAGTCCTAAAAGAGGCTTTCACTTTCATTGCATATCACAGTTTGTGAAATCCAGGTTATACTGCACTTGTAAAATAATTTGAGTGACCCATTCACTGCAATTAAAGGAATTTTCTCATAGCTTTTGGAGATAAGATTATCTTTTCAAGGTCAGATATTCCAGAAAGGCAACTATTTTGTCCTTAAGGCTTCCCTGATGGTGTCACTGTATGAGAGGTGTATGCCAGCTAAGGGAGAGTGTTGATGCATCCAGAGGAAATCACACTGTGCTGTGACTCCATGAGCTTGACAGATGACCACCACATGATTTAGAGAGCCAACAGTGATGCATCATGTGGTTAGAATAAACTGGAAATTCACTCTGCCATCCAGAAACTTATATAAATGTAAATCACCTTTCATTAATTGTATTGTTTGTTTGTTTGTTTTCTGGACAATAACCTGAATCCATTAGCAGTCTGCAGTACCGTTTCAACATAAAAAACTTTAACACCACCTAGGTCAAACCCATCTCGGATTTTCTGCAACATCCATATACAGCTAACTTGAACCTCTGTTTGTACCTATCAAGTTACTTCACGACAAATCATTGGGATCAGATGGAAATTCAGTTCTTCTCTGAGCCTTGCAGTATGTCACACACAGAATGTTAGTGGAGTGTCAGGAATACACAGGCATCTTTGACTCCCACGTTCAGTAACCAGACTCTAACACTAACAGTTTTCTATAAACTTCCAAGATAATTTGCAACAGAAGGAAAAAAAGAGGACAAATATTCACAAAGTATCTCATAAGCTTTGTAGAGTTACAAGATAAGCAAGAAAGTAAGGCAGATCTATTGCTGAGGATCAATTATAAACATTTGTTTAGTCTTAATTTCCCTGATTACTATGTAACCCAGAAAACAGCAACAGAGATTTGTGGCATTTTTGTTCCTACTACCTAAGCTTCTTCTGCTGACACTTTTAACCAGTACAATTAGCAATCTATCATGCACACAAAATGAATAATTCTTTATATATCTGGGGGACAATAATGAGCCTTGTGAAAGGGATGCAATTACAGTTTGGTTTTTTTTTTTTCAATTGAGCACCACTGCAAAGACTCATGTCAAAAATTCTTCTAGAACCTAAAATACATACCAGACAGGAAGTTACCAAAACTACACGTCTATTCTATATCCTTAGCTGACCAGCAAGATTAGGTTCTGTGACACTGGAAAATTTGGCCCGTTGAGAGGAGGAAAGAGATAACATATACATGAGGCAGTGGTGAAAAGACCATCAGCAGGATGTCTCACTGAGCACTAATGATCTTTGTAAATGAACATTAATATGTTTAATCCACCACATGTCATCTTGTATTACATGTCCCACATTTTACAATTATTATTTTATTAATATTAGCATAAAAAATTTGTGTTCATATTCTCCATCTGTGCCTAAAGCTAAAATCTTACCTACCACACAACGTAATGTATAGCCATGTGCTCAGGCACCAGGATTTTCTCCTATTCAGCAAGCCCACAGAACAATGCTTTTGGGCTCTCAGCCAACGATGTACAACATTCACACATGACTTGTGTGCCCACAGCAATCTAAAAGACTGCTGGTGCTTTGTGGGGACATACCAAAACAGGGAAGGTAAACAACACATATGAGGGACTTTGAAAATTCTCTACTATGATATCTCTACCAGCAGTAAGACTTTCACCAAATGTGGATGGTTTTCACCAAAGGAAGAATTTGGGGAAAGTTGTTCAAGCTCATTGTCATGCCAAATGAAAATTTTCTTCCACTGTATGAAACAAATGAAGGAATTTCAGGAAAAAAGATTAAACCTGAGAAGACCTGAAAGAATAGACACACGATCAAATCTAAACATGAATGCAAAGGCATGAAAAAAATGCTGAAATTATCACAATCATTTGGTCAAGAAAGAAACAAAGTCAGATGAAGAAAAAAGAGGAAGAGCTTTATTATGATACAGCTACATCAAATCTAAAAGCATCTTTTGTTACCATTCTTTACCCAAGCATGTATAACAATTTGGAACCCTACTGCCTGATTTAACTGTTATAAATAATTGTATGTACCTGCATTTTTCATCAATTTAGCTCAAGTAAAATATTATTTCAAAGCATGGATAATAGCAAGGAATTAACCACAAAAAGAGCACGGAGAGTTTATAATTTTTAAGGCTTTGGGGGGCCTTAACTATATCCTCAATATTTTATCAAGCAGATAACAAAGTGGGACCTCACTGGAGCTGCACAGGCCAGACAAAAGTTCATACAGCAGGGGTCAGGAGAAGCAAAAGTGACTTGGGTAAAGTTCGGGGCTCTCTGGAACTCCATAAATATTGTAGTTCTTCAGCACAAGAGTTATGGAAACAGAATGCAGGAAGGAAAGCAGTAAGGATCCCACAAACCACCGGCCAGAGTTAAACCACACAGGGAGATTACAACTATAAGAGAACATACTGTAAGTATTCTGGAAATCTTTACATCATATTCAAATTCAGAGGTAGAATATTATGAATTAATTGTAAAACCATCAATGATGAAAAGACTAACTTTGTGCAAATTGTATTTCTACAGCACCTTCCCCTTTTCAGTTTCTACTGGTTTCCAGTGATTTGGAACTGAAAAGTGAATGCTCACATATGAAGAGAAATCATGACAATTCCTCACACTCATGACAAACAAAAGAAAAATTAACAAAATCCAACATAGGAAGCTAAAGTATCACACATGACCTAAGAAAAACTGATCCTGAACTCTTGCATGGCATCAAACTTTTATAACCACTTGCCCAAACAACATCTCAGGAAACAAGTAGTAGAAATTGAAATCTGTTCTCTGACACAATAAAACCAAGAAACCAAATCTTTTGTCGCACATGTGAAAGTGGTTTTTTATTTCTTTTTTTTATACTCTTATGAACTAGCATTCTTGTGGGAAATATGAGTGATGTAAACCTTATGATTTGGGACTTAGATCTTCTTAAAAAAAAAAAAACAACAAAAAAACAACAACAAAAAAACCCCACGCAAAATCATTCCTTTATCTACCTTCCCTAATATTGGTTCTATTTTCTCTTTATCTCATTACACTCTCCCCCAAGCTTTTCATAAATTCTCTAACCTTTTTATGAAAATTAATTTTCCATTTACGCTTTTATTATTTTCTTCCTTTCCAGTTTAACTAATGTTGACAAATTGCTTCATTGCTTTCCTTTTCTTTTGGGACCTATGTTTTTTTCCTCAGCCTTACATCTTTAACTGTATCATGAAGGCACATGGCTTTTTTCCTGTTTTTCTTTCTGTTCACTTGGAGATGTGATCAGTCATGCCTTAACCAGTATGTTTTTAAGACTGTTCAGCTTTGTTCCATTTTGACAGAATTTTTTTACTCATTTTTCACACACTAACTAAATTTCTCAGTGCATTTCAAATTTGCTTTCCCAAATTTGAAAATTCCTGTGTGGCTATATGTGGTCTGAGTATTCCTCTAGGCTGAATACAAGAAGGCTGCCAACCCTGAGATGAAATGCGCTAATTTAATACAATTTAGATTAACAACAGATTGTTTTCTGGTAATTTTCAATACCCTTTCTCTCATTTATATTCTTTTGCAATCAAATTTTCCTATGTCATTTAAATCTCCCAGAACAAAATGCTCAGTCATGCTACAGACTCAACCATACCACATAAGTTGAAAACATGATATAAACAAATCAATTTGTGCAAATGTATTTTGAACAAAAATAGCCATTACGTAAGTATGCAAAAAAAAGAGATCATTATAT
>JANRGV010000084.1:35552853-35605998 GCA_024734035.1 Alethe castanea
TTAGCCATTCCATTCCATTCCAGTCCATTCCATTCCATTCCATTCCAGTCCATTCCATTCCATTCCATTCCATTCATGATTATTGACTACAGCTTTTCTTCCATCCCACTACTGAACAGAAATGAAGGGGAAGAAAGAGACCTCGGGGTCCCCAAAAAAACTTTAAAATAAAAGAGAGCAGTGGGATGTGTTATTTGCATACTCTGCAAATAAGAAACATGGAGAGAGATGCTTTAGTGACAATCCATTAACTCTGCAAGATCTTAAAATGCAGAAAATTGTAGATTTTCTCTGTGATGTTTCAATCCATTAGGCTATGTTCTATGTCCCTAAGAATGAAATAAAAGTCATATCTATCACTTTCAAAGCCACCAATCAAGCAAATATAATTGGAAAAAATACTAGAAGAAGCCCCACCTAGTTGGAGCACAGTAAAAGGATCTTCACATCTCTGTACACTAATTTACATATATGTTTACATATATGTTCTAGTAGGCTACTCAAAAGACATGACAGACAGGCCAAGAAAGAGGAGCACCTTCATCTTGAATTGCAAGAAGTGACGTGAAATATTTAATCAAAATAGTTTCAAAATGAAACTGCATTTCTGCTCATTCTGGAAAATCATATGCCATTTTAGTTATGCAGTAAATCACTTTTCAAAAATCAAAGTGATAGGATTCTTAGGGTTGTTTAATTTGGGGGATCTGGGCATTTTTGGTGCAGGGGGAAGTTATTTGTCCTTAACATCTTAAAGATATCCTCATCCCTGACATATTTAGCTATTTGGAAGTTGGCACCAGCTTCCTGTATTCTCACTGCAGCCCATCTGTTAAAAAAGACCCAGTGAGTGTTTAAGATATACTTTGCTACAGGTCCAGGCTGTCTCCATATACACAGCCTAAAGGAGAAAAAGGCACCACTGAAGGTGAACAAAACTTAATTCTTTTGAATTCTTTCTTAATTCTTAATGTCTTTTGACTATCCAAAGTTCATTTTGGAAAATATGGAGCACATTGAAAATAACAGTGCTACAAATGGGAAATAAAAGTAGAGAAAGCTGTGAGATTTAAGACTGTGCCGTATGTCCTCCACTGTCTTGTGCACCCACTTGAAAAGAAACTCCTTAAGCACAGCTCTAGAAATCTGAGTTCCCCATGCTAGTTCCCCATGCCAGTTGTGGCCATTTTATTTACTGTCCCTGGCTCTTTTTGAGCTCTGTCTCTCCCATTCTTTAACATGTTCCAATGAAATATGAAGTATTTATTCATGAACTTCAGGAGATTTAAAGCCCTGAAAAAGGGAATAATTTAAAATCTGACTATATATCATTGGGTTCTGTGCGGTTTTATCAATTTCTGTAAAAGCAGCACAGAGAGTTAGAATCACAGGACTACTTAGGTCAAACTGAACAGCAGTATGTCTAGCTATTAAGTACTTCAGAAACTCTAATAACATTCTTTTAAAAATTAAAAACCTACTGTCCTTCTTTCTTTTTTATTTATTAGTAGTAGTGTAACAATCTTTTTTTTTAAATTCTTCTATTCAAAGTTTAGTTTAGTTAAACTATTCAGGGAAATAATTAAGTCAGACAATGATGGTTTGAGAGAAATAGAGAAAAGAGAAAGATAAGCTACAAGGGACAATGGGAGAACTAAGACTTGTTAGCTCCAAATTTTTTCCCTTTTGATTAAAATCTTTAGAGAATATTAGAAGGCATTGCACCAGATCATGACTCAGTGTTCATTCACCTCAGTTTTAAACTTGAATACCTTTTATAACTAATTTCCCCACCTTCTATTTTCAGCTGTTTTGACTTGGAGCCTACCTACTTCTTATTTGTCCAGGGTGCCATTTTTTATTAAAGCACTTACCTAGAAATATTTTCCAAACCCTTTCTGAGATTCCCAAGTACTCTGAATTTTTGTTTGTGCATAAGAGTTTCCAAAATGTATCTTTCTGGTATTTATGAAACACCTGCAGGCCCAAAACATGAAGTATGAAATATTTACCATGCAATGTGAGTTTACTCTGCAGAAGGAGTAATTTTTATTGATCAGCCAAGGATGGGAAGCATATGAGTTGTGAAGGTGACAAAAGCTATGTGCTATTTCAGGTCCAGATGTGCAGCATTTTAACAGTGGCATTCTTAGGAATTTTTTTGATTAGCTGAAATCTCTGTGAAAGATACAGGGAAGCCCAGCTCCCTATGTTAGTTTAGCATGAATGGCAAAACAGAGCTGGCTGTTCCCACTTCTATAGCTGCTTTCGGGAGAAAACTACTCATAGGAATTCCTACCTTAATATAGGTTTTGAGAAAAAAAAAGCAACTTTTTACATGCCAAATTACATGCTCTCAGCTCTGTACAACTCTTTTATTTTACAAAAATAGATGTTTGTGCCTAAGTCCATACCTTTTCCATTCATCAGCTGCTTGACTGAAGCAAATGAACACATAGTCCATGGCATTGTCAGTAAAAAAGTTGTTTCCTCCAGATACAGAACTTTCATTGTGACATGGTCAGTGGGAAAGATGTGAATCTATCTGCAATTACAAAATTCCTTCCTTTTCCCTTCATATCCCTTTTCTTCCAATTTTAGTGGTAACATACTAGTGGTCAGTGTCAACTGTAGAAATCAGTTAATTAGATCAACTAATACTATGAACTTGTGGATGTTCAAGTTTTTTCTGTGTTCAGACTACTTTTCACAAACTATTATGAATTTAATTATCACTGATGTGTTTTTTTTTAATGTTAGCATACATAAGGATTACAACACATGAAATTCTGCTTTATAGATTCATGGAAAAAAGCACTTTATCAGTTGGTTTTCTACAGAGATGTGTGGAAGAGCGGAGGAGAGAATGGGAAACCATAGCAAGATCTAAAGCAGTTATGAAATATTTATCTATCATGTGTTACACATTAGAACAACTAGGTCTGACTGATGTATAATGTATTCAACACCACCAAACTGAAATAATATCCAAAGACTTTAGAACGAAACAATAACACGGAGTCAACTGCTGTGTGTTGATTCATTTTATTTGCAAGTTTGCATTTCTGTCCCTCCCACCACCACTCTAAGACAATAGACACATTAGAAAAGGGGGGAAGAATCCGCTGCCTGTTTCAGCATCCAAGGGATTTCTCCTCCCTGCCCTCCAGCGAGACCCCGTGAGAGCAGCAGGCTGGGAGCCTGCTCTGCGCATGATTCCTGGACCACTGCCGTTGCCTTGCCAACGCCAAGGGAGAACTCGGGGCTTACATCGGGCATTTCAATGCAGTGACCCACTTACTGTCTGTCAACAAATTCACTGGGACAATAGTGAGTGTAACACATTACAGAGATTAAATCCCAGGGACTGAACTACAAAGATGTCTGGAAAAAAATCTTTGTCTGTTTGAAAAGCCAGAACACTACAAACAGAGTTAACGGTAATGTGTTTTAATCCTCCCATGTATTCATTGCTTTAAGGGAGAAATTTCCACCATGGTAATCTATACATTATTTGTGCATTTATTTTTTCAACTAGGTTCACAAAAATAAGTCAATATTGCAATAAGAGTAATGGGAATGAAATAGCTTTTGCATATTTCATTCTTGGCTAGAGCTGAGCAGAATTAAGACCTGAAAACCTTCTTTCAAGCTATAAGAATGCAATGGTTAATTTAGAATATATTTGTACAGATGGCTATCGTAGGAGCATATCGTTACAAAAGCCCCCACAGTGATTTCTGCAAGACACTTAGATCATGGATTTATATTTAAAAATTAACTATGTGCAGGCTAGTTACAGGTTTCCCATTCAATTCTGCCCCTTTACAAATAAATTATTGCAGGCATGCTCAAAATCTTCCCCCTTCCTTCATTTCCTAGTTTCCCTCAGTTCTTTTCATTCCCTGCAAATAGATTATTCGAACATAAATAATTTGCTTAAATAGGCTGGCAACTACCAAGAGAACTAAATATACATAATGGCATAATACCAAATGCAAAAAAAGTATGTTTAATATATGTTTACCTCCATTCTTCAGTCTCTTAGCAGTATTACACTGTCACTTTAAATGAAAGTCAGCAATTCCTTTTAAACACGTGTCACCAGTTACCAAATGGAATTATCTGAGGAACCATGCAGAGAGCAAAAAATAGCTGCAGCCTTCTGCAGTATCTGTACAAAAAGTTATTTTTTAATACAATGAATGTTTATTCATATGTTTACTCTTAATATTTTGCATATTTCTATTAGTTGCCTGGCTATATGACCCCATATTGAAGCAAGTAGATATTATCAAAATTCTTAATTTGGATTGTTTCTCCATCATCTACCTCCAGCAGAATACCTTTCTAATTAACACCTGAGTGGATATTGCTTCACATCCTGAAACTGATATTTCCAAACCTTTGTGGCTTGCAGAGTCCCACAGTTTTTGTATGACATTTTTTTTAAAATTATTTTCAGGAAGTGTGGGGGAATGCAAATATTCCTTATGCCTGCATGAGATTACTGATACCAGACAAACTTAAAGGTGAAAACTTTATTCTGGAAAATTCAGCATCAGTGAGTGATAAAAAATGCAATTCTAGGTTATATATAACGTCCCTGCAGTATTGTCAAATAGCTTAGCTAGTTTAGAGATATGGTGAACCACACACCACTCTTTTACTTCCAGCCCCTTTCCCATGCACATTCTTTATACTCCACACTACTGACCACTCAGTCCTTCCTCTGGGCTCTTCCAACTTTGTTTCTTTTCATGTAATTAAATCCCAAATCTCTCTCATCTTTAAAAGCCTCCCTAGGCCCATGCCACTATGCCATGCGAAAGGAGCACAGGGGCTCTCCTTTCTATGTCCCAGGAGGGTTATCTTTGCTTATAATCTTGTCTTATTCCATACACAGTTGAATTCATGTCTGCATTTACTGTTTAAAATATCAGAATATTATAAAACCATATAAGTTAAATTCTTTAAGCACTACATATTTTATCAAATCCATAAGCTCTCATTCTTCACAGATACTACATACCCATAATAGAGATACACACCTGTGTTGATTTTCTTGTTCCACTCCTTTCCCCCCTCCCTTACACTCGACTTCTCTCGTATGTAGGAACTTGCATTATTATGCCAATGTTTTCCAATGTAAAACACAGTTTTTATTTACTAATTTTCCAAAATCAATTATTAAGGATGCATTTGGCTATGCATGGTGTCCCTCCAGGCTGCAATCTCTAAAGTTACAGCCAAAATACCTCCTGCTATTCCAAAGAGTGCAGCTAAAGGAAAATATATTAATTTTCCCTCGGGTGGGAAATCTTACAAGCTTTTCTTTGAACAACTTTAAGATTTCTTTCAGGATTTAAAGAAGGGTCTTGAATATGGCAATGGGACAGGCATACTCTCAGAGGTATGCTCTTTGAAGCATTCCCAAAAATTCCCTCAGACTTGTTTCATGAAATTTGTGATACACACACATACACTCAGAAATTTGCTGTGTCTGTAGAACAAATGGTGCCAGGAATACAGCCCAGGTCTGCTGGTCCATAGCACAGCTTCTCCTGTATCTCTACAAAACAGGACATAGGAAGAATCATCCTGAACTGACTTCATCTTATGGAAACCCTATGGTGCCCTTGTGAAGAAGGAATATCTGCTGGATTACCAAATGAACTCCATGATTTCCAGTTCCTGGAAACTCTATAAGAATGCTTACAGCCCAGTCTGCTGTTCTTGATTGCAGGACATATGAACCTTCAAGTTCCCCTTTGCTCCCCACAACAAGCAATCTGCTTTGCATCTGCAGTGACTAAAAGTTACCTAGATTTCTCTTCTACACATCCTTAAATGAGAGTCATTGTGAGAGAATGATTTCAACATTCTTGCCTCTCTGGAAGTGAAGCTTTCCAAATGCTGTCAATGCCAAACTGGAAGAAAGTCCTACTTCAGCTTTTTGTCCACTTTTCAAACCACATTTGGAAGGGAAAAATCAGACTCTACTATATGCTGTTAGGCAGTCCTCCCTTCCACAAGTCTGGTTTTTTCTCCTAGTTAGCAGCTTAGGGAAAACTCCCAGCAGATCTCAGTCCAGTGCCCCTCATCTCCCTGAGAAACCACTGCAATATATTTCCCAAAGCCAAAGACTGAGGGCAGCACACATGAGAGAATTCAATCTTTTGTACTAGAGGAACATTCATTGCAGTGAGCTTTTGGCAAGAACAAATCACCTTTTTGCTTTTGGCAATCACCAAAGAGCAGCCTTAGCAGTGGACTATGCTAAAGCTGCTGCTCAAAGCAAAGTGATGTTTTTATATAATTTTTTTATCAAAATTAATGAGCACATCCTATGCAGCACTGCAACTGAGATGATGATACTAGATTGCTAGAGAGCCATGACTGTTAGAATTATCAACTCCCAGCTGACCCTGAAATGGTGCAGGATCTGCTTCACCAGCTGGATCCCTGCAAATCTAAGGAGTCTGATGGGATTCATTCCAGAATCCTGGGGGAGCTGGATGATGTCTTCACAAAACTTCTGTGGATGATTTTAAGCCGTCTTGGGAATCCAGAGAGGTCCCAGCTGACTGGAACCTGGCAAACATTGTCCCAGTTTTCAAGAAAGGAGAGAAAGAGAATCCCACTACAGGCCTGTCAGTCTCAGTTCAGTGCCTGGTGAAGTTATGGAGAGGATTATTCTGGGAGGTATTGAAAAACACCTAAAAGACAAAACAGTCCTCAGTCACAGCCTGCATAGTTTCATGAGAGGAAAGTCCTGCATAGCAAACATGATTTCCTTCTATGACAAGATAACCCATCAGCTGATGAAGGGAAGCCAGCTCATGTGATCTTTTTGGAATTCAGTAAGGCTGATGCTGTCTCTCACAGGACCCTTCTGGACAAAAAGTCAAGCACACAGCTGGATAAGAACATCATATGGTTGGTGAACAACTGGCTCACAGTCGGGCACAAGGGGTTACAGTGAGTGGGGTGACATAAGACTGGGGACCTGTCACTAGTTGGGTTCTGCAGGGCTCCATCCTCAGCCCTGTGCTCCTCAACATCCTCTGAAATGACCTTGATGAAGGACTAGAAGGGATACTAAGCAAGTTCACAGATGATGGAAAACTGTGAGGAGCTGTTGGCTCCCTTGAAGGTAGGGAGGACCTGCAAAGAGGCCTTGGTAAAATAGAAGGCTGGGTAGTCACCAACCACAGGAAGTTCAACAAGGGAAAGTGCCAGATTCTGCACCTGAGATGAGGCAGCCCTGTATGTACAGTATGGACTGGGGAATGGGACACTTGAAAGCAGTGCTGTAGAAAGAAACTGAGGGGTCTTGGTTGATGTCAAGTTGAATCTGACTTATTGTGCCCTGGCAGCCAGGAGGGCCAACCATGTCCTGGGGTGCATCAGAGAATTGCTACTTGGGAACTGGAATGGGCTCCCCAGGGAAGGGGTCACAGCATCAACCTGGCAGAGTTCAAGAAACATTTGGTCAATGCTCTCAGGCACATGGTGTGACTCTTGGGGCTGTCCTATGCAGGGCAATGAGCTGGACTTGATCCTTGAGGGGCCCTTCCAACTCAGCTTATTGTGTGATACAGGGCTAAGAGTTTATGAGAATTCTGCAGCTAGGAGCAGGCATAGCATTTTCTGCCTGTTTTCTTCTGTTGCCTGGGGGAATTGTTACAGTCCTTGAAGCTTCCTCTCTGGCTAAAGTCTCAGTGCCAATGCCACCCCCGACAGCTTTGCACAGATCCAGCATAACTGCTAGAGAAACTCCTTCTAGCTGAAAAGTGATTTTGATTTTCTTCTCTCAGCTTCTTGCTTCGACAGCAAGTAGGAGGAGTAAGATATTATGTTGGTATGATATCACATTCCCTAAACACAGAATAAAGATGGAGACCCTCCTGTCCTAACAACTCCCTCTGTACATTAAACCCTTTCAACCTGTATAGTTACCTAATTTGCTGGCCATTGACAATTCCAGCAGCTATCCACCCTCTCACTCCATGTAGGACTATGCAGTCCTGCCTGTGGCCCAGCAGATGTACTCCACTATCCAGCTCCTGCGAGGGCAGATCTTCACTGAATAGTGACCTAACACTACACACTAAGTCTCTACCCAACCACTGCCTTCTACTACACCCCTAGATACAGAGACTGTAATTGCACATCCTGAGTAGCCCTGGTATTATCTGCTTCAGGAGCCAGGAAATCCATCATTCAATTAAAGGAACTGCTAAAGGACAGCTAGCCTTACTATCCTAAAAGAGTTAACTGTATAGTACTACATTTATTGTCATCAACTGTAAATGAGGCCTGACTTGAAAATCAGGTCTCCATGTGACACTTAAAACAAGTTTGGGGCCTTTTATTTTGCCTTTGCGTGTAGGTGTTTGTGTTTTATGTATTTGGGTTTTTTTTGTTTTTTGTTTTTTAACAGATCTTTTTTCACTTTTTAATTTTGGTTCTGGAGCTTTCAGAATGCATCCACTTCACATTTTCAACATGTCTCATTCTTTTATGACATTAAGACTGATATTTTCATTTAATCATTATTACTTAGTCCTTGGAAATTTTGAAAATCCAAACAGATGTGCCACACAATTTCAGGCAACAGACACCTTATGTACTGCATAGCTGTTCAAAATCCCCTCATGCCAAAAGTCCTCTTCATTCTTTTGTTGTTCTTACATTCTCCAGTGGTAATGAATATTGGTAATCATTCATTTCTTCCAGACTGGCTCACTCTCATCTACCTGACTTTGCTGCACAGTGGAGCATGAAAAAGGTGCAATCAGTTCCATTTTCCTCTTTTCTAATTTCTCTTGGAGAGGAATACCAACATACAACTGTGCTCTTCCCCTGCTGCTAGCACAGGAAACTTTATGGGTCTGTTTTACTTCATGACTCTGAGTGATGGCCTAATGCTTGCTACACAGAAAAGGCAAATATTTTACAAAATGCATTTTCTTACCTCAAAATTTATTCTTGAAGGTCTGTTCATCATCATTTACAGGAATTTGTTGCACAGAACTGAGGAAACCAAACCATTTATCAAAATGTTACATACCCTGCTCTTCTACTAACTACAGTATACTTATATAAAAAAAATAGTTATTGCACAGCTAGTACACTCTATTATGACTATAAGACCCAGACTGCAGACCAAAATTACATTCATTTTCTAAGCATCTTTTGATACTACTTCACCTATCTCTAATTGGGACTCAGAAAAGCACTGCTTCATGACTAAACCAAATCTCTAAAAATTTAGTGCTTTTTCCACCAATATATCTCTCCCCCAGAAATAGCAGCATTTACTAATGGGCAAAAAGTTTCTATATATTTATTCTGATTTTGGCTGGGGCAGAGCTAATTTTTTTGAGCTGGCATGGGCTGTGTTCTGGATTTGTGCTGAAGACAGGGTGGATGATGTGGAGATGCTTTTGTTGTTGCTGAGCAGGGTTTGCACAGAGCCAAGGCCATTTCTGCTCTTCATATGGCTGTGCTGGGGAAGAAGGAGGGGATGAATGGGAGGTTGGAAGGGGACACAGCCAGGACAGGTGACCCCAGCAGACCACAGGGATATTCCAGACCATGTGACATCATGCTCAGTATATAAAGTAGGGAAAAGAAAGAGTGAGGGAGGGATATTTGAAATTATAGTGTTTGTCTTTCCAAGTGACTGCTATGCATGATGGGGCCGTTGTTCTACTGGAGATGGCTGAACACCTTCCTGCCCACAGGAATTGGTGAATTAGTTTCTGACTTTGTTTTCCTTGTGTGCATGGCTTTTGCTTTCCCTATTAAACTGTCTTCATCTCAATCCACGAGTTCTCTGGTTTTACTTTCCCTGATCTCACTGGTGGGGGAGTGAGTGAGCAACTGTGTGGGGCTTGGATGCTGGCTGGGGTTAAAATACAGCAGCATGTCACACTATAAAGAAAGCATTACACTTATTGATAGAAATTTAGAAAAATAAGCCTTCAAACTCCTCAAGAAATTGCCATAAGATTAGATAGAATTATGAAGAGAAAAATCTTTTTCTAAAATCTTTGAATTCATAAATGCATTTTCATAGGTTAGTATCAAACTTGTAAAAAATTAATGAAAATCTTTCTTTTGAATACTTCTTGCTTGGAAAAAAAAACTGGAAGTGGACTGACCTAGTATTATCATTAATCCTCTCTAGCAAGCTTACTGTACTACCACAATTTCTGACTGGATGTTGAAGATAAAGTTCCATCCTCTTTTTACCAACCCACATATTAGACAGTCTATGCTTCAGAAAACTTTATATTCTACGCTTCATCTCTTTAAATTGTAATAAGTCCTTCCTACTCACTTTTTATCTAGGGAAGCCTATAATAATTTGACATTCTTTGCAGTCATTCTAAATGCAACATTTGTTTTCTGAGGGCAGAACTGCTCTTCAATGTTATTCAATGCATTAGTGGCAAACACTAGGTCCATCGTGTGCTTTGACATTAAAACTAAATACCAAAGGCTGAGGAATACTCTTATTTATCACAGAAAAAAAAAATTAAAAAGAAAGAAAATAAAACTATCCAGCCTTTCAAATTCTTTGGAAGCATGTAAATGAAAACATGTCCATGCATGCTGAAAGTGTCACCAGCACTGTCAGAGGCTCCATATAATCCATACTCTATTGATGAAATATAAAATAAATTCAATTTTAAGGATTTTTTTTTCATTGAAGCCAGTTGATTTGCTTTTGTAATGAAACTGCTGAGATTTTGTTCATATTGCATGATTTTTGGAACTGCTGTTAAAGAGGACTTAACTTGCTACAAAGCAAGGGATGCAGAAGACTGGTTATTTCTACAACTAATCTAATTATACATCTTGTTAACAGACAGCAATCTTAAAGAAGAGGTTATAAACAACATTTAAACAAGCTAGCTTGAATAGCAGGCATAAATCTTGTCATAACAGTGTAGAGCTCACCACAGTGCATTCTTCCCACTAAGACAAATTAGATGGTGTGCTTACACTTTTGGGGAGAGACTGGAGGTGACATGATGGGATCACATGGCATGCACCATGCAGGAAGATGCTCAGAGACTCTTTGCATGGGCTGTATATCAAATATACTCAAATAAAGCAGACACATTTAAGAAACAGTATTTTGAGTATATTTCTGCTAAGAGTTAGGCCTGTTAATTTTCATCCGGAAATTTTCTTCATATTTGGGTTTATACTCCATCATGTGCTGATAAAACAAAGTCTGTAATTTTTGCTGCCAAAGACAGAATAAATTTTGTCATCATTTCAGCAGCTGAAAATGTTGCAATAGCCTTCCTAAAGAAAAACAGCCATTCATCAGAAAAAAAAGCATTTTTTATTTTTAAATAAGCAAACACAGGCTTATTTGTCTCTGTTTGGTACTGTTTCTGTCAAATGAGTTTAAAAAGGTACTAATGACTAGTAGATACATATCCATTCTGAACTTTCCATTTCACATATTGTAATCACTAAGAAATTCAGGTTTTATGAAGGAAATGAAGTTAACAACTTTCTGAACTGTTCCTTCCTTTGGCATGCTGTACAGACATTCACCATATGTATATCACAGCACCCTGCCTTAGATTATGTCACCGCTAAAAATCAAAGGTCTGTCACTCTTCATTTTAACAACACATATGCCATATGTATAATGAATGCAACTCCTTTAGTTTTGTTCATTTAAATAAAATGTTTGATTTGGAATTAAGGTGGGATGGGAAAGAATCTTGAACTACACTGCATTTCACGCTTAATAGAAAAGAACATTGAATGCCTGCAATTTATTTATTTATTTACAAATTAGTAAGTGTTCCCTAGCATACTTCATCTTTAATATCTATTATTTACTTCATGCTTTAATATGTAGAAGACTTAACTGAGATTGCATTGTAGAATTGTAGACTACCACCTATGAAAGTGATAAGTCATAGAATGAGTGGAAGAAATGAAAGTTTATGTATGTCCTGTATTGCTTTTCACAAATGGGAAATCAAGATACAGTGTATTACAGTGAGATTTTTCAGGGTCGCAAATAATTTTGTAGTCATTTCTGCAAGTCAAACTGAAAAATGTAAATGATACAAATAATCTGTTTAAGATATTTCATATCTCAATCCAGAATCTTAGATGATGTCCCAGTGATTTCACAAAACCTTATCTCTAAAGGAGTAACTTATGAATTACTGCCTGAAAGGAGAGCTTACTTTTTAATCAAATAACATAACTTTTAATACCTTCACTATTTCATAACAAGTTAATTCCTCAGAATTACCAAGCACAATGGAAATTATTGCTATGACATATTTTCTTTTTGTAATTGTGTACTCTTACTGAGAATCATAAAATCATAGAATATTCAGAGAAGGAAGGGACCCACAAGGACTATCAAAGTCCAACTTCTGTCCCCAAGAGCCACATCATGTACCAGACAGCATTGCCTAAACGCTTTTTGAACTGTGTCAAACATTGTCCTGTGACCTCTTCTCTGGGGAGCCTGTTCCAGTGCCCAACCACCCTCTGGGTGAAGAACCTTTTCCTGATATTCCCATACAAAGAGAATTCATGTTTGTACCTCATGAAGATGCACACTGCTGAAACTACCTGGAGATCTTTGAGTTGATTTTTGGGTTTTTTTCCCATTATCCCATTTGTTGAAAGGCAATATTCTGTAAAGCTAGTACACTAAAGAGATTGTTTTGACAGCCAGTTTATCCAAGTAAGTGTTCTGCCTCACGGAGCCAGGGACATGGAGTATGTTCATTAAGAAATTTATTTCATTTTCCCTAGAGCTTTGTTTTCACTCACATTAACATTTTTATGCTTCTGTTCCAGTATTTTCATAACCCAGTTCCACAAACAGTAAACTATCATCTCAGTACTGCTTTCTTTAAATGTTAAAATAGACTGAGTTGGGAGAGTTCACTGACATAAATATAATCTTGTCCATTTTGGCTGCATATTCCACTTCTCATTTACAAAAAATGAGACAGTCTCACAAGTATGTATTGAATAAGCTTTTTGTTTTCAGTGTCTGTTACCATTATAGTTACGAGTATTCTTGCTAACTACCCAACTTGTTAACTCAAATATATCAAAAAACTGAACAAAAGTACATTTTTTTCTGTGAGGAATACAGTTGAGTGATCTAATTTTTTTCCTCCTATGTCCTTTTGAAAAAATCTTAAAATATTTTTAATTGTGGGATTTTTGAACTTTGTTTTCTATCAAATCCAATTAGAAAGGTCAAAAATAGCATGGTATTGTTGCTTACTTTGCCACCATTTGGTGGTAATTAAAGTTGTAAGATAGCAATTGGAAGACTTTTCTAGACGTTTTTTGTATTAATAGATACTGAAAGACTGCGTACTAAATACAAAATAATTTAAATATACAGCATTCCCAGTCTTCTCTGTCTTGATAAAATATTATGTCTTTTGAACTGGACTTAGAATTTAGTGTCTTAATGGCCACAAACTATACAGATAAACCAAATCAGCTGTGGTCTTCAGCACACTAACAAACTGTACAAAAAGGTGGCCACTGTTAGGAATAGAAATGTATGATGAACTGAAGAGAAGGAAAATAAAGAGCAAATAAGCATGCAGAATGATGTTCTGAACTAAAGAAGTTGAACTGATAAACCTTGAACCAATATCAGAAGCACAAAGAATACAAGAGTGCACCATGGCAGTCTGGCTCACAGAATCCTTTATTCGTCTACAGTAGAGGGTGGATTCCATTCATTTTTAAGCTGTGCAGCTCCCCAACATGGAAACATAAGAGTCAAATGGAGATAACAAGCTAAAAGACAGTATTTCATAGATGATAGCTCAGAATAAGTGAAAGCATAGCTGGTAGCAACAAAATGAAAGAAGCCTGCACTTCTGCACTACCCTGGTACAGAGGAACCTAAGCAGCTTCATTTAAAGATCCTACATATATGTCCTTAAATAGGAATAGTATCGAAATAGCAGAAAATAATATTCTAAAGTTTAAAGAAACTGTCCTCTGAAACTGTTTTTCAGTATGAAAAACCCCCAGAATGACCCACTGCTGAGAGATTTTCTTTAATAATATGGCTATTATTACTTTGAATATTCATACCTACTTCCATGTACTGCTAATAAGCAGTAGCTGCTGAATACATCTGTAGGCTGAGTAGCTGAGATACAGAGCACTTATTAAATACAATACTGCCACTGAGGATGTAAAAAGACTTAAATGATACCAGCTCCAAATACATACTACAGAGCCATCTCCATAAGATGCCTTAAAAATTTCCAAAATGTCAGACCTTAGGGCAGATGTTTGCTCTCTAAATATATATAAAATCCCAAATCTCCCTCTCTTGAATACTTTATACTTACAATAGCTTTGTTGGAGTGTAAGAAATACAGGACTGGATAACAGAAATTTGAATATTTTGCTCACTAAAGTAATAAAATTGTATAGTGATACGAGTATTTGTCAAACATTATGTCATACAGAAACCTAGTTTCAGTTTTAATGCAAACGATCGCCTATTATGAAATGAGAGCACACTGAATTAGTCATTTCCATTAAATCTATGAAGTAGAATTGCCTAGCAACCAAGAAAATTAATTCAGAGACTAAAATAAACACTGACACTGACAGAGCAACTGCTATTCTACCCCAATAATGATAAAGACACTTAGAAAATAGGTGTTTTCTTAATTCTTAACAAAGGTAAAACAATTTCATAAAATGAGTTCATAATGGACAAAGAATAAAAATAAATGGTCTAAGCAACTGCACAAAGCAAATGCAAATAATTACCCTCTTTTTACATAACATCATTGAAATGAAAAACCCTCTAAGTTTTTCATATTCTGACAATTGTGAATGAATTGTTGTGGAAGTTTCTAACATGTTTTCCCACTTACAAAGGAGAAATTTGTTTCATTATATTTACTCTATGCAAGTATTCTATATTTTAGTATTTACTAGTTTAATTTATTGTAGAATTTATGACCATGCTTACCTGAAAAAATTCTGCATCATTACTACCCACTTCTACCCCTAGTCAAATTATTCCTAATCACACTTCGGTAGGAAAGCTTTTAAATTATACAATTTATCACACTAAGATGGTTATGGAAAAAAAAAAAAGTTAACAGAGTACGGACAGTGAGGATGAGTGCAATAATTTAGTTTAATGACTGCTACATATTGCTTGTTACGTCTGGGCCATTGTGTAATTCATTGTCCCCGAAGGACCACAAAACGCCTAGTAAAATTGTCCCTTTAGAAATAAAACAAGCACATTCTGTAAAAACATTTAAGTCTATCACCTTATCAGGGTATTAGATTAAAGGAATGATTACAGATCAGGAATTCTGGAGTGGCAGTACTTTCATACCTCTAGAAGGAGACAGTCCTTCTTTCCAGCTTGAGGTACAGAGTTAGTATGGAGTTAAAAAAAAAAAAAAAATCTGGGGTGATTAAGGCAAGAATAACACAAAGGAGAAACAAAATATCCCAGAGGATATGACAAGATAGCAACTGCAGCAGCTGCATCAAATCTAGTTGAGTCTACATTAAAAGATAATAATAAAAATAAAACAGTATGAGGAATAAATCAAGACAGACAAGCAGGAATAACTTGTATATTAGAAGGTAACTCCCCAGGCAGGGACATAGCTACTTTTCTATCAGGAAAGTGTATTTCAGCTCTTTGGCTGTGTATAATATTCAAAAAACACATCCACAGCCAGCTACAGGTTTTTTAAGTCTTGAAATCCACATATTACAATCACTAGATCCAGTTCAGTGGTGTCCAAACTGGATTTTAAAAGTTCATACTCTCAATAATTATGTAATAAAGTAAATATATTCATCTAGAAGGGGATATGACATATAATAAAAGAAGGATATCTGCTGGAAGTACAGACAATACAGATGGTATAGACATGTGACAGATCAAAAAGAAAAAATATCAACAGCAAAGGTCCCCATTAGATAAACACAGCCATAAAGAAGATAAAAGACCCCAAATGTCCTTAACAGGTTCCCCTGTGCCTTAAATATTTGATGAATGTACCAGATGGGGAGAGGGGAGAAAAATATCTTGTCTGGATCACAAGCATAAATACAGCTGGCCTAAAAGACCTACCCACCACTAGGTTATAATTACTCCAGTGTATTCACTAGTGAACAGTGTTCATAAATCTAGAATAATTTAGAGAGATTGAAAGATAACATCTTTGAGAAATGGTAGCCTCCATATGTTGTCGAGCAGCTGAAATTAATTTCAATTTTCTGGCCTTTGTGCCACATGTCATGGGTGTGGTTGAAGCATACATGTTTCACTGAATTTTTAAGATAGTCACAGTTATGAGCATCCTTTTTATTAATTTTATCTATATTAATAAAGAGCTATCATAAAAATAGAAGATACACAAATTCTACGTGTAGCTGAAAATATTATCTTTTTTCCCTTTAAAAATTTTAACAACACAGTTCATATGGTAAAAAAATCAGAAAAAAATGCATAGTGCTCAGACTAGATATTGTCAGAGTCTTCTAATAAAAGAAAATCTTGTAATAGATGTTCAGTTCAGAAAGATTTATTAAATCTTCTCCAGTCTAGCCCAAAAATACAGGCAAATAACCAACATGCTGATCCAAACCTACTTTTAAAGATCATTTATAGTTTGTTACAAGAGGACAGCAAGAAAGAAAACACCAATGTTAGTCTTGCACTAGAAGCAAGAATTTAATGAAAATAAACTCCCAGATAATCTTAGAAAGCAGACCATGACCAGGTTGCAGAAAAAAAAAAGATAAAAAGAAGGTCACTAGTAGCCTGCCTTGGGAAAAATTCCATCTGCACAGCAAATTTGATGATCATTTTGGCTTAAGTGTGTGAACAGGACACACTAGCAAAATTGTTCAATACCACTAGAAGGTCTAGTATATCCTTCCTGGGAGTAAATCCAAATTCCACTAATTCTAAAGAAAACTACAAACAAAAACTTCTTTAAAAAAGCATCTAAGAATAATATTTTTAGAAACTGCAGACAGCCACAGGAGACTCAATGCATATTAATCACTGCAATACCATGTGATACAAACAAAAAAAAATGCTCAGCTGATAAACAAAGCCCATTCACTTTCCTTCCAGTCATTTCTCAAACCCTTTTAAATTGCATCATCATGTCTCCTCACAAATATCCTGCCAAAAACCTGACAGCAACATGCAAATTACTCCATGGCATTGTTAGGTCTTAATCTTAGACATTCATGGGCTTCCTTTCTGCTCATACTGTTATAACACCAATGGGATTACTAAAGTACATGGCATCAAAGATGTATATTTAAGTCATTGCAAGATCAGAGCTTTGGTAATCGATTTTTCAGAGTTTCAAATTATTGATTTCTATAATTTTTAGAAGTAATCAAGGGCCATATATGCACTTACAAGCAAATTTTAGTCTTTTCTAAAGCACTGGTAGGCAGTGTGAATTAAAGGGGTCTTTTATAAGAACTATGAATTTTCCAGCAAAAGAAAAGCATTGTGTAACAAATATAAGTCAAGACTACACAATAGACATGTTTTCTGACTCAGAGGAGTAGATGTCAAGCTGTTTATGAACACCTGGAGAACAAGACACTCTCATTTTAATCTAGTCCAGCCAACAAATTAAGTTACATGGCAATAAGGCGCCTGACTACCATGAGAACTGCAGTGAGAACCTGCAGGTGTCTCCAAGGAACTGCAGTCTGCTACTAAGAGGAAAGGTAGGGGAAAACATGGCTTTGTTTATTAATAATGTCAAAACTGTACATTGGTCAGAAGCAGTGGTCAGCGTGCCAGTAAAAAATTTGAAGGCTGAGAAATTCTCTGAAGATAATTATGCTGCTATATTGAAATACTACAACAAATAGAAAAAGCATTTTATATATCTAATATACTCAGACTAATTCACAATAAAGTAAATCACTGTATTTGTATCAATCAGCTAGAAATGTAAATTCCTTTTCTTTACAGAACTGGTTTATCAACAAGTCATGAACAAAGGTAAATCATTTTAAGCAGGAAGCATTTCACACTAAAGCTACTCAGTTTAAAAATCAATAATACAACGTTCAATAATTTAATTGAATACCTTCATGACCAGCACAGAAGTCAATGGTCCCTTTCTCAAGGCAATTTCAGACATTTACTTTCATCCTCAGTTATGCATATTGAGTTACTGCTTAAGATGCCTTTACAACCCACTACCTCTGTAAGTTCAAATACATGCTCCTTATTGGTTATAACATTTTTGAAAAACCCTATCTTTTTAGAGTTTATAAATTCTTTCACACTGTATGCAGATTTCAAAATATTATTTTATTTTGCTATTATCATCATTATCAGTTAAAATAAAAATAATTTCACGGACATCAGTTAGGGTTTTTCACAATGGATTAATCCAGCAGCCAGAGAGGCTGTATTTGGGCTCAGTGCACCCAGTAGCAGCAACTTAATTCTCTCCTACTGCAGCTGCCTGGCCTGTTTAATTCTGTACTCAGGTAGGGCACAGAAGCATTTGTCTGGTCCAAGTGGCAGCAGCACGACCATCTCAGTCTTTCCCCACCCCATCCATTGGAAAGGGAGCAAATCAAACATAAGCATCACAGAGAACATATCCCAACTCCAAGTTATATCATTAATACAGGAGATAAATTATGCAGAAAAAAGCAGCTGGAAATAAATTTTCATCACAGAAGTCACAGAACAAGCAGACCAGTAAAGAGCAAGGAGTTGCTGAATATATATCACTTAGTACATATGAACTAAGACACATTATGGTATTTAAGTGGCAAAAGGCAAGGATTCATTTACTGGACAGGGTAAGGTAACTTTACCTTATCTATTGCCATTCACTAACAAGGAAAGCAATCCTCAGCTGAATGACTTCACTGTTACATAAATAACTCACAAACACTCCCAAGGCATTCACAGTACTGACAGCAACTTTCCCTATCTCAGAGCTGAAAATCTTTTGAAGGTTGTTTGATGTGAGATGAGTCATAAAGTGGTAAAAGAGGCTGGGAGCAAGCAATGTGGCAGATGGAAGTAGAACACAACAGGGTGTATATATTAGCTTTCTTCTGGAGAGAAGGGAGTCAGAGCTCTGTGCCATCCAAGCATAGGGATAAGTCCTTAGTTTGGATAGGTTTCCTCATGTCACCCTTCAGGACCAATCAAAACCACGACATCAGAACCTCAGTATCTACTCCTGCTAAAAAATACCCAAACTTAAATTCTTAGCTATGGTCAAGCATCCTCACTTGAGAACTGCAAAGAACCCCAAGCTCTTCCCATGGCTGTTTTCTAAATGCTTTTAAATTGATTCAAAGTTATGCCAGGTGCATACTATTGCATGTATCTTAATAGAGTAAGAGATGATTTGGTGGGAAAGCAGGGGGTGGGAGTCTTTCATGAACTACATAAAGAAAGCTAAGCTGATTCACCAGTAGCAGAGGGTGCCACTACACTGTGGAGCCTCCCACACTGGCTACATCACCTTGCTAAGCAAGGGGTTGCAATACCAGCTTCCTTCACCAGAGAAACTAGGCCAACAGGTCAGTTGTGATAACTCCTTTCCATGAATGTGAAGTGATATACTTTCCTTTTCCAACTAACAGAATCTTTCCTATCTCTCGTCACTTTAAGATAAAACCAGACATGCTTTCCCTCTTCCCTCACCTATAGCCTCAAATAGTTAGAAACTGCCCACAGTTACCATAGTAATTTTACGGTATTATTAGCAGCCATGAATATAGCTGCTGTTTTACTTGGGAGGGGGGAGCGGGGAGGGGAAATGTGCTTAAATTAAATGTTCCGTATTCTGAAAAGATTTCAGAAAGATTCACATTTATGCATCTATTAATTTCTTATGTAAAACTCAAATGTTCTTTCAACTCTAATATTGTCTTCCGACATAGTTTAGTGGTGTACTTGGCAGTGCTAGGTTTATGGTTGGTCCTGAGGACCTCAGAGGTTTGTTTCGACGTAAAAGATCATATGATTCCCCTATTTCCATATCAATTTCAGCCTTCTGAAGCCCTGCAAAGGTAATTCAAATTCTACTGCTTATTCCTTTCTTCTTTTCTTCATATTGCCTTTCTTGAACCTCTATCAACACAATCATCAATCATCTCTGCTTTTTTCTTATTGTGCCTTGAGGCAGAGCAATCCCTGCCTAATCACTTAGCTGTGCTACTAAACTCTCTTCCTTCAAATTCCTCCTTAATGTCCAATTTTGCTGGTATAAAATCATTCTTCTGCAACCTGAGAAGTAGGATGTGACTAGCTATGACTTAATTAATATACATGCAGCACTTGTCATCTTCTATTACATGTTCCCAGAAGAAATTTAAAAATGTTCCAGAATTTAATTTCTGTGTCTTCTAGGCATTAAAAATAAAGTAAAGAAAGTGCTTCTTCAGAAAAAAATGAAAAGCAAGACAACAATCAAAAAGCGGTTTTACAGAGTTTTTTGTTTGTTTTTTTTTTTCAGAGGAATAAAAAAACATGCAGTCTTAGGGTACAAATAGGAAGATATCGATAAGCAAGAGGAAAAAATATTTTTGCCTTTAGTTTTTTTAATTCTGGCAGTAGTACCTTTCTGAAAATCTCATATACAAAAGTGCAGCAAACGCATTTTTGTTGGTCTAGTTTTATATCAGAACCTCAGCAAATGCACTGTTCGCCTCATGCCACTATTAAAAAGACTGAACTTTATAAAAATTGAATCTAAACTTATTGTGATAATCTTTTGCTGTATAATTGTATTGTTATCACTACTGGGGAAAGAAAATGAAATTTTCACCATGTGAACCAAATAAAAAATCCTCAGAAACTGTTCAAGTGCTAATGTCAGGGGCATTATAAGTGTAAAAAGAAGAGTAATGCTTGCATTTAGTAGTTGTATTTCAGCAACTGTTATTTGGAAAAAAATGTTGTTCCAGATGGCTGAAGGATAAATTTTGGAAGGAGTACTGAACTCCTACATGATAACTAGTAAGAAGGAGATGAAAACTGTAGAGGGAACAAAAAATAAAAGATAAAAATTTGCCTTCTTGAGACTAATGCATTGAAGCGTAAGTTACCATGAGCAAGCTAAGAGAATATGTAAGTCATTTTTTTGTGTCAGTGCTGTTCCTTCATAAGGCCCTAGATCACACATACACAATAATTCCTAGTTTTGTTAATTCCTCCTTGGTGTATATCTTTGGCCCTCTCAATTTTGATGCTCTGAGCTCGATCCCTCTGCAGCTGAGAAAATTAGAAGACTTACTCCTCATTTCTTGCACAGTGGAACTGAAGCCTCTCTAACCCCTCACTCCCACATGAAAAAATTTGTGACAGCACATAAATGTGGGACTGGCTGCCTGTCTCAGAAATCGGCCATGTGATAAGACATTAGCAGGAATTTTGCATTTTAGTCACTTGAATTGGCTTTAAATTCTTCTGAAATACAATTGCCAAAGAGAATATTAACTGACAAAGTATTTCATATGAGATTAATATTCACCTTTGCCTTTTTTACATTCTGTTTTTCAATGGCTATCGGCTGCCTATATTCTTCATGGGTTTTATAAAATCATTAAAGGCATCTACAGTCTGAAGCAGAACAGCCCAAAAATATGGGGCTGTTTTTATAATTTTCTACTCAGTCCTCCACATAAAACTACTAGGAGGAAATAACATACTCTTCCCTATGTGTATGGGAAGAATTAATAGGCAAAAACTATTTTATCAAAAAAGAAACATCATCATTATGTGATGCCAGTAGCATTTCCTCCATTCTTCCATGTTGAATTTTAGTGTAGTGGCAGGCCACTTAAAACAGGTTACAAAGTCACATTGCCAAATTGTTTAAGGTACTTATCAGAAACGAATACACAGTCACAATCTAAAATGAAAACAATTTGGATATTAGGCGAAACAATCTCTCAATTCTTCTCCAAAAGGAACCTAAGCACTCAGCTGAATCATATTTAATTTTCCTGTATCTACAGTATTGCATTGTCCTTCCTAATGTCTTATTTTTTCAGAGTAATTGGAAAATCAGAGTAGCCCTTGTTCCCCAAAGGTGAGTCTTTACGTTCACAAAATGTAAAAAAAAATTTATAAATTTATATTGCTATTTTGATACAGTATTTTTTTACTAATTAGTGTAAATCAATAACTTAAAATACATTCAACTCTTTTTTCCTAAGCACTTACATCTCCTATGAAAAATCTTTTTAACATAGCTTATTTATGAAATTGACATCCAAGTGTCAAAATAACCATGAAGACTTAAATTTTCACACATTGAATTGAGGATTCCATCTGCCTTGGGGCAGCTGGAATGTTTTTTTGCCCTGAAAGAGTGTATATAAAATTATAATTAAGTCTTATTAATGCTGGATTTTCATGCCTAGGACTAGTATAATGTTAAGCCTTTAAGAAATACAAAGTTTTCTATTATTAACTGAGACATTTCAGTGTTAAAGATTAAATAAGCAAGCAAGACTAAATTTATTTACATCATTATCTATGAATAAAAGCCTAATGTATTGAATAATAACATATTCAAATTACAACTTTACAAGCCAGTGCTCCTTATGTAAGAATATTAAGTAAGGTAGCCTGTAGTTACTACATAAAGGAGAATAAATCTTACAGTCTTAGTACAATTAACTTCAAATTCATATTGACTGTTACTGCACTTTTCTTTAATAAAGCATATTGATTAACTACTAAGAAGTATTAAGCAGGAAATACTGTGAGATAGTTTGCCAGATGCTAAAATTTATTTCCATATTTAATGTTGACTACGAGGGAAATTTATTTAGTCTTTAGTGACTTTGTTAAGTGAGTTTTGTGTGATGCTCTAGTTATAACACATGCACCTTTAAGAACAGGAAGCAATAAACATGATGGAGATTAAGACCATTCTACTCGGAAGCAACTTGCAGAAATCCAGTCTGAACACAAGCTTGGGAACTAAGTTTACTAAGTTGAAAAGATATTCCCAAAGTAAATAGAGGTTGACCTCTGCCCACCATGTTTTCTGTAAGAATCAAGCATATAAATTCAGATTTGTTATGAAGAATATCAGCAAGCAAATGTCTGCTACTTCCTACTCATAAGGCCAAATTTATAAACTATTTCCAAGTTACTTTTGAATACTAACATAAAAAAGATCTAACTGAAGACAAGCATGGCTCTCAGTGTGGAATTTGCACTAAAGAACAAAAAATAACTCCTCTGCTTTATTTCCAAGTATTGTCATCAAACAAAATCAAAGTGCAAAATACTGGGATTTCCTCACTCTTATTTTAACCAACTTTGAAACAACAGTCAAAAGAGAAGGCAATTCTTTTCTCTTAGAGATAAATAAGAAGATTTAGATGACTAATTTAGAAAGGACAACAGCAGTGTTTGGACTGTGTGGCTGTTGGTATTTATTAATATTAAATAAAACACATAATTTTCATCTAATCTATACTATCCTACTAAGTCAGTCTGCCATTTTCCAAAAAGTACTGAAGAGGAAACAATTTACTCTCTCATGGCTGAAGAATCAAAGGCTGTGTGTAGATTTTACTGATAGCATCCTAGTCTCCTTGTGATTTTCTTCCAAAATTCTGCTTAAAGCTCTCCTTTACTGCTATGCTGTGACAACAGATGAAAAAGCTCTTATAATAGGCTGCAGATCTATTTATATTGCTAATGCAAATCAAATATTATTTTCTGGCCTTCAATCATTCTTAGTCACAATAATACTACTTTTTTTTTTTTTTTTTTGCTACCTTATTGGTGAAACCTTAACTGTGTTAGGTATGCTACAGACAAGAGACCTTAAGTAAAACTGGTTTCTTCCTGATGTTTGGTGCTGTACAAACACCTGATGCTCCATTCATTCCCAAGAGTTTATTTTATATAGGAATTCAAATTGAAAAATGAAGTGATGGATGAATCATTAAAAATGTCAAATTCATCTTCCATTTAGTGCAAATGGTATGAGTTACTGTGCTTCAGAACATTTCTTTTTTTTTCTGAAACAGATTGTGGTGAAAATAATCTACCACTGCCCTGTACCAAATTCCTTACAGTGCAAAAATTTACAGCTCCTGCCCTCTGAAAAGTTCTTTACAGGGATGAATAACTGAGGCTGGGGGAGCCACTGCAATCTTAGTGCTGCCACAGAGGGAAGACTTGAAATGCAGGAGCTGGACATATACCTCTTTCCACATCATAAAGCTATCAGTTTGACATCATTGTCTTTCAAACACTGGCAGCTGAGACCTACCACTGCCACATGCAATTTATGCATGAGGTTTTCAAAATTAGTATGCATCACTAAAGACATCAGTGAAATTTCTGCTTCTTAGAGGACTTGATATTTTTTGAAAAATAAACTCAGTTTAGTTATCCTGGCTTTTCCAGACAGCAAATTTACAATCAAATGTCTTATTATGTTAGAGGTCTAGGATGTAGTCTAACATCAGTGTTGCAGAAATTGTGGACAAATTGATATTTCTGAGATGTTATGATTTTTGTCTTTTTAGAATATATTTTAGTGTTAATTGACTTAGCATTTGAGACAGACTTTTTCCTACACACTTTCAGTTCTTGGACAGCTGGAGGTAGCATAGCAAATACCTTTGAAACTTCCTCCCCAGCCTGTACTGACTTCCTAGCAAAGGAAATGTGATATCAAGGGGAAAAAAAAGGGGGTGCAGGAGGCACAACAAGATTTCCAGTGCTTTAAAAGAGGAAATGTATGAATAGAATCATTCTTGGTTTCAGTGTTTACAGCTTTACACATGAAAACTGCTGGACAACAGCCTTATCTCATTTTACCATATTAAGGGTGGTGATGCCAGTGCAAAAACACACCTTCTGTGGCCAGTAGAAAACAAATGGGGAGGGGAGGAGATATCCCTTACTTTGAAGTGAGTTTCTAGTAATTCATTACTTTCAGAGAAAAAAAATGGGATGTATTTCCCTGCTTATAATTTTCCAAGAGAGAGAGACATAAAGAAATCATCAGTGTTAAATATTAGAATGTTGAGAGATTGGCAGAAGGTCATTATTTGGAACCAGTGTGTTAAGAATTATGTTTGCACTTAATTATATCTTATAAAAATCTCAAACATAAAAAGACTTCCAAATCTTCTCGAGCTATCTTGATTGCATTTATGAAATGCATCAATACGAAGTTGTTCACTTCCATCATGGCTGCTAGCAAGACGTAATGCTGTTCAGTGGGAGGTTCAAAGCATCTGCTGTGAAAAGCACAGGAGCTGATAAGAGGTGACAATTTACACTCCCATTGATTTTGTGTAAATCAGAGAAGAAAAAGAAAGAAACATTTTCATTTGAGATGGCAGGAGGATGAAAAATAGAATATACATATTACCATTACTGTTTCTGAAACACTACAATTAGCAAAATTGATCTGGATGACCTGGAACTATCCTGTGGATATTAATTAAACACACAGTAGATAGATCACACTAAATGAAAGGGAAAAAACCCCAGGAACTATGAAAGAGGGCTATCATGTCATACTAGCACTGGTCAATATTTTTCAAGTGCAAAGTTCAAAACTGATGGAGATCTATGATTTCATAATCATCCCTACACTTCCCCATCACGCAATCAAGCACCTCTGAAAATTCAAGACTGAAAACATTTTTTAATTTGCCTCCTGAATTGCAAATTTTCTTGAAACTCTAAATACATTCTAAAAGTTGTCATAACCCAACAAGGGAACACAACATCTTGAAATGACAAGTTCACAGGTATGGTCACAGAAACTAATCAGCATCCCCTTTCACACCAATAAAGAAAAATACATATGATTTGTGAGCTCTTAACATTCTTGTGCCACTGTCTGCGATGACAGCTGGGTACCACTAAAGGGAAAAAAGGCTGAACACATGGCATTTTAAATGGGGGTGGGGGGTAAGTAGTGTTAGCTGCTGTAATCACACTATTAATCACACCATTTTGAGTGGCTATTGGTCATTCAACTGCTTATCACATGAACAATGAGGACACAGTTTATCAATAACAAATTACTTCAATACACAAAAATTATTCACTTTTTTCTCTGATGTTTTGTACCTCTCTCTAATAGGAATGTAAGGATTTTGTTGAATTTCACCCTGTTTCTTCAGGCAGCATCATTTGATAACAATGACGTATTTCAATTCCTCAGTCAAATAGTTCAATTTACTTGTTTTAAGAAGCAAAAGAATTAATTTCAGAATTTTTTTAAAAGCGTGTCTTCAATTTCTAAGTGTAAAGCACCCTAAACAATTTGAATCATACAGTAGAAGTATTGATTTTACGTTCAGGAAAAAAACCCACACCAAACCAAACCAAAACAAAAAACAGAAAACTGACCTGTCCTGTACTTTCCTATTTTATCTTTCATTTACAAATAATAAAATTCAACTGAAAAAACTTCTGTAATGAGATACTAATCTATTTATCTATAAATAGAAGTGTGTATACACATGAAGCACATATATCCTCTTTTAATGTTCTCATGACTATATACTGTGCTTCTAGATCAAGTCAAGACCATAAACAATTCAAAGCTGCATTCTGTCTAAATGGGTCACATATAATGAGAAAGCACGACATTTGCATGTAGGAAGCAGATTGATCAGGGAGCAGAAAAATAGAATACGGCATCAGTGCAGAAAAATATTCCTTTGCAGGCAATTTATGCTAAATTATTTGGCAACTTCCAATATCTTTCTCAAAAATGGAAGTAAATTCAAAAAATATAAAATCAAAAGAATAAAAATTTAATGTAGTAAATATTCACCAGGATTAACCTTTGTGCTTGCAGTAAAGAAAAATGAAAAAAGCCTTGGTTCCTTTCACTGCAGTTATGTCGCTTGTATAGAATAACACTTAAGTGAAAAGACTGAAAGCACTGTGTCTCCCAAAGATCCACACATTAATTAATTGTCCACAATCACTTTAAATTGGACCCTTAAGTGCTAACATATCCCACAACATTCAGTTGTTTTCAACCAGAAGCCATGGAACAGAAATGCTCAGAACATGCTGTGTACATCTTGCTAAAGCAATTTCAGCTGCAGCCTGCAAAATTAATTTCTGCAAAATGCAAATATGTGCCATGCAAATATTAGAATGATAGCAAGTCTGCTGCAACACATTACAAAACCAAAGTGGCAAAAAGGCACAGGGAAATTTCAATACTCCCTAATACATACAAAATACACCCCATGTCTTTGTTCAGTCTGGATTCTCATTCAAGGTGTAAATACTGGATACATTGTTAGAAATCCAACGGCAACCAGCTCCAAATATTGTGTGAGTAGCTCTCTCATAGTTCACACTAGACTCCCTTGACCCAGCTAGACAAGCGTGAAAACGTGAAATAAATGAACATTAACAAAGACTAGTCTGGAAAGCAGGCTGCATTAAATGCTCGCAACATTATTCGTATAGATGCAAAATTTGCTACCTAGATTCTTTCTATACTAGATATCAGCTGGCAGTCACTGTATTAATGCTATGTGCTACTGCAGAGAGAAAAATGAAATAAATTATATGAAAATAATATGTCTTTCCTCATCTGCCACGTACAGATATTCCCCAACCTTACATCGTGCTGCTAAGGCAAATAAGAAACAGCAAAATAATTATCTGCATGCAAAGAAAAAGCAATTTTAACACAATACCTTTCTGTGTTTGTCCCTCTTCCATATTCTCTTCCATGGCTACCTTTCCTCACTAGAAACAGCTACAGAGAATTAATCGAAAGCTTCAGTCAGATGTAGGAAAAAGTGTGGATTTTTTTTTCCCTGGGAAGCTCCAACAGCAGAGGCTTAGGCAAGTCCTCAGAGCTTAGCTAAGGCTCCCTCACTCTCCTTGTTTGCTTGGAGACAGGCTGTCAAGTGTAATTTCATTCAAATTACTCTTCCGTGAAGATTATCAATTTTTCTTCTCAAAGCTGCCCATTGTGTACCACTGTAAGCAGGTATTCAAATGAACAGCCTGTGAATTTTGGGGGGAAATTTGGTCTGAGCCCTTATGGCAATGACACCGATTCATAAGCCTCACTTTGCATATAAAATGGAGTAAAGAAATTGAGGTTTGTATTGAAATCTGTGTTTAAATTGAAAGCAGGCTGTACTGAAAACAGATGGAGGAGTGTCTTCCTAAGGGGAAGCAGACCACCAACCCATAATTCCCCCTATTTGCTACTGAAGTGGGAAAGCCCAAATGCCTGTGGGTTCTTTATGCTGTATTACTTGTCTTTCTCTCTCTCTCTCTCTCTTTCTCTCTCTCTCTCTCTCTCCCCCCGCCTCTCCCCCTCCTCCTGTATCAGCACATTTAAGAATAATATGACTCTTCACTTCCCTTCTTATATATCTGTATCATCAGGAACAAACAACAAATATACACTATTGCCCTTACAGTGTTCTAAAAATTATCTCTATAGCAATACAATTTTGTGTGTATGTATACGTGTTTACACACACAAGCACAATTTAACACACGACATTAATCTGCAAATTTTATGCACTGTACACATTCTCATTGTCAGAGTAAACAGGAATTTAGAGGCAATTCAGAGGTTTAAAACAGTTCTTGCATCAATTCTTTTTTTGATTCCTCGTATCTCTAATTAGCTTTCTTCAAATCTCTTTTAAAACAACCAGATCTTAAAATAGTGAAGCACTACATGTGGATATGTACATGAGGAAGCACATACAAACACATACACTGCTAGGAGTTTGCTCTGGAAAAACCTAGGTTAAATGCACTGTTAGGGCACCTACTAATTTGGGGAGCTCTGCAGACTGATTTGGAATGCAAATTGTACGCTGCAGTCTAGCAATAAATTAGCATTTTTGTACCTTAGTCTACAGAGAAATATATCATTTTAAGACTTCCATTATTTCACTAAAAGTGAAAACTGAACACAATTCCTATTTTTCTCTGCAGGTTTGACTTCTCATCCTTCTGGAGGAAGTGACTAAATCTTAAAAATAAAAACTATTATGGCTGAAAATTCCTATTAACATATAAATGATAAATAGCTCATCCATTTATTTCATGCTACCTAAATACATTGACTAAGTTCTACCTTCTGAGCCACAAAAATGAAGTTGTTTACTTTGGCTGGTTGGGTTTTGTTTGGGGTTTTCTTTAGGGAGGGGCTTGGGGAAGGTTATTTTTGGGATTTTTTTTTTTTGTTTTTTTACCTTTTGCATAAAAATCTCTTCAAATCTGGTTTGTATCAGAATAATTATAATGTTTGAAGTTAAATACACATATAATTAAATAACTAATTCATTATTTATAACTCAACACATTTCCCACCTTTTTTTCCCCTTTTGCTTCATGTTTCAAGGGCTCCATTTTCTGGAATAACTGAAAAAAGATATATATCAGTTGTTTTAGCTCTCAGATCTAATAGATCATTTAAAAATCAACACACTAAGAAGGTCTATATGTATAGAAGTGCTGCAAACACCATAGGATCTAAGCATCTTCCATCTTTCTAGGAATTATTCTTTTAGACAGTTTTTTAAGAGAGGCATATTTCCTTTAAAACAGATCCCCTGTGTAAGTTTCCTCTGCTATTCTTTCTATTCAAAACCTTTTCTTACATAAGGATTTCACAAATCTTCATATTTCAAAGAGGTTCTGGCAAATATTTTACCTGGCAAATTGCTTCTAAGTTGCGTTTCTCAATAGCACCAAATATTTGAGGTGACCAACATCTTTAACAGCAATGTTGGCAACAATGGAATATATAGGTCACTGATGAAGTCAAATTACATTTTTCCTTGAAACAAACATACAAACTTTTTTCAAACCTAACAGGAACCTAAAAGAAAAAAAGGTTGGAAGAAGATAACTAGGAGAAGATACAATAAATATGGCACGATCTTGAGAGACATAAAAAGGTGAAGAAGAAACAACTTGTTCAATAAAACGGACAGGACTGCAAAGAAAGTAGGCCCAACAAAGGCATATTACACAACGTGTATTTCAGTTCTGGAAACTTGTAGCAGGCTGTTGTAGAGGGAGAAAAGAACCCAACAAAATAACAAGGAGAATCTGAATCACAAGGCTCCATGGATGTGAGATCCCTGAGCTGCAAATTACTGGGGAGTAGAGGAATATTTTGTGAAAAAGTTTTAGCCATTTCTTATGCTACTTCCAAGGCAGACTGCTTTTGGCACAAATGTATGAGACGTTAAGCTGAATGAATCCTTTATCTACTTCCCACTATGGTCATTTTCACATCAGGTTCACACACACCTTAATTTTAATGACAGGATTTTTAACTTCCTAAAAAGCCTACTACACTCACATGCCGAAGGTTAAGATGAAATCACTGCAATTAATGAAGCAAAGTATAGCATTGACAAAAACTGGCTTTAAGTTTTACCCCCACCCCTACAATAATATATTTTTCTCTGTAAATATTATTGTTATGAAGATACTGACAGGTCCTCCTGTTAAACAGCAATTCCTCCAAACTATATAATTGCCAAAATTCCTTCTTTACAGGACCCTTGCTTAGTTTCAGGTGCTATTAACTGGTCATCCACACAGCATGTGTGAGAGTGAGCAACAAAGGGAATGTGAAAGATATTTCATGTAAGCTTGTTTAACTCCACTTGATTAACAGGGTTAAAACATAAATATGCCTCCTCAATGTTTCCTTAGATCTGCTCCAAGGACCTTTGAAGATTAAATTATGAATAGATGTTAATCCTAAAGCCAAAGAACAGAAAAGCTCTGCAATTCTTACACAGAATAACAATCCAATGCAGAAAATGCCAACCGTATGTGACTTTCTAAGCAGCAACCAGAGAGGCTTTCTTTCTTCAGCATACTGGAAAAAAAACATCTACCACCAATGAAACATAAACTACTTTAAAACTGTACAGAGAATCTACACAAGCTTCTGTTTCTGGAAACAATTCTAGCACAGAAAAGAGCTATGTTAGTGGGAACTATATTTGACTGCATAAAATTCCCTTTTCATGTGAAATGAGATTATTGGTGCAAGCGGTCATTGGACAACCATGCCAATTGTAAATGGTAAGGCAAGACAGAACATCCAACTGTATAATGAGACTAAATAAACAGTTAATCAAGAGAATAATTGGAAGCTGATGACATTAAGGGATCCCCTGGTGTCCATTATGATATTATGAAATGTAGCTGAGCACTTACAGCTTTAAACAGCATGACAAACACCTGACTTTTACTCCCAGTTTTGTATGGCCATCAAAGCAGTTTACCATTCCATTCTTCAATCATATCGATTTTCAACAACATAATAATTATAATGTTGTGGTGCAGTGAGGTCTTGATCATGACAACATAATAAACTTGATTATGAATACATAATTTAAAAGCACAAAATTATTTATGTTGCTAATTCTGCTACCTCAATAACCAAGCAAGAAAAATCAAAAGCCAGCTCAGATTACTTCAGCTATTTTGCCTATGACTGCAGGAGGAAGTTGTGATGGATATGGGGAGTGAAGCAATAAGTGTTCTTTGTGCTTCGAGGGAATTCACTCTGGACTAATGCCAGTCAGGTCCTGCAGACAGACTGCCCTTCAGGAGTTGGAGTGGTGTGCAGTTCACTCCTGGAAAGCATGTTCTGGATTTATTATATGAAAAAATATAATGCATATAAAAACATTTATGAAAGCATAAATTATAAAACCAATTTATGTTCTTAGAGAATATTCTATGATGCAAACCAAAATACAGCAGGTGAGGAAAAAGTGGGACATGCATTTTAAAAGTTCACTCCTAAACTCACCTAAACACTAATGTAAATGCATAGGTAGTAAATATTTTATGTAAATTAGGCAGCATATTATAGAAATCTGGAAAACACACACAGAAAAATTAAAACTGGTGCTCCAATTTTCTATTTAGAGTACTGCACAATTTATATTTTGTACTCAAAATAGAAATGTAACTATAAAATAATGGCACATCACATTTCATCTTTGGAATAACCCAACAGAGTGATCTTGAAGGACTCATTGGGAAGCTTTAAGACTTCCAAAATGTCTCTAAATATCTGCTCTGGGATGTCTATTTCATATCTACATCTCCATGAGATACTTACAGAATAATAAATCAAGAGCACATGGCCCTGAGTTTAACTCATAGCAGACACTCACACAAGTGTCCAGGGAAAGGAGAAATGCTTAATGACATGAAAATTATCAGAATTAGTGGGGAAATGGAATGTTTAAAGAGGAAGGAAGAAAGTAGAAGGCAAAATGTAACACTAGCAGAATATTGCTTCTTACCCCATTGATGGGATTTGTATAGTTCTACTAATTCCCAATAATTATTTTTCCTGAGGAAATTACATTCTACTAGAGGAGCAAACTTCCAGTTTAAAATAGACAGCTGTCAAGAGATAGCAGCATGGTCATACAGCCTAAAGAAATTTCAGTACAGGGCTTCACCTGATAGAAAAAGTCTCTTACTACTTTTTGTGCTCAAATCTGGATGTTACATTTGACAGAAGAATAATGGACATATTTTCCTTGATGACCTTAATTTATTCTCATTTCTTTCTGCATTCTTCTATATTCTAACGTGTCTAGAAACAGAAATTTTATTGAAGAGGAGGGTAAGAAGACAACCTCCTTGCATATAGCCTCATTATATTTCATACTAATAAACATGAACATCATTATTGTATTCAGAAAATTAACCTCTTTGTGAAAACCTCATCTGGTTAAAAAATTCCTTCACTGAGATCTTTCACCACTTCATATGATATTCAGACTTAAAACACAAAAGATAAGAAGCAACCTGCTTATATCAGTATTCAAATATATATTTCATATACGCTATATCGATCAAGAGGAGAAAGATAATAAAAAATTATTAACAGTGTCTCTGATTCAGAATACCAGTCTTAATATACCTCCAGACTATTATTTGGAGCTATTTTAAGTATCATCTGTAATTTAAAACCTTCAGTCTGACTGGATATATTTCATGATTCTTACTGGTTTTATTTTGAAAATAAGTAAAATTTTCCAGAGTAAAATTAGTTAACACTGTCAATATAAATCCTTTAAAATTCTGAAGACTTTCAATCATTTTGATTCCTAAGACTAAGAAAATTATGCTTTTTATATCTTGAGATTGATATTAGTTGTCCATATTCCCAAAGGATACTGCTGCTCATTCAGTAAGGTTTAACTCTGAAAAGATGCTCCTGGTTGATGGATTAATCAAGAACTGAACTTGAATGCCAGTATAATTGAGGGAGATGCCAAATAATACATTTCTACATATGGGTTTCTAAATATTATAGCTAGATCCTCCACATGGATACTCTAGACCTCAGCAGTAGGCCTATAAGTATATTTAAAGCACAACAACAGATAGCTGTTCATATCCTCTTTCAAAACTGGACACAAACTATGATATAAGCACAGCATTGTGATCATCCAACAGAGCCTTTTTCACCCCAGACAGTGCTATAGCAAGTGGATATACTAATAAATACCCAAACAGATATGTATTAGATCAAATTATCATAAAAAGAACATTTAACAGAGTAGCATACTCAGCACATACAGTTATAGCAGACCCTGCTTTTATCAGGGGACTTGGACAGCAGTATTTTCAGAGGACTTCTCCAAACCAAAACACTGTGATTGTATTCTAAGATTTCTTACTGGTATAAATATCACTGAAATATTCCATATAGTTTTCAGTGCCATCAATGCGAAGTTGTTGCTGAAAACTGGAAGTACTTCAAAACTTGCCACAGGCACTCCTTCAGTTTAAAAATGTAAACTGTTAGTATGGTAAATTTAAGGATAAAGGTAAGGGGCACCTATGTTACACCAGAGTATCTACAAAAAACCAGATCTACTGGGAAGTTGTTAAAGTTAAGTCGATGTTAGTGGATTTTGAAGCTAGATATTCAAGAATAGAAATTATATTCAAATTATTTCTTCCAAACACTAGAGAAATTAGCCAAAATTGGATTCTTGGACCCACACACACACAAAACTAAATCATAATTTGTGTTTTCTTATTTAAACGTTAATTTAATTAGGTCACAGGAATTCTCTGACTGATACTTGCATTATGCAGGAGTTTGAACTAAATGACCACATTATACCTTTCTGGGTTTTAATCACTTAATTATTTAAAGCTGTAATCACGTTTGCTGAGAGATTTTATACCTTAATGTGCTCTGAGATTCCCTTGACTTTTGTGGTCTTTGTACACCAAAGTGTTCATTCAAATAACTTCAAAATTTTGAGGTCTGATGAATAGAAGAATTATTTACAGCCAAACCCTGTCCCTGCACTCCACAGCCCCAAGGTATGCACCATGTTCACACCAAGAGCATTGTTCAAGTGCTTCTTGAAGTCTGTCTGGTTTGTGCTGTGACCACTTCCCTAGGGAGTCTGTTCCAGGGCCCAAACACCCTCTGGGTGAAGAACCTTTTCCTAATTCCAGCCTGAAACTCCTGCACACAACTTCAGACCATTTCCCCAGGTTCCATCACTGGTCACAAGGAAGTTGTGAACTGCAATGGGGTCTCCCCTCAGTCTTATTTAAGCTGAACAGACTAAGTGACCTCAGCTGCTCCTCATACAGCTTCCCCTCAAAACCCTCCACTATCTTTGTAGCTCTCACTTGAATGCTCTCTAGTAGCTTTATACCCCTCTTACCCTGTGGTGCCCAAAACTGCCCCCAGCACTGTAGGTGAGGCTGCCCCAGCTCAGAGTAAAGCAGGACAGTCCCCACCCTTGCCTGGCTGGTGATGCTGTCCCTGATGCTCCCTAGGACATGGTTGGCCCTCCTGGCTGCCAGGGTTCTGCTGGCTCAGGCTCACCATTGACGATGACCCTCAAATCTCTCTCCATGGCGCTGCTCTCCAGCCTCTCATTTCCCAGTTTGTATGTACATCTAGAGTTGCAGGTCCAAGGTGCAGGACCTGGCTTTGCCTTCCTTAAAATCCCAATTTACTAGCATATGCACACTTAGTACTCTTTTGACTCCTGAATCCAAGGCATTAATGAAGATGTCCCCAGTCTGATGTCACCCCATTCACTGTAACCCTTTGTGCCTGACCCATGAGCCAGTTGCTCACCAATCGCATTATATCCTTTTCCAGCTGTGTGCTGGACATTTTGTCCAGAAGGATCCTGTGAGAGACAGTAACAAAAGTCTTACTGAAATACAAAATGATCATATCCACTGGCTTACCTTCTTCATCTGGTGGATTACCTTGTCATACAAGGATGCCATCAGGTTGGATAAGCAGGACTTTCCCCTCATGAACCTGTACTGGCTGTGACTGATGACTGCAATGCTGTTCAGTAACACCCAGACTGATCCCTTCCATGATTTTGCCAGGCACTGAAGTGAGACAGGGTTCATTTACAGTAGATTCTTTGTGTAGATGCCAGCTACATTTTTGCTAACACTTGACTTTTCTCCAACTGCGTCCATTTCGTCCAAGCTCTGAAAGGAATAAGAAAGGACAAAACAAGCCAAAAAAAGGGAGATTTAGCAGTTGAGTGAAAAAAAGATAAATAAACAAAAGGCTGCTGGGTGGGTCCTCCCATTGACATAGAAAGCTTATGATTTATGGAGAATTGTCAAGCTGAAAAAATCATAGATGTTTAATGATTATTATAATGACAATTTTAGTTGCCTTATTTTTTGAAACTTAGGAGACCACAAATATACAATTTGTAAAATAATACAAGTTAGACTCTGCTTATAACAGTTTACCAGCAAGCTTTTTACTGCTTAGCATACCCCCTAAGGAGCAATGCATGCCTGTCTCTTATAGCTTAAATGCAACAAATGCAAGGACTCTAAAACAGACATCATTGTCATTCCCCTAGAGAAACTGTCATGCCAAAAAAAACCCCAAAAATGAATTTTTTTGAAAGAAAAATTGCAGATTTCTAACATTGTTCGAAGCTCTAGAGATGAAGTACACTTAGATATATAAATACGCATGTATGTGTATATGTGTATGTATCTATATATGTAAATTTATGCATATAAACACACCCATACACATATATACTCCTATGTAGTTCTATTCAGATGCAAAGTGTCCAACAAATGAGACCTTTATGCAATATGCATGCCCCTCAACAAAAGGCATGTAAATTATGTCCTGACAGAACATACACTGAGTGTTCCACTGCATCCCTCACCCCATCCCTTTATTATTCCTAGGAAATCAGAGAGAGAGATTTAAAAACCATAACTGAAACTGAGTGTTCAATTACAGGCTACAAAAGGACAGTTTATAAATATCTTCCATGAGCTCTGGTTTACTGATGCTGGTTCAGTGAACTCCCTGGATCCTGTAATCCCTTTTTTAATCTCTGTTACTTACTTACTGCCTTTGAAAGACTCAAAGTAGCATTCAATTTTCTTATTACAACAGTACAAGTTAGGGGAAATAAAGATTAGCAAAATACTTTTTCTTTTTTTAAAGTGGCACATTTTGGGTGGTATTCAAGCTAAGATTCCATTACAAATTCTAATTGCAATCTCTTAATACAACATAATTAGAAGATCTTCCTAATCTGGAAAACTAAATCACATAAATGGATTACAGATCAGTTTTCAGATGACCAAAAGAAAAAAAAAAGGTTCCCACAAAGAGAGTAAAAGCTATCAGATGTCTAAAACACAGCAAACCAAACCACATTTCCTGAATTATCACCTTTACTCTAACAGAAGCAAACAAGTTACTGGTTTAGATATGTTATATATATCAGATTTCCCTAAGTCTTCTTTGCACTTATTAAAACATACACCCTACACTGTAGAAATTTTAGCAAATAAAGGTATCACAATTTTTTTCCACTAATCCTTGCATAAATGTAATAATTTTAAAGTCAGCACTTACTGTGGTAATGGATTCTCAGGAAGTTTACCAGTCTGTCTCTCAGACTATGGTCCAAATAACAGAAAAATCTGGGCTGAGTAAAATTAGGACTTTTTAAAAGTTGTTATGCTCATGACAGTTTTCCTACTATTATTTTACCATTAAGAATTCAAGTGTGGATCACAGTAAAATGAACACTTTTTTTCTGAATTGTGTAATGCCTTATAACCATGAAGATTGTCTGCATTTCTAAATCTATCTGCTAACAATGTAGATCATAAGAATGCATATCTACTCCAAAAACTATGTTCTTATCACTTAAAAAATATTTTGCATACTTAGCACATAAAGCCTAAAAGAAGTAACATCAAATGTTCAGGTGTGAATTAACCACTGGCATAATGTTTGAAGGATATATTTAATAAGGTACTAACTTGCTATGTGTCTTTTTAATTATCTTGCACTGGCAAGATTTTTTTCTTTTTTTTAACATTCTGTTTATACCTGTAATAATAATAAGCATCAAAATATCATACCTTTGCTTTGTTTATTTTTAAAGTGAAAGAGCAATTTACTTATATAAAAATTTAAATATAGTTTTGCCCCAAGTGAAGACACTGATGAACTGAGTACATCAATACAGAAGGAAAACAATCAGTGAGACAATGAGGCATTAAATTTCAAAATATACAGCAACACACAGAAAAGCTAAAACAATGCAGAGAAAAAGAGTATGACAATCATTGTTTTACTAAAGTTCATATGGGAAACCTTAAAAATAAGGAAACTTGTTAACAAAGAAATGACCAGGACAGCTAAAAAGTTAAGTACTCAGAAGAGGCATAAAAATCCTGAAAGTGGGGGCACAGCATGCAGCTAAAGATTTGAGAAAGAGTAGAAGCTAGCTTAGACACACATGGGTTTTGCAGATTTTTCCCCATGTTTTTCATTCTCAAAGCAGACTATAGTAACTTATAATAGTTTGCAAGATCTACCTCTTAGAACTCAGCTGAAGCTGTTATTCACTGCATACCTATTTCATTATAATATGAACTTTGGATAGAAGGGTGAAATATCATATCAGAGCAAAAAGAATGGTAGATGTAAAATGAAGGTTTTCCCATGAAAAGAGACAATATGCAAAAGAGATCATACTTGTTTCTCAAGTTTTAACCTTTCTCACCTTTTCTTGGAAGCAGGGAACCTGTGTCTTCACGGCAGAGGCTCAAATTATTCACAACCTGAATCATGCTTTCTCTCTGTCTCTGAATCAGCACAAAAATGTTCATGTGCTTATTTTTGCAGGTATTACTTGTGCTTCAGCTCATTTGAATACATACTTACAGAAAAACTGCTATGGGGAACCATTCTGAAGCCATAATGAGGAATTAGTAATGCTGAGGTATATGCTGACCCAGCTAAGCCTTCCCATCTAGTACCCATATGTCATCCCAAGTGGCCACTGAATGACCCCCATGCTCTGTCCTGCCATGGTGGCTTGCAGGTGTCACAGGAGGATGTACAGATGTTACAGGAGGATGTACAGATGGTCCTGTCTGATGTTCTAACGTGTATTACATGTCCTTCATGGGCATTTCACGCTCATTAGATCACAAATTATTGGTTTTATTGTGATGAAGCAAACCATTTCTAACTGATAAATTTAATGGTGAGGAAGAAAACTATAAAAGCATGGCAGGTGGTGAGGTGTGTTGAACCTCACCACGGATGGAAATTCTGTGCAGTGTGTCATGGACATCTTGAAGAGTTCTGTCTGTTGCAGACATGCCTCAGGGGTACCTGGCATCAGAACTGACACAAGATTAACTCATTAATGTCACCTTTAAATTATGCTGTAAATAGCATTAACCACTTTTATGTTTGAATATTTTTTCTTATCAATATCCAGAAAAAACAAGTATGAAAGAACTGTTAACAACATGACACTGTATTTAAGCACAAAGGAAAAAAAATCCTGTTCAATGACAGAAAACAGACACAGTAGAAACTGGATTGCTTTCATGGCCTCCATCAGTAACTTTGCAACCCACATCTGTATGAGATGGAAAGCGTTAACAACATCTAGTATTTAGTCCTAGTATTTGGTATTTAATCAAATTTTTAACTTTACCATTGCATTCTTCATTGCCATGCTGCCTTCTTTGCCCTGCCAGACTGAGACTCTGTACCTATAAGGTGAAGTACATGCCCAGTATCTTCTTATCTCCCAATATTTGTTTCTTCCTCAGCCTTTTAGCCATCAAACTCTAGTGGACATAAAAGGGAAGTAAAATGATGATAAAGGAAGTATAACTTTTCTTTTATGAAGCACAACACTGCCAGTACAAAGCTAAACTTAAAAAAGAAGTCTATAAAAAGCAAAAGCAGAACAAATAAACCTACCAAAAAACAAAAATCCTCATTTCCATGACAACAGAAACACATCATTAAGGGCCACTAAACTTCAGAAGCAGTTTTTCTCTAACAGACAGCACATTAACTGTTTGGTTTTTTTAAGCAGAGAAATTCTTCCTCTGGAGTCTTCCCATAAACAAACTGATAACGGAACACAAGACAAATGGTTAGTCTTGATATGTAAGAAAGAAAACCTCACTAAGTGGCACCTTTAGGAAAGAAACAGACCTATTGTGTACAATGTTGAATATATTTTCTCTCAGAAGTCAAAAAATAAGTTATAAAACTATCATAAAGCTACAAAATCTCTCTCACACAATTTATTTGGCTTTATGAAGTTCATTTACAAAATAAGTCCATATAATTTTGCTCTTCAGAGACTGTTCTGCATGGTTATTTAAATATATATATGTGTGTGGATATGTATATGTTTAAATATATATAAAATGTAAGCAGCCACAACTTTTTCATGGCAGTCCCCCAATATTTTGCACATCTATTTAAGAACACACTTATGCTATGAAGATGGAAAGAGAATCAGTCTCTCCTAACAAGCAAAATATACCAGTCTTCTTATGTCACTATAACTGTATCTAAACTGTCCCTTTTCAGAGATCCCTGTTTTGTGCAAAATCATCATTTTAGCTTTACCTATTGAAACACATGATCCCTTACTTAACACTGTTTAGAAAAATAAAATAAATAAATAAAAACAACTTCCCAATGTTATTTCCATCTTGTTATTCTTCCCAAGTTCTCCCAACTTAACAAAATTCCAGAATTTCAGCTGTATGTCAGGTTTATTAGCTGGACATTAGCCAGTCCCAAGCAGTCTGCTATATCTTTCCAATACCACAATTTCAGAACCCAATCCAACTTTATCATTGACGGCACTGCTTTGCACTTTACCAATGTCATCCACAAAAAAAACCTTCTTTCATTTACCAGCTTTCTATCGTATCAACTAGTATTCCCAGAATTCATGCCTATCTCTGCCTTGCAAGGTGACCACTTTAAATTATTTCCACCTTTATTGATTTTTGTCCTAATTTCAAAAATAAAATTCACTTCTTCAACCATTCTAAAATTCTAATAAGTGATCACAAAATGCAGAAACATTTTAAAAATGCTGGCAAGGTACACTGCTAAACTTGAAAAATTATGTACTCTAAGTCAGAGTGGTTATCATGCTCCATTTGAGCAGATGATCAACAATGACTTGACACATGACAATTTTCAGAAACAATGCATCTTATTGCTACATCATTATAATATATTGCTATGCTATATTAAAAAATATCTGCTCAAGCCCTAACAAAGTATCAGAGTCATTAATTGAATATTTTTAGCTGACTGCTTTTTCTATCTAATTAGAAAAAAAGTCATACCTCATCTTTCCAAATGGCCTCTGAACAGGGAGGATAAGCAGTGCTTCAGCAGAATAAAGATTGAAATAGCTTCCTAACCAAATTATAATTAAGAGATTGAGGCAGAGGTAAAGAAAAGAATGTTTGATGTTAGAAACTAATTATTAAGCCAAAATTATTTTGGAACATAATAAAAAGACAACATATTCAAATCCACATACCATTCCATAAAGACAACCAGAAGATACAGGGTTGCTGAGGAACCGGATCCTCCACCTGAAAACCTGAGCATCTAATATCTTATCAGCTAGAATTTACTGTATGAAAATAATATCTATAGCTGATCCAATGCAGATATACATAAGTCTGTTACAACTGTTTCTGTGTGTGGATAAGCGTTGCAAATCCATATTTAGATATTTTGAAAATTGATTATTTAATTATTTTTACTTTTCAAAAAAATTATTTTATTTTACACGTATATGTTCTCTTTTTTTACACATATGCAACCAGCCTAGTTGTAAACCAAGACTAAGGAAACTACAGAGCCCTTTCTTTCTTATCTCTTATTTAGTGCTTGTGTGAGTGAGTGAGCAAGCGAGTGAGTGAATGAGTTATGAGAGTTTCTTCAGGGCATTTTTTCTGTTTCACATTTCTATGGACAGACCAGTATCTGCTTCCTTTTTCTTCCCTCTAAAACACAGTCCCAATTTCGTTGACTGACTAGCACAGTGCCTGTAGCTATCTTTACTGAAAAATTGTCAAAACAAGCTATCTGGTGACTCTGAAAAACCTCTTTGTAGTGCAGTATTTTGTGAAATGCTCATAGCAATATGATTTTAGCAGCAAACTTCTTTGCTAGCTGTCCAGCTTGCCGTGGTTCTTGGGCAAAACAGGCCTCTCCCTACATACTCAATGTCCAGAGTTGTGTTGTTTCTAAGCAAGCATTCATTTTCAATAGTGTCCTGTTGGGCCCAATGACATCCCATTCTGGAAGCTTCTGTCCTGTTTAGGACACCGTCATGAGCTGTGATGCATGCATGAGCTCATTTTTGTGTTCACCACTTAGTACCTGTAAGCCGTATTTCTGTGAGTATGGCTGAGCTGCTGAGGAAGGCGATTTGCCTTGCTTGGGCTGGTGTTAATTAGGACAAATGCAAGTTTTTGGGGAGCAAAAAGATTGTTTTGAAGAGCAACTTCTAACCTTCATTTGGAAAAAGCTTATAGAAGTCAGAAAGGATAACAAAAAAAAAGAAGACTTGGGGAAGGAACACACCACACACCATAAATGACTCAAACTTTTCCTAGGAAAACTACCAAGGACTGCATTGTTTACTATAACCAAGAATGAAAAGATATTGGACTAAAAAGTGAAGAAGGACAAAGGATTAAACACATTAATATTTAACAGACAAGAGATCTGAATCATATATTTTATATATATAGTTTTGTCTCAGAAAATTATGTATTTACCTTTGTAAAGTGTCCATACTTTAAGAAGTGGTACTCTGCTAGAATCCTGTCAAATGAACAAAACTGGAAAACATTATGCAAAGATGTCCCAGTCTCCCACATTCTAGTAAAGCCTGAATTCACACACGTCTTCCTCTGCAAGAAGTGGAGGAGGAAATGGGGCTATTGGGAAAAAATACTAAAAACAAACAAACAACCAAACAAAACAAAACAAAAACACAAACAAAAATGCCAAACAAAACAAACAACCAAAGCAAACAAAAAAAAAGCCCATAAAAACCATAGAATAAATATTTTCAAGACAAATATTTCTGTTTGATTTTCTTATTAAGTATCAAATAAACAAAAAAAAAAACAATTTCAAACATTTTCTATAAAACTTATTTTAATTCTTAAATGATAATGATTTCTCGTATTTGGGATCAATTTTCTACTAATAACATAATACTGTATCATTTTTCTATCTCTTACAATAAAAACCAATAGCAAATCCTGCAGTTTTATGAATTCCAAAAGGGTCAAGACCAAGATATTTGTTTAACTAAGACAGGACAGCAACTTGGTGTCCTCTCACAAATTTTTCTTAAAGATTACATGAACAGCATAGAAGACTATACTAGAAAACATATAAGTTTCACCTCAGACCAAAAAAAAAAAAAATTTACAAATGAAGTTTTGGTTCCATGACCGCATTATTCCCTCATTTGTCCATTTTCCGGAGGGACTGCCAGGGTGGACTACTATCTCCCACAGTCTTGCCATTGCCCTACTATCTGTTTCTTTCTAGTGCTATATTTCACTATAATTTTCATGCTTTCTGTTATACTTCCACAGTGGACGAAAAGATGCCACTAAAATAGTGTTACAGCTTGCAAATCCACTGAGAGAGAACTGCTGAAGCTTTGTTGATGGTTACTTGAAGAAAAACTGCCTTGAAGATGGTGTTAGGGAGCATTGCTGTGAGCAATGAATAAACATCCTTTCACTCCTTCTCCCTGACATCAAGCAACAATGAGAAAGGGAAGTCAGCAGAGGTCACACACAAATGTGAAGAGCTCTGTAGAAACATCTTTGGATTCTAATCTGGACTGACAGCTATCCTATTCTTTATTAGTGTTATGTATAATGGACACATAACTCCTGCTTCAAAGTCAGAATAACTCCCTGTTTGAATGTTTTAAAGACAAAATTAGTAGGCCTCATTCTAGCCTCCTGAACCAAAGTACACAAGAATGAACAATCTACTTAGGCAAGTAGTGGTTCAAGACAACATGCCAAAAAATACAGCAAAAATGCCCCAAAGTAAATTGAATTATTTATGCAATTCTAAGAGAATTAACACATCTATTACATGTATGACCTTCAGGAAATTATTAATATTAATATTAATCTATACTTTTATACTGTTGAGACATTATAATATGTGGATTGCAAAGAAAAATAAGGTAACCTTCCACCAAATGGAGAAATTGTTTTCTATAGATGTTTCATTGTCTTAGATATTTAATTTAACTGTAATTGATATAATCACACATTTATTTTCACAATACAAATTAGATGTGTATTTATGCATTTTTAAAGTTAATTTTTCATGCCTTTTCAGTTGTAAAATTTCACAGATATTAATTCTTTTATCCATATCCTTCCCCAGTTCAGCATACATGTCAGACCTCAAAGTTAATTTCTGCAACAGAAACTTAAATATCATTTCTAATCTGGTATATTTTTTCTCTATTAGCCCTTGGAGAAGAACACTGCCACTAATCCAGTAAGAGGTAAGATTTCTAAAAAAGCATCTAGGCAATGATGCAGAGCCCTCAAGATGGATAGAAAAGCACTGTGTCCTCTTGGGTCTCAGAACAAGATAGGTCTGCAGGCCCTTTCTCACTGGAGCTGTAGAAAGAAATGGCAAAAATGGTCCTTCTGGAGAAAGAAGAAAGGCATCATTGCAAGTATAGCATTTCTAGGGACTTCTAAACTCTCTTTTGGTGATGTCCCATGCTGGTATAAGTCTTGTGCAAAGGGGAGAGATTTAATGGCTAACAGATGAAAAAAGGGACAGCTTATATTAAAGGAATATGCTCAAAACATTTAGAATTCCCATGAAGTCTCTTTTCAATGGCTACTGAATGTTTGCAGAACAATGCACCATAACACAGTCCTGTTTCTGCAAACACTCTGCTGTTACTGCAAACCATGCTATCAAAAGCCAAAACACTGATGGCTGGGCTTGGATGGCACAGAGACCGCAGTGTTGCAGAGGCTCATACACTGTACAGATAATGCCCTAAAGTCCCACAGGTTTTACCTCTTCCGATTTCAAATTTTCAACCATACATGCGGAGCAGTTTGAATCAACATAGTAACCAAAGGTGAAGTCTTGGCTCTGACAAAATCCTGAGATAGGATTCCAATATACTAGTCATGTCAACTACTACTAGTTCTAACTCATACCAGTTCTACAGCATGCATGCACAGTAGGCCAATAAAATGTTGACAAACTTCAACTTTCTAATATTTGAAAAGCATCAGGTTTTCCTTATGTGTAATCAATCCCATTCATGCATACCTGTCCATGAAAGCTGCATCATTGCAAGGTCAGAGAACCACCACAACAGCCATTAGGAAGCTGTCCCAACACAAGACTGCCTGCACCATTAAAGCTCTGCCTGGTAAACTCTGGCCTGAAAACCATTTTCAGCTTTCAGCCACACATTATATTGATGAGATGAAACAACTTTCTAATGCCAACTTTTTGTTTATCATATCATGCTTCAGAATGTGACCATCTCAGAACTTTTATTTTAGGCTAAAAGATGCACTGCATTCTCTGTGTTTCATTATAATCAGTGGTTTCATATTTTGTTCCAAATCTCTGAAAAAAAACCTTAAACATTTTATAATCAATGCTCTTAGAGTACCTCTTAAAATACACTCTATAGGTGCCTATATACCCTTTTAAATGATTTTGAGAGCCATCAACCAACTTCTACTCTATGCTGTATCATTTTTAAATTGTATTACATTTTTAAGGACACTTCCAGCCTCCCCTGTCTACTTTTAAATACATTATTGTATTAATTTTGTCAAGCAAGATCTACTTTCCTTTAACCCCACTTGACTGCATTAATTATTTTTGATTCTTGCAGTTTCTGGTTAATGAAGTCTCATAAGAAATATTTAATAGGAATAGAAATACTTATTCCTTTCACCCCGTTCTTTTCCAGTATTAGAATTCTTATGCCAGTTTTCAGAAGCTACTGTCTCTGTTTCACAAGGGGTTTTTTTTAAAACCTAATGAAGTTGGTTCTTAAAACTACAAAGCCTTTTCAGGCTGTTCTTATATCTCTTCAAGATAAAACAGAAGTGACAAAAGGCACATAAATAGAATACATGTTTTGACAGTTAGGAGGGTATCTAAGTATTGCTTCTTCCAAACATGGAGAATGAGACTAGAATCATAGAATGAATCCATAAAAGCTGAAAATTATTAATACGGTTTGAATAAGGCACATCATTTGCTGAGCCTACTCAAACATCAACTAAAAGATACAGTTTTGATAGCATATGAAGTAGACTGAAGGCTAAGTATTGGACTTTCAGAGATATCTGACTACATAAAATATACCATAATCTGTAACACTAACCCCGTTGCCAACCAATATTTACTTTCAGGATCTACTCCAGCATTTGGAAGCTACATGTATTTCATGACCAGTTCACTTAATGAAATTCACAGAATCACAGAATGGGTAATGCTGGCAGGGACCACAGTGGGTTATCTGGTCCAGCCTCCCTGCTCCAGCAGGGTCACCCCAAAGCACATGGCACAGGATTGTGTCCAGATGGTTCTGGAATATCTCCAGTGAGGGACACTCCACAACCTCTCTGGGCAATCTGTGCTAGTGCTCAGTCAACAGCACTGCGAGTAAAGAAGTTCTTCCTCAAGTTCAGGTGGAACTTCTGTGCATCAGTGTCTGCCCAGTGCCTCTTTTCCTACTGTTTGGCACCACACAGCAGAGCCACTGTCCCATCAGATACTGACAGACATTAATAAGGTCCCCTCTCATTTGTGACTTATCAGGGCTGAACTGGCCCAGCTCCCTCAGACAGAAATGCTCCTGATCCTTAACAATCTTTGTCACCCTTCACTGGACTCACTCCAGGAGTTCCATGTCTCTTGTGCTGAGAAGCCCAGAACTGGACACAGCACTCCAGATTCAGCCTCACCAGGGCTGCAATTACTCATCCTGACAACTTAAGTTCATCATATAGAAATCAGCCTTGAAGTATCAAGACATAAAGCACATCTGTATTTTCAAGTGTATGGCCAGGCCAATTGTTGCTGGTGGAACCATTCAATTCATACAATTCACATTATTTTACTGGGTTTAAGATACAATGGAGACAAAAATAGCTTTTTTCTGTGACTATTCTATTGAAATAATAACGCAAGAAAAGCTGTTCTTTATAATAATAAAAAAATTTAAATCATATACACACCTAGAATTATCTGAAATAGTAAAAAACAAATTAAACAATACAATAATTAGAAATAGATTAATTTTGAAGATTGGTCTCATAAACCTGAGATACTTTGGGGGTTTGGATTTAAATCTCAAAAGCACATATAAACTATCTCATATTTCCCCAAATAAAATTGCATACTAAAATAGAGTAACAAAATCCTTTTCTTGAAGGAGGTCCAAGTCTATATTATGCAGCTTATATTGTCTCAAAGAAGAGAGATTGGAAGTAATATTAAGATGAAGAAAGTTAAAATTCCATTGCTGAACACTACTGCCACATATTTAACTGAGTAGTAATGCTGGGTGATGAGATCTGCTGATAATTCTGAGAATTTAGATATTATGAATAGAAACACTACAGAAGTTCCATGTCTTGAAGAGCTACAGTGTTATTTTATCCTAATAAATTATCATGTTAGTGAAAGAGGCCATGTGATTAATATGCAATACTCTGTTAAGTGATCTCTTAATTAGGTTAAAAATTTAGAAGAAAAAGGAAATTAAGGAATTAATTTAGTACTTTGTACATGATGAAAATTAAAAGCTCATGATATTCATACACTGAATAAAAGTGAAGCCAGATGGCATAACCTGTGAAAAAAGGATCCACAAAATTTTCATTTTCATGAAACTGTAATGTGAGCAGCATCTTGTCTACTAATTAGCACAATCTGATGATCCCAACTTTCAGTATATGTAACATATGTAACATATGCACTTCCGCATATGTACAACTTTATATAATAAATATTGATAAAGATACCATACTATTTATTTGATCTTTTTTCCCTGGAAGTTTTTATGCAGCATTTAAAAAAGTATACAATATAGTTCCTATTCAGCCAGTAATGTTAATTACATGGTAAGTGGAAGCAAACCACAACATTTTTCCAGTTATAATGTGGCACTGCCTAGAAATTCAGTGAAGTAGCACAGACCTGCAGTGTCATGAACTGTTACAAGAAAAAATCAGAGACATGGACAATGCCCCAATGTACTTTTATTTCAAACATATAAAGGAATCCCCTATCACAAAAAGGAGCAAAACAGCAATACATTAACATATCCCCCAAAGCAGGCACAAAAAAAGAAGTCTATGCAGGGGTGTGGGACATCAGTGCAACAGAATAGGAAGAAAGGAAGAAAGATTAGAGACATCTGAAGATTAGTAACAGAGGTTTGATATTCATAACTTTACTATGATACTCAGCTGCTTGGTCATCTCAAACTCAGAACAAATTGGAACTATAACACAAAACTCATGCAAGACCAAACCTCAGTCATTTTTTTTTACTGTATTTGCATCTCTGATTTCAAGATATATTACTGTACTTAATCACCTAATAATTAATACCTGTCCAAATCCTCACTTCTCACCTTCTGTAAGCAGGAAATAAATTATCTGGACTTAAACATATGTTATGGTGTTAATTGGAGTTGTTTCATCTCAGCCTGTACTCATTTGTGATTTGGTGAGTTTGCCTAACAGTAATAACACTGAAATTACAGGTTCCAAATCCATATCTTCTTATATTTCTATTCTAAGTAAAACTATGAGAGAAATTTTCTCCTCATAAATTAACGCAAGAATTATATGTCACCTAAATAGGTATTTGTCTTTCTATTGCCTCTCATAAGGATACGTCCATAATACTTGTCACATTGATGTGCAATAATTTGCACTTACAAGTAGCAGGCAAAATAATTCAATTGGAATCCAAATCATATCTTTATGGCGGAGATGGTTGGACCACATCTACAGTAATGAGAAATATCAGTTATAACTTCTTGGTGTGAATGTTGTGACACACAAGCTCTTAGTCTGTCACAGAAAATCTAGACCATCAAGCATTTGGACATTTCTCTCACTGTCTAGGACTAGGACTAGGACTTCTGTAGATGTACCATAAGAAAAGGTAACAAAAATATGTAATTTTCTATTAAATGTGTATGATTAGGCTTCAACATGGCCATTTCTAGAAATCACAACCATTATGAAATCAGAATTCTGTCTCATGTTTTGAACACTCTCACTCAGCAAATGTACATTTTCCCATATTTCTCAAAGCTCAAAAGATGATTTACTTACTCACAACATTAAAAAAACCAAATTACCAGACAAATCTAGATCCAGAGATTTAATTAGTAACACCAAACTTCAGACTGAAAATAAATACTCATGTTCAAGGTAGACGTCAGTGAGCCACAATGTAGGCAGCAGATTAACCCACATATCTTTCTCATAAGGATTTCTGACACTCTTTCTACTGGGTGCTGCAAAATCTGACCTAAAGAGACTACAGACTTATGGATCAAGACAAATTATGACTGCAATAAGAATTTTAGCTTTTTGCAGCTTTTATTTCCTTTTTCACTTCTTTCCTTTGGTAAGCTGAAGTGTAAGAAAAATAGGAAAACCTTTTTCAAAAGTGAAATAAAGCCAGAATACAAAAAGAAATTTGAAAGTCGTTATAGTTCCAAAAAGCAATCTGAACCCTAAAGAGTCACATCTTTGTTTAGTTATTATCACAGCAATTATCCCTTCTAATTTAGTGTGCTCTGTTATCTCCACCAGAGATGATTACATAATCACTGAATGAGTACGTTAGTTGGTGTAGCAAAAGATATTATGAAATGTTTTCAGCTAGTTTGCAATGTTAGTTGTGTTTATGTTAATTGTTATTTAAATTACTCTATTATTGAACAGTTTATTACACTATTATGCAGTAAACCTCGCTTTGGTGGATATATGAAAATAGCATTTTACAATTAAATTCCAGTGTAAGTTAAATGCTTTAATTTAAATGTTTATCTGGTGATCCACTTCCATCACTGTTTATAAGTACTGGGAAAAACAATTAGCTCACATTCCAATTTCAGTTACATCCATTATATCCCCTTATATCCCTTACATCCTTATTCTCCTTCCTTTTGGAAGCCAAAGTAAGGAGTTGACTTTTGTCCACAGTAATGGTCTCACTGTGTTTTAACATAATTTAAAAATGCCATTTGCCAGTCCAGAAGTTTAGAAGTGCAAATAAAATTACATTATTTAAGATTAAATCTTGAAAATTAGATTGTATTATTATTATTTTATTCAAATTCATACAACTATTATATATGTATACATACAAACTTGTGCATGTATCATCTAAACAGATGCACACACAAGCAATGTTCATTCTTTCAATAGAAATACTTATTATGATTTTTAAATGTTTATCATATTTATTAAGCCCTGTGATATAATAAAGAGCAAAGAGTACAGTACTTTTTTGAAACCACAAATACAGCTTTCAAAAAGCACTAAATGAACTGAGCAAGAGCAGAAGCATACCCTTTATGATCTTAATTTTCATTAAGTCATTCGCTGCCAAAGAAAATAGATGAATGATTCCAGAAGACAGAAATATTTTCAAGGTCTATTAATAACTAGATGAATGCTATTAATCTAGCTAATGTCACTCAACTAATTTTCATTCAAGCTGTCACCAGACAAATTGTAAAAAGAAACAGTATAAGCCAAAACTCATGGAATAATTATTCGGATGTATGACTATGGCTAAGTATCCTATCTTACCCAATAGGGTGGGCCTTAACTATTGAAAATACACTGATTATCTATGAATTTTCTGAAAGCAAAATTAATTCTAGATAGTGGATTTCAGGACGCTCCACAGAATAGCACAAAAGAATTTTATTTACATGAGAAATCTGTGATTTTTTTGTGTTAATGCTGAATTATGTTATGGTAACATAGAACTACCAGACCACACATCCAGATACAGGTTTTGGGCACTGAGGATCACTGTGCCTAGAGACAGCATTAGAAAGATGGGTTATTTTATTTCTTCAGATGTACAATATTTGCCTTTATATCTGTCATATGCTGTGCAATTCGTCTCTTTTGTATGGGCTATTCACTTAAGAGTTGGATTTGACCATCCTTGTGGGTCCCTTCCAACTCAGAATATTCTGTGAAATTTTTGGAATGTGGATTTAACTCCTGTGACATCCCTACAGACCATGTCTGAGTTTTAGGTCAGAGTGCAGGTACACATTGTCAGCTTGCCAGATTCAAACTTTTTAAAAACATAAAGCTATTTTCAGGGCTTTAGAGAACACTTGGTTTGCCCTTGTGCACTACAGGGTGCACAGACCTGGGTGTTTATCACAGCATCTTATGTTCTCAGTAACACAAACCTACCAGGGAGCAGCTGTTCATTTTTGTTCCAGCTACAGTACTTACCTATGGCAATCCAGACTGGCACTATTCTCCTCCCCTACAAGTCTTCTGTCCAAACTGAATATATAACAAAAGCAAGCATCTTTTGCAGAGGAATTTAACATTTGCAGAAGTTAGATTTATAAAAGATCCATGGGAAACCACTGGAACACAAAAGAGGACTGCTTACTCTTCTGTATTACTATTACCGTGAGAAAAAGGACAGGAAAAGTACTGCCTTTTGGCCATCATTCGCTATGACTAAAAAGTTATTACCCACACTTACACTAAGAAAACTTAATGAAGTCCATAGAAGAAGAAAGGAAAAAAAAGGCATTAAATATTAACCAGGTCAATGCAGACTGCCTTTGAAACTCATACTTTAATAAATCTTTAGAATGCAAATCTCATTTCCAATCAGAAAAAAACTGGACTGAATTTAGGACTGACCAACCTGCAACAATTAAGGTCTAATGCTTACTTCACAGTTTGGCTAAGTAACAGCTGCTTGAACTCCTCTGTAGACAAAGTGGACTGAATCCACTGCAGACCAAGTGGGCAACTATGTGATAAGAAGTCAGCAGGAAAGAAAGAAACAGTGTCTTCACAACACAGATTTGTTGAAAATAAAATGAGGGGTGAGAGAAACATCTCAAAATAACATCTCCATAGCAGCTTCAAGCAATACCTTCTGTAAAGCCCTCTTCTATAAAAGAAGCGTTCAAAGAAAAGGATGAAAAGAATAATGAATTAGAGAAGCAAATGAGAGGAGAAATAGCAGAATAGACTCGAAATGAAATATAGGAAAGACAGCTCTTATAAACTTAAATTCCCACTCACTATTCCAATACCAAGGGGAAAAATCACTGGTGTGATGCTTTTATTACATAACCAGATGTAGCTAGAATATCCATTGAGATTATTTCAGTTTGAGATCATCTTACTTCATAAAAGTTTAAACAATTTCTTGAGTTTCATTATAGCTAAAAGGTTTTTCATGTTACATGATTTATTATGCTACAGTAAAGCCCCTAAGGAACTGAAGCAAAAGGCTGTAATTCTGTTTACTGATATGATTGATATAATGGTCTTTAAAAATACTGACCTTAAAATAATACACATAGGTATCAGATAGTGTTTTATTAGTTTGTTCTTCATTTATGCTACATGAGTTTAGTAGATTATCTAAGGTAAGACCCCTTCGAAAAAAAGTAAAAATAAATGAATGGATGGCAGGGGAAGACTGCTCTTTTCCCAAGAAGCTGAGCATGCTTATGGTGGAGATGCTTTGAAGTAGGCAGCACACAAAGGAGGAACTAAGAGTAGCACCAAAGAGCTTCAAGCTGCATTTCAGGCAAAGATTTCAAGGAAAGATTATGCTGAGCAGTGTGTGAAGCAGGCAACCAAGTCTCAGAGAACAAACACCCCACATACCAGGCAGGAGTCCACAGACTTTCCTGTAGAGCAGAAAGCAACTGAACTAATCTGAGTGAGACCCCACATGCTAGAGTACTGTGGGCAGAATTTTACAACTGTCCTCTTCTATTTCTGCTCTCCCTGACATAATAATTTTGAGTTTTCTATATTTAAGAAGGTAATAACTCCAATTTTATTCTTATAAATCCTAGATTTTATGGATCATTCAAAAAAGCCAAACTGAAAACCCCACAACTTTACTTCTCTGGGACCCACTACAAAATAATATTTTCTATTGCATTAGTATATTCAGTGTAAGTTGTTATAGCACCACATCAATATAATATTAAGCAAGTATTATAGGTAAGATCTGAAATAAATTCTTAAACAAGAAACTGATTGACTTTTTGAAAATTTATGAGTGCTCCATCAGTAGTAGATATTCAATCATACCTGGAGAGATACTGCCACACAGAAATAAAACTGAGTGCTAATAATTCATAATGAAAATGACAGGTAATAAAATTTTTAGTTATTATATGTGCACTTGTTATGAAAGTTTTCTTTCCACAAAAGATAAAAGAAAATTATTCAAAAAATTGTAAAATGTAAATAGGATTGTATAAAACAAGTTGTACTCTTTCTGTTTACAAGAGTGGCGGAATTTGCTAAGAGTGGTGAGTTTTGCTTGGTTGTTTTATTTGGGGGAAGCATCTTGGTTGTGTTGTGCACCA
>JANRGV010000084.1:35606098-35632521 GCA_024734035.1 Alethe castanea
ATGTCTGTCTTCAATCATATTGACAGCAATTGTTAAAAAAAAACAAAAACAAAAAACCCCCGAAAGCTTGAATTTCTTTTCATTCAAAACTGTACCTGTGCCAGAACTCTGTGCTTATGACTGTAAACCTCTATCCCTTCTACTTAAAACCTTTTTGGTTGCATAAAAAATATGATGCTGTATAGAAACTATCCTGTAAAACCCACTATTAGCTAGGATATTAGTCAGGACACTGCTACATAACTGAATCTTCTGTTAAGTCTACATGTGATAACTCCTCTTCCAGCTTTCTGAAGCCTCTCCACCTAAAATATTTTCTGTCAATTCTGTCTGTTACTTTCCTTGTTTCTTTCAGCCCATTTGTTGCTTGGAGTCATGCTCAAGAGCATCATAACTCCTACTCTATTAAGCAATTATGAAAACTATATGATTCCTCTGTAAACTGAACAGTAAAATTCAACATGGACTCAAACACAAAAAAAGAATTATCTTATACTATTAACTACTGATTTATTTCCAATGCAAATGGCACTAAAATTAGGATAATTAGAAATTATTCATACACGTACATTTTAATTTACTTTGGCAAACACATTATGTCCAGAGATTTGTCAAGTTGCAGAATCACACAGGAAATTAGTAAAATGCTGTTGGGAAGCTAGTATTTTAGAGCTGTGTGAAGTACTTTTAAGAATTGTAACCTGAACAAAAGCCATAATCCTCTTTCATTGCACTCAACAAAATGGCAATGTGAAAAATTCAGGAAACTGAAGTAAAGCAAGCCTTATCATGGAGCAGAAAAGGGAAAAAAAATTAACAGACAGAAAAATTTTCATACATGAACACCACCTGTAAGTTTCACTAGTGATAGGAGACACCACCCCCTCTATGGCTGATAACCTTCATTTGCCCACTAATATTTTTTGCCATCAAAATGCTGCAAGCAGAAGAAAGTTGAGGACTTTTAACTCCCTCGTTACTGGCTTATTCCTATTCAATGGATGTCAGATCCATGACATGGAAGGTAAGGAAAAAGAAAAGAACAAAGTAAAAGAAAAGAACAAAGGTAGCTGCAGGCTTGAAGACCTCACGGTTTTTCTACCCTTCTGCTTTCCAGGTTGCACAGACTTTATACCAAAGTCCTTGCCAAAGCCCCTAAGAAGACTGAAATTCCAAGAAATGAAATCCCCAAACTGCAAGACCTCTTCTACAGTCTTCCAAACTTTAGTGCAAGCTAGGAAGAAGACACTTAACTTTCATTTAACAGTTTCAGTGAAAAAAAGCCCAAACTTAAGCACCTTCTTGGGTTTTTTTAAAATTGTTTTTCTGACTGATTATAGTGGAGAATGGCATTATCACATACTATTAATGTATTTCATTCTCCTTTAATGAAACCTCTCATTAAGATCTCAAGTTAGGAATTTAGTCTTAAACTGTAATTCCAGGTACATCACTACGACATGGTCCCTTTTTGTCAAGGAATTAATTTCATTTTCTATGCAAGCAAAATTGTTTTAAATAAACAAACACTTTCTGGGGTGTCAATATAAATAAAACCTATCTTTTCTCCTATTCCCAACAAAAAAAAAAAATTAAGAAAATCAAAAGATTTTGTCCTCTTGCCAAAAATTATAGTGGATATTTTAAGACTGGTAAATGAATTAGGAGACAAGTCATAACTGTCATAAACAGATGGCGTGTGTAAAGGTTGATAAATAGTACAAGAAGCAACAGACTATTGTATAATTCATCCAGTCATGTTTAAATATATATCTTTTTCTGTACCAACTAAGATCTTGGTTGAAATTTTGGACTTGGTATATGAGAAACAGAAATCTGAATTTTACCAGGCAAAATTTCGCTTTGTCTTTCTAACAGCTATAAGTAACATCGTAACACTGACGGAAAGTAGTAGAGGCAAGATGATTGAGAGTTTCAATAGAATTACACTGTAAATCTGATTAAAAATTACTTACAATGCAAAGTTTTATATATTTTTTTTCCAAATGAAGCAACAAATTAACCCAGAGTGCTATAATACCACTCAATTTATGACTGCATGACTTGGCTGAGAGAGAATGAACATAGACAAGCTTTTTGTTATTATAATGCAGTAATTTTCAAATAGTTTTTCTGTGGACTGGAGGAACATGCAATACTTTGAAGAGCTTCATGGAGGACTCAAATATGGCATACACATCTTTGTGCTCTACACATATTTGTAGAATATCCATATTTCCATTACAAAATTTGTAGAGATCCACAAATCAAGAAGGCTGAACACCACTAGTGTGAATTGCTAAAATGATGTATATTTTACACTGAGGTAGGTATATTTAAAAGAAAAGTGAATACTGTCACATTTAAAGTAGCAAATAAACAACATTTTACATATAAAAAAAGCTTAAATTTAAAAAAGCAGGAATTTCTAAATGCACACATATAGAAGTGTACAAACGAAATGTTAAAAAGATTAATAATACATCCAAAGAATAATTTGTTTCATCACTGGGCTGAAAATTTCTAAAAATTTCTATAAATGAGGACACTCCCTATCCTCATGCCTTCCACAGACATCCACTCCTTTAAAAAGACTTAATAGATAAAAATGTGAACTTTACATTTACAAAGGCAGACATTCAACGGTTCCTTGGGAGATTAAAGTTCAGGATCCTGAGATACTGAATGAAATCAACAGTCTTTTCGAAAGAGATACTGTAATATCTTTGTCTATTCTGGTTGTTGCAAGTTAGCTGTTGAACTAAAATGAACTTAGAGGCCTGGATATGCCCAGAGAAATTAATCTGCAAAAAATTCATACAGTAAAATGACCAAGAGACCAAAGACTTACAGTAAAATCAACACTTGGAAGGAACTTAAAAGCTACCGAGACATTTTTTAGATATTGGAGCATGTTCTGGGGCATACATTGAAAAGTTTTACAAAGAATCCAGTGGAGCAGCCAGCAGTAATTTATTCAGAATTTTACACCAGGCTAAGACATAGCTTCAAGAAGGACATATTGCCTTAATAAAGTCTCAGTTCAATAGATGATGACATCAGGGTGGAGACCTAAGATGGGAAAAAAATTGAAGCCTACTCACCAAATGTAATTACTGCCTGTTTACTTCTACTTAATAATTTCAAAGCATAAAATAACTGAAAAATTTTCATATACAGAATGCTTTACAAGCAAATACTAAGTATCGCCTGCTACAAAATCAATTGTCTTGGTGCTTCTTCTGGAAATCATCACTTTTATGCAGTCTAACTCAATAGTTGTGTAGGCAGCCCTGCCCATATACCCATTATACACCTGGATTAGAAAGAAATTTCTATTTTGATCTCACTAAAAAGTGCAAACTTGACTTTGATTATTTGGATTCCATTATAAATCAAAATGTAAGCATCTCCCTCACTGACTAAAGGCCATCAATGAAAGACCTTGAAAAATGGATGGCATTAGCTCCAGAAGAAGAGTTAATTTACTACGTTAACCAATATCTGGACATTAGAAAAAATACCTAGATTTAGGTGACCTGTTGTTTTCTCTAAATATCTCAAAGATGCCAAACACCAGTATTGAAGAAGCTTCAGCTATTTAAAGCTTATGTTAATTGTTTTTAATTAAGCTGAGTTTGCTGCTTACTTTTAGGAAATAGTCATGTGGTTAAAAATGTCTTTAATAAGTTCTGTTTAACAATACCTTAAAGGAATATATGTTCTACAGTGTAAGACTTCAGAGATAACTTACAGAAATTATATGGTCAGAATAGCTCACTCTATCTCAAGTGAACTGCTGACCAGTGCAGACCAGTTACACATACATCCCAGGTATCTGAAACAAGCACCTCTCAGGGCAATTAACCTGTTGCTGAGGCATACTTGGTGTTCATAGTGTCTAAATGGGTAACAGATCTCCAAAGCATAATCTGTCAGCGTTAGAAAATTTGACTGCAGCTTTAAAGATGTGGAAATAGTTGCGCAGATTCACTAGGAACTCTATGAGTTCCTGTGTCAGAAAAACCAAAAGGGATGGTTTTCTTTCAGACTGTAGGAATCTGCAATACTTCAGGCTCCCAGTCCACAGGGCCTGAGCACAGGGTTCACGTTATTTACCACTTTTCTGTATTTTAGTAAGTACTCAGATGATGCTCATCCCCCTAGAATATGCAGTCACTGCCAATCGATTCAGAAAGTTCAGATGTAAGGCCAATTTCACCTCTGCAACCATTTGCAAACCAGTACTACAGGGACTGTAAACTGTATAGACTAATGCATCCATCTTGACCTCTGCAGTATTTCAGCTCGTGAGATGAATATTTCATCTGAATATTCACTGAGCCTAATATTTCAGCTGTGTGAGCTACACTAACATAAACTTCACACTTAGTCATAGCAAAAGTGTGTTAACGGCAATGTTAGGTGGACATAGATAATCGCATAGATAATCGCATTTGCTCTAGTAGTCTGGTTTTTTTAAATATATTTGTCCCTGTGCTAGTTAGACCATATAATAGGGAGTAAGAAGTCAGTGGAAAAAACATTTAATATGATTTTATCACCTTTCACCTCAAAATAATGAAGTTTCATGTTAAAAACAATAGCAAGATTTGGTCTTTTTTTTCCCTGATTTTATATTTAATTAAACCAAAGTATTTTTTTCCCCCCAAAATGACACTTCTCTGCCATGTGGGAAACCCTTTAGTTCTGAAGTAAATTAACAGCTGAGATTGAAGCACCAGATGTGACACAGAAGTGAGATGCCAGTCAATGGAGTGGTGATGCCACAAGTACAACTCCCACTGCAGCAACTCGTGAGGTAAACAATGTGCAGCCACCCTCAGTTTGCATAATATATTATTAAAAAATCGATGCTGTAACATGTATGTCTATATCTATCTATCTGTCTATCTATCTCTCTATCTCTCTGTCTCTGTCTCTGTCTCCATCTCTATCTATCTCTATCATCTCTATCTCTATCTCTATCTCTATCTCTATCTCTATCTCTATCTCTATCTCTATCTCTATCTCTATCTATATATTTATATATATATATCTATATTTATATAATATATAGATATATAATTATTAGTAAAATATTTATTCTGTATTTTGGAATCATGCATTTTTCCACCTAATTTAACCTAAGTATGCACTGAGAATCTTCCTATAATATAAAAATGTAGTTTCAAGTCAAATACATTTTATAATTGAAACAATGTTTTAAATAATCATATTAAATGATAAATTTTCAGACGACAAGCAGTTATATAAATATGAACAAAAAGGTATTAAGCTATTCTGATACAAACTAAGAGTACAATTGAGGTAAAAAGCCATACTATACTTTGAACAACCTTGGCTCTTTATTGTAGATGCTTTTTGAATTCTATAATTTGTAAAATATTCTGCATATTGGTTTTGCCTTCTGTGACTTCATATCTTATTCCATTGTGGGGGAGGCAGGGGTAGATTTGGAGAAAATTTTATTACAATCATTATTCTAATAAACTATAGTTTATTTTTCCATTACTCTCCATTTCCTCTCTTATGAGAGAACTGGAGAAATCTTTCTATCCAACCCTTTTATTACTACATTTGCCTTCCTTTTATGCCTTGACATTTTGTGTAAATCACTCCATTGCAGGAATGGCCAAAACTTGACCGATGTCCTCTAATACAATATTGGGATATTAAAGATAAACAAGCACATTCAGGCAAGCACAATCATGCAAGGATTTCCTCAGCATCTCCCAGCATTAGATTAGCATTTTCTATGATAGCTCCATCGATTCTGCTACACTCATTCGCTTTGGACTTAAGTGCAGTGCCTCATATGTGTGAACTTGTTGAATCTTAGAATGGCCTAGGTTGGAAGGAACATTAGAGATCATTTAGTTCCAACTCCTGTTCCACTTTACCAGCTTTTTCAGAGCCCATCCAACCTGGCCTTGAACACTTCCGGGGATGGGGTACCCACAACTTCTCTGGGAAATCTCTTCCTGTGCCTCATCACTCTCACAGTATAGAATTCTTTCCTAACATCTAATCTAAACCTGCCCTCTTGTCAGTTAAAAGCCATTACCCCTTGTCCTGTCACTACCTGCCCTGGCAAAATGTCCGTCTCCAGCTCTCTTGTAGGCCCTGTTTAAGTACTGGAGGGCAGCTCTAAGATCTCCTCAAAAGCTTCTATCTCCAGGTTGAACACCCCAAATCACGTCAGGTTTGCTGATTTTAAATTGTTGCTTTCAGATATCTTCTTCAATTTATCAGACCACTTTTTATAAAAATTCTACCTATTTTGAGTAAAACATTTCAAATATCTTTGCACTGATCTTGTGGTTAGATGAAACTACTTTCTTTTTTCCTCTTTGCTGATATGAAACACTATCAAAGTGCTAATATTTTAGACACACTGTTTCCTTTATGTGTACTAGCCAAGCTACTCTGGCAAATAGAATAAAATCTGTTCCACACAGAAAAAATTAGACTGGCAGATCTGACATTTCAAAAATGCATACTGTGTCTTTCCTCCTCTGGGACTTTAACCACCTTTCTCAAATTGTCCACTTGTTCAGAAAGTGCATCTGTTTGCACAGCAATTATTCTATTGCCGTACAGACTTGAAAGTTTTTTATCTCCTGTTGGCACTCCAGAATGCCTTCAGCGGGCACACACATTCAGAAAATCAAGAACACAATCTAATAAAGATCAATATCCTTCTTCTGTCAGTACTTCCATAGATTTATGGAGAAATACTTTTCCCAGCTGTCATGTCTGTAAGACATACACCCTGATGTACACCAAAAATGAAAACTAATTCAGTTCAATTTCTTGGTTCCATTTCATCATGTCATTATTTACAATAAGAAGGAGATCTGAGGCCACAAGAGATATTTCAAAATTAAAAGAAAATAAACTTTAAAAAAATCATATGATATCATAAAATACAAAATTATAGTCAGTTTACATGAGCTTCCTTTAACTGAAAAGACTTTTTTCTCTGTTACATCTCAAAATAATGAGATTCAGTTGGAAGTTTGAATTGTATGGAAGAAGAGAAAAGCTTGAGTCTCTGGAGATTTTGTGCAGAATGAATCTGCAATACATACACATACTAAAAATCTAAAGGCCAAAATATCAGCCAAAAGATAATGCACAGATTACAGACTCTCTGATACATAACACTGCTTATCTATGATTAAAAAAAAAAAAAAAAAAAGAAAAAGAAAACATAAAAATGACAAGAAAAACTGCAATGAGGAAATGGAGATCCAGCAGAGAGCAGAGACTCTTTCTTGATGTTACTGAGTTTCAGGTCACAGTTGGACATCCATAAGACTGAGAACAGGGAAAATGGTATTTAGAAGAATCTAAACCTTTTGTAGCATTCTATATTACCCAGAAAATGTTTCTTTGTAACAAAAGAAACATTTTGATGCATTTCAGTTCTGAGTTTTCACTGTGCTTTTCTAAAGCCTGTCAAATTCTCAGTTCATTAAATCTATCATTATCCTCACCATACAGGTTTTACTGATGCAGAGTTCTATTCTGACTATTTTTCCTCTATTTTAAACATCTAAATATGTCATCTGAAATCTTCCTCTTCATGACTAGTCCTGCATTTCTCAGTATCAGCCTCAGTATCAATTCTTTGTGTTCAATATTTGAACACAAAGAACTAGAGTCATTGATGCCATTCAGTCAATATAACCAAGGTTTATTAACCTTGAAAACAGACAGTGATTGGGCACCAGCTTCTGCCAGAAGACTAAACAGAATTTGGTATGGTTATTTTCAGAATTGTTATTTGAAGTTTTATGCAAGTCTCATGTATGCATAGGGATTTTACAGGCATATATACAACGTATGTAAAATGAAATTGAGATCTGTTATTAAGCCTTCTACTTGTGAATTACTCACCCACTGCAGAGTAACTGTTCCTTCACTCAAGTAGTTTATTGTGCTCAGCATATATTGCTGAAGCATGATCAAAAGTATATTTTAGAAGAAACTTAGATGACATAGTAAAATAATATTGAACTATAGTCCAGATGGCATCAAGATGAGGATTAAAGGACGTCTTTCATCAGAAAGAGCTGTACATTAAGTTCTCAGTTTATTCTCTGCTTAACTCTATCTAAAATCTTGTTCCTATAGCAACTGAATATACAGATATGCCTGAAAGAATTATATACGAGCAAGCACTCCCATCTCCAAAGTATATATTGCAATTTAACACATCTTTGGGTAGGAGCTTCCACTTGGGGGGATTACAGTCTTCTAACATCCCAGGAATTTTACGGATATTCACAAGCATCTCTAGCTCTGCCTCACCAGAGGTTACTTCATTATTTAAAACACAGTCATCAAATTAATTTGGAAATAAAAACAGCTACTTGGTCACAATATTAAAAATTATGCTCTGGATTACATTTCCCAAAGTCCTTAGAACCATTACCTTTTCATGGAACATCTAAAATATATTTATATCACGAAAATATTATGACAGAAAAAGTAACATTTGACAATTCAGAAATTTAATATTTTTCTTGTCTTTAAGAATAACCTTCTCATCAAACTGAAGTAATTAATCTCCCTTCCTTCCTTCCTTATACTTCCTCAATGCTTTAAGATATTGGTATCAAGATGTATTAAGATTTAGATATAATACATGGAGAAATGAAGGATTTATGGAAGTGAAAAGCAAGGGTACACATAATAAGCCTAGAGGTTACAAGAGATGCTGGAAAAATCACCCGTTCCTGGGGTTAATTTTGAATTCTTTCTGAATAGCACACATATACCACAATATCAGTTATTATACATAAATTGATTCAGGATGGGTTGACCTTTATTGTTCTCTCTGAAAATCATAGAACTCTTGACAGCTTTCCAAAAATAAAATCCCAAGTAATAATTAGTTCTTTTAACATTTAAAAATCTTCAAACTACCTTCTCCAGAACATCTAGCAGATCTTTAAGTAGAACAAATATTTCACAACTAGGAAATTTGCCATAGGCTCTGAAAAAGTGATTTGTTTTTCTCTGCTAAACAGGAGCGTTATATTCTAGAGAAGTGTTAGATTAATGAAGCTATAAACTCAGTCTCACAAGGGCAAAAGAGATCCTTTCATCTATTCCTTGAGACTCCTTGAAAGGTTAGCATTTCATCTACCAATCCAGGCCCTCGCTGAGCTTTCTGCAAACTTTGTTTTGTAATTTCTAAGATCACAGGAAAATAAATAAATAAAAAAATAAAGTATTAAAACTTGATCTTGAACTTGTCTCAAGAGAGTTTTAGTCCACTCTGAGATGGTCTTTCTAGAAACATAGCAGTTAGATGACAGTTATTGTCTTATTTCTAAGCAAAACTATTTCTTTTGAAGCAGTACCACCACTTACCTGCAGTTTGAGAGAAATTTGCACCATCATGGAAGTCTGAAACAGTTGAAATGTTAGCTATCAAAAATTGTTTCTAAAAGCTTTGCCTTCATTGTTCACATATCATACAAGAAATTATGCCATTAAGAAAAAGAAAGGGAAAGTCAGCAAAAATGCCAGTAGGCAGGCAGAGAGCAGATGAGTTATTTATAGCTTTGGTTTTAGTAGGTGGAATAGGGCTTATGAACAAGGTCTTCTGTCATCTGCTTCTCAAAATGATTTAGTTAGAACTTAGCTGGGCATAGAGAACCTATGGAAGTCTTTGTGGAGACTGCAGCAATGCTCCATGCGATAGTAAAAGATAAAATGAAACACTAGACTATAGAAATTACATTGACTGCACTCAGTTCTAAAATCTGTTAACTTTAATTTGACACACACTCAATACCGATTTTATACTACTCTAACCACATTGATTTCAGTAGGCCTAGTCACAATTGATTTGGAGCAAGTCAGATAAGCCCCAACCATTTTACTTTATTCCCTAAACTACAGAGCAAAATACCAGTATTTAATGTCTTCAATTTCAAACCTAGAATTCAAAATTGAGACCCAGCTAATCCCCAAAACCAAGTGAAATCAGCCACAATGAAAGTTCCTTATTTTGCCCATATTTTCCATTTCCCATGGAAGAGTAGAAGCCTGTCTAACAAAAACTGGTGATGAAAGTATTACAGCCTTCAAAACAAAATACCAAGAATGTGGAACAACACAGACTGCAAATTATTCTCAGGTGAGTATATCAGGAGTTGCACTGGTCTTAGAAGATGAGCTGCCAAACACACTACCTAATAAACATAAATAAGTATTATTATTTAGTATACATCTTTTACTATATTCAGTGTAGCACTGGGCTCATCAGTCTTTCACTGTCTCCTCTTTTCAACTGATAATCTAGCATGCAAATAACCCATCTGAATAATAGTAAAAAAAAAAAAAAAAAAATCAGGATACCCAGGGTTAAAACAGAGGATGATAATCTGATGAAAAGTGAAAAAAGGGAAACACTATCAGACTACAAAGTTCTGCATCCTCCATGCTTAAACTGGAAAACAGCATGGACACAGGCAGAAATAATTTTTCAAGCTAAGAAATTCATACACTACTGCTTTAAAAATCTAACTAATCAATTAAGCATAAAGATCTTCAAGCTCATTAAAAGTAAAAACTTTATCCCTTAAGGATCAAAAAAGCTGGGTCACCCCAAACTAGTAAACAGCTTCCCAGGGTGATAAACCTCTATGCTGAATATCAACTTGCATCAGACACATGCTACATCTACTGCATAGAAGAGATTTTATTCAAAATCCACTGATTTTAACTCATCCGCTAAATCAAGACAGAATTAAAATAACATGTTGTTTAATCAGAAGCTGTTGATCTTTCTTTTTTAGGCTTTCCTGGTTTTCTTCCGCCTCTGTGGACTTCATGTTAATGCTCTAACTTGCATGAGGATTATTCAGTCTTTCATCAGGCCATTAAGGGTGGGGAATTAGTTTTACAACCCACAGCACATTTTCGTCCTCAGGAAGGACAGGAAGAAAAATCACAAAACCAAGACGAGAAGCAGTAGAGCACTCAGAATATTTCTATGCAGTTTTATATTCTCTTTTGCAACCAGCCATCTGTTTCATCTTAATTCAGCTACATAAAAGCAGGTATAGGCCTAAGACCATTCCTGGAAAGGATAAGGCCTTCGGGCCAGAGATACAGATGCCAGAACTCCAGTCAAGCAACGAAGACAAAACGTTAGCCTTCCATATGTTAAAAAGGAGCTTCTCTTAGGAGATGGTCTGGGTTTTGGTAATGATTTTTAATCAATATTTTTATATAGAAGATATCTAAAGTAGAATACAATTTCACTCCTTTGCTCTAATAGCTCTTTGTAATTGGAATTATGAGAAAATTAATGAGATTAACATGCAAGGATTGTCAAAACTCATGAGAATGTCTGTACCAAGAATTCCCAGCAGGTTGTGGTACTTTGCCTGCTCCCTTTTACCTGCTCACCACTACTGACTGCCAGGCAGCACATAGTACCTTCTCCATAAGACTCTTGCATCAAGGTATCATAGGATTAAATTAAAATAGTGCCTGTTTTAAGCTATCTTTATCTTGTAGAGCCAGTAATGACAAATGAACAGGGCATAGCCTGAAAGCTGCACCTTCTGACAGCAGACTCTTAGGCCAGTATATACCACCAAATTTTGAAATGTGGGCATTTGGCACTCGTGTCCAGTTGGACTCCTGAAAAACTCTCCCAATTCTCAGATGATCCACGAGAAAATTCAACGTATAAATATAGTACTAAGATTAGCAGGTAAAAATAGAATTTATAGCTCTAAATAGATACTATACCTGAAAAAATCATCATGGGCACAAACAACTTACCACAACATAAAAATAACTGAAACTTAGACCGTCTTATAAAAATACAAGAAAGACCCCCATGTTATTACTCCATGGGAGGCCAAAGGAAATTCCAGATGTCCACATACCAGACAAATATGTTCTGCTCTTATTGACCAACACTTCCAGGTCTTTTTCTGCCAGACAGCTTTCCAGGGACTCATTCCCAAGCCTGTAGTCTTGCAGGGGATTGTTGTAACTCAAGTGCAGGACCAACACCTGGCCTTGTTGAACCTTGTACAACTGGTCTCAGCCCATCAATCCAACCTGCAAAGTTACTGAGGGTGCACTTAATCCCCTTGTCCAAATCACTGATAAAAGTATTAAACAGGACTGATATTGAATACATGACTGCTGTTGGAATACATTTTAATATCAGATATGCATTGGAGAGTGAAATAAAAATATCTGAAGATGCAGCATTCTGCTGCTAACAGCTCTATAGGCAATGCAGTGAGGAAAAGAAATACTGTAACAAATTTAACATTTAAATAAAATATTTGCCAATGTGGATTAGATATAAATACCAACCACAACAATCTTGCAATTCACACATACACGAAAGAAAAATAAACATTTGCTAGTATCTATGTCAGCCTACCTGCTCCGAAGAATTTTTTCAGCTATGTATTTAAAAAGAAAATAAGCTGTTGCATATTTCCAATCAAATACAATTCAGTATAGACAAAGCCGCAGCATACATACATACAGATCATAGTATGAATCACCACATGCTAAAGCCATTTCATCATCCTTCCTTAAAACAGCAAAAATACATATCAGTCACTATTTTCAAATAGTGGATAAATGGATCTTAGAGTAAGTCTTTGTAGATTTTCTTAGGATTCAGAATGCAAAGGTAATGGTAATTTCAAAATAGGAAGGAACAAAATAATTTTAGTTTCCCTGCAAGGCAGCAAATAGTACAGGAATAACCAAAATTTCTATTTTACTTTTGGAATAAACTTAGCTAACTGTGAGTAGTTAAAATTAACTTGCTTATTCTTTTGAGACAAGTAGTTTCTGAAATGAATTTTCTATTATAAATACAATTCCAACTCAACACTTACTGAATTTCACTAGGGGAAAAAAAAAGTAATCTTTACACTCTGGGGCATACAAAGTGAAACCTGCAAGTAAACATACCATTTATGGTAAAGCTATATATTTTGACATATTCTTACTACTACTAATATAGTGTGAAAAAGTACACAACATTTTTAGATGTTTCACAGTATAAACCACACAAAAGAACTCCATTCTGTTCCAAAAGCAACTCATGCATTCACTGTGACTTGGCAGTATGACTGCTTTCTGTTTGCAGTACTGTTCTAGTGACAGGAATATTAATTTTCAAAAACCTCTATTTAAAGAACAAAGCATTTAAGATTCTAAAAATTATGTTAGCCTTTAAATAAAATGAAAAAACCAGGAAGTTTCTATACAAAAATATCTCTAAAATCACCTGAGAGCTGTTGTTTCAGACTTTGTTTTAACGTTACATATTTATATTAATAGCTACAGAATATTCTCTCATTAAAATACCTAAACTCCTTTCCTAAGGCATGTCAGAATTAGACCCTCTGGACAGCATCCCAGGTTAAGCCAGGGAACAATCCAGAACTTGCCTACAGAAAGAGTGAATATGAGGACCTGCCTTTCCCCAGAGGTCTGGGAAACAAAAAATGCCTCAGTAACTCAAGGCAGGCTTTGTACCATAAAACTGTAATGATTTTGCATCTTTTGTGGTTCAAAGTCACAGATTACCTCATACATAAGCAACATCTGCATTATGCAGTCAAAACCACAGACACATCCAGCAAAGAAAATGTGTGTGAAACAAGCAAGAAGGCTAAGCTGTCCCTGTGCATAAAGTAAAAAGACAGAAAGAGGACTGGGAATGCAGTCTAAATCTCTTGGCACAAGCTAGGATAAGCTTTAACTTTTCTACTCTTTTAAAGAGCTTACTGCAATGTCTGTTTAGAAAACCAGTGAGGTTTGCTACGCTCCTGGCTGCTGCAATATATCTTGTTTGTTCAGAAAAATACAGGGTATGATTCGAGATAAATCATGCATCAGACTTTTCAGTCACATGACTGGGGATGTGTTCAGCATGATGGGCCCTGTATGCTCTGTGCAGAAATGACTCAGAAGCAAGCCACACATTTGTCAATCCAAGCAGGGGACACAACAGGAATTTAAATCACTAACAGTTGGGTGAGGCTCAAAACATCCATGTAGATCTGATGCATGTAATAGAGTAATAGGTGATGATTGATCAATATCACATTATGATATCATATCATAATATCTAAAAAGAACTGATGTAAACAATTAATTTAAAAATAAGAAAAGGGAAAACTGGCCTAGTTAGTCAGTTAATTCATGGAACTGTGTGTGCTTGCTGGCAATAGGAAGGATTCTTATTAAATAGTTCTTTCTTTGAGGCTTGAATACTTTCCCAGAGAGCAGTACTAGAATAAGAAAAAACTATTTACACAAGTAAATCCCATGCCTTGTGCTTCTTGTTGATTTGAAGTCAGTGTGCAGTTACATTTTCATATATGCATTCAGATCTTTTCAATACTTTGATAAGAATTAGATATAAGATATTAGATATAATTAATTAGGCATCTGCAAGTTACCTTAATTTTATCTGCTTGGTCACAAGTCTGAAAGTTAGGATCCTATGAGAGGACTCCATGAACAAAGCTTGATATTTTAAAGGATATAAATAATATCATGTTCATCAATCAGAAGGATGTCTAGGATCAACCAAGAGGAAAACTAAGAAATGCAGAATTTATAAAAATCCACCCCTTTCTGGCATACCTTCAGTAAAGTAGGTATCAGTAGGAGGGTAAATGGCAACTGCTTCTCTTTCAATAACTAGGAGATAATTATTATTTTGTAAAATGCAGATAGAGAAAAAAGAAAACATAATTTATACCACAGTACAATCCAAGAACACTCACCTGTGTGAAATGGAAGATGCAAATTCATTTTCCTTTTCCGCCTGAGTCAATTCAAATACTGTTTTAATGATGTATCCTCATCACCAAATTGTACCACCCTCTGGATGGGGCATTCCTCATTTCTCCCAACTGATGTTCAGAAACAGAGACCCCCATCCACATCCCAAAGCCTATCAACAACTCAGGCTGTATTTTGATCTCTGTCTTCTGACTTCTCCCCAAGAAGATCACTGTCTCAGCAGCTATGCTTTTAGATGCCCTGTATGATCCTCAGTGATCCTCTCTCACGCTTTCCATGGCCAAATTAATTCAAAGGGGGGTCTTTTTAACATTTCTCTTACAATCCAATGGATAGTAAAATGACAGTTTGGAACCTCAATCTCCTTTTGCTACTTCAAATATTTAAGAACCAAGACTAGCAATTAATTTTCTTCCTTACAGATTTTAAAATTCTTTCACAGCTGCTACTAAGCTCATATACAGTTTATAACATACCTCCTGAAGGACTATAAAGCTATACATGCTGGGAACTATGCAACGTATGCATTCACTAGAAGTTAGTGGACATATTTTATGGAAAATTAGACATGTTCTTTGCTAGCCTAAATTTTATAGGCTTTTTCAATCTTTAAAATACCTTTCCATCTTGAACAGAAAAGTTTTGTCAAAATTCAGTCTGCGTAAGAAAACACAAACCCACTGGAAATAGTCCTAGTGGATCAAACCAAAACATCTTAATACCCAATACTCACCTTTCATAAGTGGGTTCATTAACAGATACCTCTAGAAGTAAAATTAGGACTATACCTCAATATAGCCTGAATTGTTTTCAAACAAATTTAATCTGTAGCACTCTAAAAAGTTTGTGGGAGCCCTCTACCCTCCTTTTAATGAAAAAAAAAATCAAACAAAACACTCCTTTGCTATCTGCCACTTACCTAGCACCACCAAGGCTGGCTTCAGTTGTAAATAAACCACCACAGTTACCAGTTAAACAATTTCAAGTTTCAGCAGTCTCAGACTAATTCTGTGATTGCCTATGATTACTATCTTCAATGTTAAAGACCTATTAGATATTATTTGAGACAATGTTTTAGATGTTTCATTGTTTCTCACTGAGTGGAATCTTGCTCCTGTAGATTATGTAACAATGGAGTTAGCAATGACTGCAGCCATTTAGCTTTGTGTGTTATTGCTGCATCTTATTATATCATAAAATATCCTGGGCTAGAAGGGGCCCACAAGGATCATCAAAGTCTAGGTCCTGACCCTGCAGAGTACACCTGAACACCACTATGTGCCTGGTGTCTAAACACTTCTCAAACTCTGTCAAGTTTGGTGTTCTGACCATTTCCCTGGGGAGCCTGTTCCAGTGCCTGACCATCCTCTGGGTGAAAAAACTTTTCTTAATATCCAATCTAAACCTTCCCTGACACATCTTCATACCATTCCTTAGGGTGCTGTCACTTACCACCAGGGAGAAGAGATGAAAACCTGCCTTGCCACTTCCTATTGTGAGGAAGCTATAGATGACAATGAGGTCTCCCCTCAGTCTCCTCCTCTCCAGGCTGAACAGACCAAGTGATCTCAGCTGCTCCTCTTTCTGTTTCCCCTCATTTTTGTTGCCTTCTTTTGGACACTCTCTAATAGCTTAATATTGTTCTTATGCTGTGGTGCCCAAAACTGCACACAGGATTCAAGGTGAGGCCACCGCAGTGCAGAGTAGAGCAGGACAATCCCCTCCCTTGCCAGGCTGGCAATGCAGTGCCTGATATCCCCCAGGACACGGGTGGCCCACCTCCTTGCCAGGGCAGAGACTCAATTTGCCATTGATCAGGACCCCCAGATCTCTTTCTGCAGTGCTGCTCTCCAGCCTCTTGTTCTCTAGTCTATCTGTACATCCAGGGTTGTCCCTTCCCAGGAATCCAGCACTTGCCCTTGTTAAACTTCATGCAATTGGTGATTTTCCAGCCCTCTATTTCATCCAAGTCCCTCTTCAGGGTGTCCCTAACTTTGAGGGAGTCAACAACTCCTCCAAATTAACTATCATCTGCAAACTTACTTAGTATTCCTTCAAGTCCTGCAACCAAATTGTTTATGAAGATGTTGAAGAGCACTGGCTCTAAGTGGAACCCTGCAGCAACTGGTCACTGACCTGATGATATCACGTCACAGTAACCCCCTTTGTGCCCAGTCCATGAGACAGTTGCTCACACACCACATGATGTGTTGACCCAGCTGAATAATTTTGTTCAGAGGGATACTATGAGAGACAGTACAGAAAGCTTTAATGAAATATCAAAAGATCACATCAGCTGGCTTCCTCTGGTCAACTGCATGAGTTATATTGTCATAAAAGGAAATCAGGTCTGACAAACAGAACTTTAATGAAGCCAGGTTTGCTGTAACCAATGACTGTGTTGTCTTTTTAGGTAATTTCCAATATCTCCCAGAATAATCTCTGTAATTTTACCAGTCACTGTAATAAGGTGAACAGGCCTGGAATTTCCAGGGTCATTTTTCTTGTCCTTCTTGAATACTGGGACTACTGTCTCCAGTTTCCAGTGAGGTGGGACCTCTCTAGATTCCCAAGACCATTCAAAAAATCATCCAGAGAGGCCTTGTAATGACATCAACCAGCTCTTTGAGTATTCTCAGAAGAATCCCATCAGGCCTCATAGATTTACTGGGATCCAGCTGGAGCAGCAAATTCCATGCGAGTTCAGGGTCAACTGGGAGTTTACCACTCTCACAGCCATGATACTCCTGCTCAGGATGCCGATATCCCCATAGCCCAGGAATGGTGTTGAAGACAGAGGCAAAGAAAGCATTAAACATCTTTGCCTTGTCAATGTCCCTGACTGTGACGTTACCATCCTCATCCTGTGATGGGCTGATGCAATTTCTGCACTGCCTTTTGACATGAATACATTTTAAAAACTTTTTAATTGTCCCTCATGGTTCTTGCCAGCTTCAACTCCAGTTGAGCTGTGGCCACACAATTTTTCTCCCTAGACTGTCAAGCAGCATCTTTCTGTGCCTTACATGTCACCTCTATTTGCTTCCACTGGCCTTATTCTTTCCTTTTTTGCCTTATCTCCTGTGGAAATTGAGGTGAATAGGGAGCATGCTTCACCTGCAGATGCAGACAGCTTCAGCTTCAAACCCTGGGAGACACCTAGCTAGGAGGAAGGACAACCTTTTCCACAGAGGGAAGAGATGTCTCATGGGAACTAATATGCTAACTAGCTTATTACAAATTAGGTGTTCTTGGTTTCGATATATGGCTGGCTAGTGGCCAGCTACATTTATGGTTCTGTTACTAATCCTCGTTATTGGTTGGATTCTGTACCCTTTACCTCATCCATATACCTCTGTGTTTTCTGGGTTTCAGGGTCTTTGGAGGTTGCCCCTTGTACCATGTGGTTTCTACATTTGTTATTTTTACATTAAAAGTTCTTTGTTTCAAGGCAACTCCATCATTCCCATCTCTCCATATTTACACCACAAACTCCCTGGGTGGCCTGGTTCTGTTGTTGCTGCTCACAGCAGTCATAATCTCCAAAAGAAGATTCCTGGTCAGCCAAGCTGGTCTTCTGTGCCTCACCTGCTTGACTACTGGCAGTTGGGAATTTCCAGGTCTCGTGCCTTTAGAAGGTGGTGCTTGAAAACTGACCAGCACTGATGGATCCCAGCATCTTCAGAAGCACTTTCCCAGGGAACCTCACTCTCGAATTCCCTGAGAAGCCTCAAGTCTGCTCTTATATCCAGCATTGAAGTTTTGCTGGCACTGGCACTTTTTCTTCTGTCAACAGAGCTTTTAAACTCGATTGCTTTGCAGTCACTGTGGACAAGACAGCCACCAATCTCCATTTCACTCATCAGAACCACTCTGTTAACATCAACAAATCAATGAGGGCATTTTTCCTAATTTGCTCACTTGGTACCTGGACCATGAAGTTATCATCCAAATGCCTTAGGAATCTTCCCAACCTGTTTGTGACAGCTGTGTGATGCTCCCAGTTAATTTCTGGCAATCTGAAGTCTTCCAAAAGGACAAGGGTACTTGATTTTGGGGTGTCTCTTAGTTCCTCGAAGAATAACTCCTTGATGTCATCACTCTGGCTAAGTGGTCTATAATTGACTCCCACAATGACATCCATATGACTTATTTGTCCCTTAATCCTTACCTAGAGACTCTCAAGTGAGCCATTGCCAACTGTAAGCCCCATTTTTGTTGAGTTCAAATTTTATATTCCAATGGTCTATGAATTCCCTCCTGGCGTCATCCCTATGACTTAAATAACTTGGGGGAGAGAGAGGGCATCATGCACATAGTAAACCTCAAATTATTTTCATTTTAATTAAACATAGTACTGTAATATTACATCTGAGCTTTTTCTCTTTCATGTGTTTAGACTTTTCACTTTCAAAAATACTTATCTTTTACTTTCAACAGGAACTTGCTTAGGAATGCTCAACTTATTTGTCTTCACATTCTAAAAAGTTCCCTGCTATCTACAAGCATATTAGCTATTTATAGAGCTCTTCTAATTTCCACTTTAAAAATTTTAATCCCTACATAACCACTACGAAACTGAATGGGTGGATAATTTCTACAGAGATTTTGAATATAAATGTGTTACTATTAACATATATATAACCCCTCATAGAACTCTTTTCCTAACTTCATCTCAAACTAGACCTTGTGTACTGCTCAAGGCTAAAATAGAGAGATGCTGATATTTTTTCAGTTCCATTAACAGTGATTCTGAAAAGCAACCATTTATGAAATTTAAATTTCTGCATCATCATCCATCGGAACACTCATTGAGTCAAAATAAGCACTTTGCATAATTTTAAACATCTGCATTTCATGGTTTTTAAACAGTAAATTTTTTTGCTTACAAAGAATACACTGTATTTCAAAGCCATTGGATATTTTTTAAAAAAATCACACCACTGCAGTTTACACTGAGAACAAATCCCCAAACCTAAATGAGTCACATAGAACATTTTTAAAGCTTTTTAGAATAAAATTTTTAATCAATGTTTCACTTAAAGGGCTGATAAAACCTGAACTATAACATGAACAGTCCTCTTGTTACCAGTTTGTTCCCAATGTTAAGGCAACTGCCTATTTCCTCCAACTAGCAACAATAACAATCACACACACCATTTTAGACAAAACAATACCAATTGTTTGCCCAGTTAGATGAACAAAATGGTCTGATTTTACCAAATAGAGAGTGTAAAGCCAATGATACCTAGGTACAATGGCAACCCATTGGGTAGAAATAATTACATAAAAATCATTAACCTGGGGAAGATGAGGATGGAGATGAGGGAGGAATCAAGATGAATCAACAAGAAACAAGACCAGCAAAAGCAAGAGAAGTCAGTGAATGAAAGAGACCTGACACATGTAGACAAGCTACTGGTCATTAGGTTTGTCTGGCTCATCTTGTTCATGTTTATGAATGCTCTGTGTGTTTTTGCAGGTGTCTGCAATGGCTGGCTGTCCCTGCAATACCTGTGGCTGTGTCCCCACTGTGTGTGCCCACTGGGAAGTAGCCTGGCTAGAGACTGCCTGCAAACAGAGAAGCTGCCACCTTGCATCTAGCAAGGTTCACTGGATTCAGCTAACATCAAAACAAGTCATATTATTTTAACTCTGAATTGGCTAACACTAATTCACAGTTCCTCTATTGCTAAATATGAGGAAAAATGAAAATAGATGATCATATGATCCACTGGTTCCTATGTATCTTCTATATTATTTTTCTCCTTCATCAGTTTACCAGAGAAATATTTAGCAATTATTTGGTTATTTAAACACACTAGGATAGCTATAAGATCATTCTGAAAGGGAAATAAAAAAGTAAATTTTCAAGACATTTAAAACAAATGGATGTAAGCACTACTCTATGCTGTATCTATTAGGATTGAAGCATCAGGACAGAACACGGTTTGAGTTGATTATAATCTGTAACACCATCTTCCAATAATAAATGATGGCAAATGATTCTGTTCAAATAACACACCAATATACTCAAATATGTCAATACATTTTGAAGCAAGCATCCACAATCCTTTTGGAAACTCTACAAGGAATTTCACCGTTAATTCCAATGAGAGAAACAAACTATTTCGTATTATCAGTACAGCCCCATAGTTTCTGAAACAAATGTATGTCTATCAACTTTAAAACAGTGTTCATGGAAATATAAAATAATATAATGAATTGTGAGAGTTTTTAGATTGGATTTTGTTTGAATTTGCTGTGCTATAGGCCAGCTTCTATTGATTACTCTTTCTAATTTACTACAATAGCACTTTTTAATCACAACAGGATGAGAATGCCCAACAGCTAAGACAGCATAAAAAGAAGCATTCCAAGCATTCTGCATCAAACTTAGCAAGTCTACTTTTATTATTTGTTTGGTCTGGTTGGTTGGTTGGTTGGTTGGTTGGTTTGATTTCTTTTAACTTTGTTCCTTTTCTTGCCAGGTCAATTTAAATGGGTAGCTTTACCAGTACTGGTGGAAAAGACAATTTTTACACAATGTTCACAGAACAGTATTTTAACTACATTAATATTTTTCCTCAAAAAAAAATACTTTACAGATGAGAAAGTGAAATAGTCATAAACTTTTCAGTCAAATCATATTCTAATTTGGTGCAATGCAAGTCCAGAATTAGGGTACCTGAAAAAAGCATATATATAAAATGTTAAAAGATATCTTTAAAGTCTAGTAGACCAGCCACCTCACGCAGATAAAATTCTACATAAGAAAACTTAGAAAGTTTGGAGATGAAGGCTAAACATGGAGCAAGATGGATTTAATATTTAAAAAACTAATTAAAACCTTCAGTCTATCGGTAACTTTTCAAGTGATGAAGCACTAATGGTTATTTTACAATGAGTGCAGCACCTTTTGATGTACATTTGAAAACTCATCTAGAAGTGACCGAATCAATAAAGGTTGGCAGAGATTTTAAGAAATAGAAGTATATCAAAAGTGTATAAAAAATATATATTTAAGTATATAATGTACATTTTTTAAAAACACAGAATTCACTATACAATATACCAAGGATGCTTATGGAAGAAGCAAATGGGAGAGACACTGGTTATTGTATTCCATGATCCAAATTCTGTTGAAGGGAAATATGCACATAAGCTTTTCCAACTAATTGTTAAAACTCATAAATCAAGCAAAGTCAGGGTATCATGTTAGAAGTTTAAAATTCTAGATCTTACTTAGAAATGTATTCAGATCAAAATTCACATTCTTTACTCACAGAAAGACTTCTACTGAATTCAAAGGAAGATTAATTTGTGATCTAGCCTGCAATCACTGCACTTGAATAACTTCTCACTGAACTGTATGTCTGGTTCACCTGTACCCAGTTGTAGAACCTGAGTCCTTGCAAGTTCTTTAAGACAGAAAATATATTTAATTCATTCTCTTTATTTTAGAAGGAAAAAACATGTATTTGCCTAAGAGAAATTTAAAGATGTCACAGAAACTTCACATTGATAAAAGACAGAGAACAGAACTAGATGACACTGGATGTTCAGTATGACAAGTTTTTTCCTATTTTTTTCCTATAATAGCCACTGATCATTTATGAGTGCTACATAATTTGAAATTAATGCATCAGACTTGGGTACAATACAGTTCTTCTGTAACCTGTCTCCCTTGACACAGATCTAAGCAGGTATATATTTAAAGACTTTATTTTAATAAAATTGAACAGACTAAATACAATGTCCTAGAGTGCTACTTCAGGATTTGTAATAATAAAATGTCAAATAACAAGCTGCAAGCTGGTTTTTTTGCTTGAGATACTCAAAGAATTAATTTTATGCTGGCATATACTGTAATTAGAAATAGCTCTGTGCATCATGATTAAACTAGTAGCTATGGAAACCAAAGCAGACTAGAATAAGTGTAAAAGAGGAATAGTGAATAAGCCAATCATAAAATTCCTTTAATCTGTTTATTTTTAATCTTTCTCGTAATGCAAATTGGAATACTAAGGGTCAATACTACTTTTTTTTGACCTTTGTATGTTTGGAAAGAACAGTATTCTTTCCAAACTACTTCCTAGGTATTAGATTTTGTTTTCACTCCAGAATTTCTTTACCCACACAATCTTAGGTGTTAAAAGCACACCATATTTAATGATCCAGTCTGTATTAAATAATTGTATATATTTATCCCTCTATGAAACGAGAACTCTGTGTTTTCAACAGCTGAAAATCTCCATGGTGCCCTGTTCCCCTTTGCTATTCCAATAGCCATCTGCTGAACATATTCCAGTTTAGCAATCTCCTCATGGGTGTGGGGGAAGGATGGACGTACCTCTGAGCTCTGCTCACCTGATGCAAACTCAAGTACTGAATGAGGGGGAAGAACCACTTCCCTTGCTATGCATGCTACACATATTGTGACCACCAAGCAGGCAGACAGCCTTCATGACACAGTGCTGACTCATGCTTAAATTCTCACTTAGCCTCTGATCTTTTATGAAAAAGCTGTCTTGGGCAAGTCACTCACCAGCCTATGCTGCTGCATGGGGTTATGCCAGCCCAAGCATGTCTATTCTTACCAGATTTCACCAAGTACTTTACAGTCAGGGTAGCTGCAGTCCTTCTGAATGCTAGCCCTGTGTACAGCCCAGTGTATTAGGCTTAGTCGCTTTGCCACGCATCTCGCTGTCATTCACATAAAAAGGGCACTTTCCTTGCCATCATCCCGGTCAATGATGAAAATGTTAAGCAATATTTGCACCAGTACCAGCCTTTAAAGTGCAGCAACTCCTTAGACATCATGCTGTACACCTCTGTCCTTTGAGATATACAGTGGAGCTGTATTCACACCTGTGTTGTGGCTTCTAGTCCCTAATGCTTTAAGAAACCATGTCAAAACACTTGTTTAAGTCAAGGTAAACAAAATTGTTCACCTCTTGTTTGCTGATCTACAGAGACAGGTGCTTCATTACAGAATGTAATCAGGTTAGACATATTTTGTCCTCTGTAAAGCCATGATGGCTGTTATGAATCACACTATTTACCTTGCTGTACCTCATAAGGGCTTCCAGGAATATTTATTTCATGTTCTTCCTGGGAACTGAGATGAGACTGTGTGGTGTACAGTTCTCTGGATATCCTTCCTCTCCCTCTTGAAAGTGGGCATATTAATTACCTTCCTCCAGTTACTGAAGACCTCTCATAATCACCATAGTCTTTAAAGAAAGATAAGAAATAGCAATATTGGATGCACATCTAGCAATTTGCTGGATATGGATAAGCAATTTGCTTATATGAACCTTTAACTCAGTCCTCCTCTCACGTAGTTAGCATTCCCCTACCCTAGACTTTCCCAGGAGGCACAGAGGTCTGGGAGGCTAGTGACCAGAGGGCCAAAGAGATCACCTTAAGATTTTCAAATTGTAATGGAAAAACAGTCGGTATATTAACTATATCACATATAAGCAAACTGTACCTGCCTTCAGACAGGGACGATTTATCACAGTGTCAATATTTGGTACATCATTGGGCAATTAATATAAGAGAACTGTTCAGAGTACACTTTTCTCCAAAGATGACTGTAGAAGGGGATCTGGTCCAAGGAGATGCCATGCTCTGAGCTATGGCAAAGGATGAATAAACATTTCAGATATCATGCTTAATATCAGTACTTTCTGACAGACTTAAACAGTTTTCTGGTATGAAAGACCTGACACTGACCTGGACAGAAAGTATTTAATTGTTGATCACTATCATGCTTTGAAATTAAACAATCCTATAGATCAAACTAAAACCTTTTCTCCTCATTGCGCAAATAACACAAAAGCAGATAAATCTTACACATCAACCTCTCTTTTCAAGAAAACACTTGGTCTAATAAGTTCAATTTCATAATTCTCATGTAAGTGTAAGGGCTACTTCTCTGGCTGCCTCCCAGCATCAATGCAAATATTCATAAAACAAAATAAGAGCAATACTTTGAAGGTCAGAGACTTTTTTTTTCCCCTGCTACTTCTGCCTGGAGTTTTTGTTTCAAAATGTGCTTCCTATTACTGTATCTCCTCTACTGCATAGATTGTAACATCATCTACAAGAAGAAAATCTAGTAGAACCAATGACAGGATCTCATCAATACTCATCATACTAGAGTCACTTGGGCGAGGAAAACTGTCATTATAATTGTCTTTAAATTCAACATCCGTGTCCTGCATGGTGACTACATTCACCAATTTTTGCTACATTTGAAGCCACACCTTCATCAGTAGAGTCAGGTAATAATTTCTTTGGGAAAAAAAAAGTTACCTACATAAACTGGATTTAGTTTTGCAACTATATTTTCACAACTGGAAGAGAATGCAAAACATGCTGACTAGCCATGTCCCGTGACCTATAGAACTTTTACACTGAAAGATCAGGAAAAGTCTCAAATTACTATCGTTACTATGTTATTGAAATAATTGTAGTTTTAAAAGTCACCTGAAAAATTTTTCGTCTCAGAATACAGGGATTCTGCCAATGAATCTAAGTGATTTGGGAGAGAAAAGCAAACCAAAAAGGCTTCAATAAAATGAATTAATACTCAGGATAAAGAAACCATATCTACCTAGGTTACCTGTGAATTTTATCTGTTTTGTTAATAAAAGCCAGGAGTTTTCAACACAAGTATTTTCTGTATTATCAGTATTTTTTCCTATTGCCTTGATTCATTTATGTATTATCATCCTCTCTTTCCTTATGCTAATGATTTCAGTGATTGCACTAGCTTTCTCATGCAGTATCAAAGCATTATCTGACAATATCCAAATCGGTTTCACTATTAGCAACAGGATTCTCACAAAACACAAAATTACTCAGGATGACATTACAAAAAGGATTTGGAGTTTTTTCACACTTGAGAGCATTCTTCTTTTCAAAGATCACCAAAATGTTGCATATTTCACAAGCAACACTTTGGAACAAGCCTTCTTCAACTTTACCCTGCTCCCTTTACCCCCCTACTGGGACTATATTTTATTTTCTTTACCAAAAAATTGATTACTGCAACTTTGTTGAGCCACTTCTACCCAGCTCTGAAGCAATCACTGGACTGTTTCATGTGCTTATAAAGACAAGAAACAATAACCTTCCAGGACTATTTTTTGTAGCAATTTTACTTCGTTTATGCGGCAAGGTTTTGTAACAGGGGAGGGGGCAAGCACTGTTTTTCATAACAACTGCATTCCTCTGTAAACCGAAACAGCTCTAATCAATCAGAGGGGGAAAAAAGAAAAGAGAAAAAAAGAAGAAGAAGAAGAAAAAAAAGCTGTTTTTATGATGGGGCGGCGACTTGAATCAACATCGACAAATTTGACTTCAAGAAATTCCTGTCTGAGATTAGGAACTGCGTTATCTTCTGTGTCCGACCGCATGACGTGCTGTCCATCAGACCTTAAATTATCCTCCAGCTCTCCGCCTGCAGGAGGCTGCGGGAAAAGCAACCTCCCTCCACTCCTCAAGGAAGAAGGATTTCCACTCACTTTAAAAACAGATGACGTAATCCCTGCTTTCCCCCT
>JANRGV010000084.1:35652721-35700751 GCA_024734035.1 Alethe castanea
TCCCCCATGGATCCCCATGGGCTGTGGGTGGATCTCTGCATCCCCCATGGATCCCCATGGGCTGTGGGTGGATCTCTCATCCCCCATGGATCCCAATGGCTGCAGGGGCACATCTGTGTCACCATGGTCTCACCATGGCCTGCAGGGAATCTCAGCTTCAGTGCCTGAAGCAGCTCCTGCCCCTCCTTCTGCACTGACCTTGGTGTCTCCATGTTGTTTCTCTCACACTTTCTCACCTCCTCCTCTTTTCTGACTGGAAAAACCTGTGCGTGCTTTGTTTTGATTTCCTTCCTAAATATGTTATCACAGGGCGTTACCGACTTCTCTCATTGGCCCAGCTTTGGCCAGCAGCCTGTCCATCTTCAGAGCCATCAGGGATTGGCTCTGGCAGGCATGGCAGAAGCTTCCAGTAGCTTCTCATGGAAGCCACCTCTGTGCCCCTCTCCATCCTGCTACCAAAAGCCAGGCCTGCAAAACTGATACACAGGCATAAAAGAGAAACAAGTTTACATAGATGGTGGAACAGCTATAGGCATACAAGAGAAACAAGTTTGTTACTATTGAACTACTTGTAATTCTTTGATCAAGATTCTCAGTGATACTATGTGCCTTTATAAAAAAGAACACCCTGAAAGCAAACACTTTCGTCTTTGAGTATTGATTTACTTGAAACCATAATTTTCATGTGTAACAAGCAGTAATAATGTATTTATGTTTTAACAATTTGTAAAATTTTTGTCCACAGAAGTGGTACATCAGTGATGTTTTTATTGTTCTCTCATAGACCACGGTGATGGTCGGGGATTTTTTCAGCTCTGTCATTCGAGGTGACTGAATTAGTCCTATATTTCTCATACAGTTTATGAGACTATGCAATTCTGTGCACTTTGCATAGCTAATGTTTGAGCTGAAATCTCGAAGGGCAAATAATTTGAAAAAAATCAGCAGTATTGTAGGAATTTCTTATGCATATTCTTGTGTTTGTATCCATTTACATGGAGGGCTGTAAAACTACAAAAAATCTGGTAACCATGGAATGCTGCTTCCTATTACTGGGTGTCTTGATTTAAATATTTATGGTTTTGCATGTGTGATTTGTATGGGTGTTGGGTTTTTTTCCTCCTTCTTGGATGTCTGAATTTCTGACTAAGAGGTTGGGAACCAAAAATATTGCTGCTTTTCTTTATGTCCCTGGAGAATGTCACCTGCCTATACAGTACCCTTAATGGAAACTACACATTCTGGAGTAGGACAGGTAATGACACAGAATTGCTCTGGGGAAATGGTAAGTAATGTTGACCAGTTAGTATCTAGTACTTCCAGCTGTTCTTTTCCTACTTTGCTTTGTTTCTTAATTGATTAAACAATGGACTTCCCTGTTTAGTTTTTGCATTTATTATATTACAAATGGTGGGGAACAGCTTTTTAAGTCCTAGAAAGGCAGAGGTTGTCTGGATCCTAGGTTTCTTAAGAAACTGTGTTTTTTTTAGGTCTGCACAATCTCTGTTGAGGATTTAGTAGCTGCTGTAACCATGCAGTCAGGAAGATTTGTATCATAATGTCTCCCAAGCAGTACAGCTGATGAGGTGTACTGCTGCAGTGCTGAAATGTGGTAGTACAGCTTCTATTCCTTTTTACCTTTCATTTTCATTGGCATAATGCACTGCGAAATCTAATGTGAAACTTGGAAGCATGCCAGAAAAAGATAATACCTGCGGAAAGAATAAATGCTGTCAGATACATTAAACTCTTCTGAGGGAAGAGAAAAGAAGCAAATCCATTCCAATGAATTAGTTAAATTAGGCTTTTTACATTTTTTCAGCCAGTGCTGGTGGCTGCAGCCGAGCCCTTTAGGCTCTGCTAGCTGTGAACAATGGAGATGCAGATTTTTATTTTTTTTTCCCCTCTTAAAAAAGAATGTTAAACCGATGCTTGGTATTTGCGATAATTTTGGCCCCTCCTACTGTGTCAATTGAAACCACTCCCTACATAACCAAAACAAATCATTCCCCATAATTCTGAGGATATTTTTCATTCTGGTACAAGCTTCTGTGCATTGAACTACATTTTACAGACTGTACATTTTTAAAAAAGGAAAGTGATTTTTTAGGAGACAGATAAGAATGACTCAAACAGCACCTCATTTTCCGAGCTCAGAAGCACAGCAAATCAATCTTGAAGCACTAATCTGCTTTAATTTTAAATACTGGAATATATAATCTATTAATTGTTTTAGTATTGATTTCTGTTTTCCATTAGAAAATCCAATAGGAACATTTAAATTGCTATTAAAAGCATTTCAGATTACATATTTATGAATTTAAAACAATAATCTCAAATCATACCACAGACTTCAGATCTGATCTTTGAGTAGCTTGCTCTGATCTTGAGCTTCAGATCTGATCTTGAGTAGTTGTAGTGTTGAGTAAATTTTAGCACAGGACTTATTGTACTTATATGTGTTTAGGTTCTGTATTTTTCATTTCAACTGTGCCTTCTTTCATGGCTTGGATGACTTATATTTCCCACTGGTTTGATGAAGATGATTGGTATGAAGGACAACAAAGAGTAAGAATTGCTTAAAGTAATATTTTCTCTTTTACTACTTTTATATTTTTCTTCTTTAAGCTGCTCATTATTATTATATTGATAGTATCAAAAGTAGTATTTCTATAGTGGTACTGGGAATTTTTAGTAGTTTTAGTGAGGTCTCAAATCATAAATAAAGTTTATTCAAAATGAGCTTTTGGAAAATTAATGTTGCTAACTGGATAAAAGGTACTGGAAGTATGACAACCACCTAATTGCATTTTTTAGGTTGCATAATAGAACAAGTAGTAATTTTTTCATATGCAATGAGATGGAAAGCAAACATTTCATTTTATTGAATTAAAAAGAATTAATATACCATGCATGGAGAAAAATAAAATAGTTATAATTAGTAATAGAGTAAAAAAAACATTAGGAGATTCTAAATTCACCTAGGATAATTTCCAAGTTGGAAAGATTTATGTTTTTATTAACATTTTTCTAAAGAGGCATTGTTACTATAGCAACGTTTGCAGGAGAACTTGGATTTTTTTTTTTTAGTATTTATTAGCTGCATGTCTACAGCTGCTTTCATAGATTTATGGTGGGAAATGAATGCAGGTCACATTTCTTTTACTGTATTAAGCTCTTTTATGGTACTTTATACTTCTGGGATTTCCTCTTGTTTTCACAGTATATGGCCAGTTAATGAATTAGAATGCAGGAGATGCTACTGAAAACAGCTGCTTTTGTTGTATTATTGTGTGTTGCTTGATAATGGCAGCTATATGCTCCTAAGTATAAAAAACTGGCAGGTATTAATACTGTTCCACTGTTCTCATTTTACATGTCACTCATGATATGGATGTTTCAGATGTAGAATTACCTTTTAACAGCTGTCATCAGGGATTCAGATATGAGACGTGTCAAGAAGTAACTTTATCTGAAATCAGAATAGTCTTGGCAATTTGCAAGCAGAAAAGCAATCTTCTTGTGATTGTTGTAGCTCTGGATTGGAAGATGAGAACAGAATCTTATGCAGACTCCTAGATGCTTCATACTGTGATCAGACATGGTTGTATTCATATCTCTCTGTATTACACACATTATCTGCAAACTATGATTAAGCAATACTCCTTAGATAATGGCTTTGTTATCACTGCTAGATGGTTTCATATTGATTAGGTGTGTAGTCCAACATGGCTGGTGATGTATAGTTAGAAATGTCAGCATTTTTCTGTGCTTGATTTCAAACCTAGTATGGGTCTTTAAATTATCCTGTTGAAGTTGCACAATAAAGGGTATTCTAGTTAAATGTACAAGTAGTGTAGTCAAGACGGTCAAAACCACTACTTTTTATGACTTACTATGTTATGATTTTTTAATGTTATTGCCTTATACTTTCTAGGCAGGGTATCTGTCTTGGATTCATATATCTGGGTTTTATTTCTAGTGTTTGATTCTGTAAAATAGTCTCAGGCTGTGATTTCAAGTTTCAAACCTTCTTCCCGTTTGAAGCCAGAGATCCTGTGGTTAAATCAGTTCTGGTAGTGATTTGGGTCCAAGTTTATTGTGGAGGTTTAAAATGGCTGTGAACACCAGTAGAACACTTGTACATTTCAAATAATCTTTTAAATCAGAGTATTCTTTTCCTGGTCAGTGTCTGGATAAGTGAACACACATTTTGAACACTTTCTAGGTTGTCATAGGTTAGGAAATGTCATCTGCAAATTCTGATTGCAAGAGTCTAGCCAAAGCTCCTGGTATTTTTGAGGAATCTTGTTGAAATTCAAAGCCTTGTCCAAGGCACTCTCTTCCTATTATTAGCCTTCTTATTATCTAGGAGCTATACATGGCCTTTGTGCCATGAATTGTATACAAAATTAGAAAAAACTTTTCCAGTTTTTGCTTTGTGGTGAACTAGCAACCACCCTGGCACTTTAATTAGCAGTAGACTACCTTGATAGAATTCTCCTGGAAAGTATGAAGGGCTTCAATTTTGTAGAGAAGTACATGTGTAAGCCTACATTATTATCTACATTCTTACCACTATTATAGTTGGACTTTGTTTATCTTTTGCCTAGAAGCAGTTGCTTGAGTGGTGTGTATTGTCTCAGACTATTCAGAGACCTGCACTAGTAACTGCAGTCTAGTGCACCACGTCAAGACTGAAAATTTGTTAGCATTTTGCGGTACCCCAGAGTAGGAAGAACTTTTGTTTGTTTTGTCAAAGTTTTCATATTGTAAGCTGTTTATTGGCCTTTAAGCTGCATATACCAGAGTATTTCCAATAACCCTTATTTCATAGGTCAGGACAAATTAATGAGAATTTAATTTCTTAGCATGGCTATGATATGCTTGGTGTACCCCAGTCCCACTGGAAGAACATCAGTGCTATTTATGTTTGTGTTTTTACATGAGTCTCAGTACTATTGAGCCTGACATTGTCAGTCAGAAGTCATTTTCTGCTCTGTCTTGCAGACATGCCAAGATTTCTTCATAAGTATGAAGATTTTCATGTTTTTAAAAAGACAAAATGATTGTCCATTATCTGGTGCTTCTAACTGGTCCCACTGGATAGGGTAATGAATTTGAAGCTCTGTGGTTCACAGGGGGCATTTTCATCTCCAATGAATTTGATTTCCCTGCAAAGATGGGTAAATATACCCAATGTCTTTAAGGAGATATAATGTGATATAATGTCTTTATATCACTAAAATCTTATTAATTATTATGTTAGCATTGATTTGCTGACAAAAATATTGGTACCTTGGGACAATAGTCTGGATGAGATATAACAGTTTTATATGTCAAACATACAGGAGTGACAGCAAGCTTTCCACATCAGAGAAGATACAAACCTGATGGGAAGATAATCACAATAGAATGAACAGAAGCAGAGGAAACTAGCACTTTACTGCTTGTAGTTGTTAAGAAACCACATTCTGTATACATACAAGCATATTGATTAACATAAGGCTACTGTATATCCACTTTTGTATGCATGCCATATTGCATATGGACTCATTTGATTAGGTCATACACCACATGGGCTACAATCAAAGCACATGTGGCATCTGTTGTTGCTTGTTCTCGATGGTTAGACATTATCTGGATACTGATAACAAGCAAGCAAGTATTGATAATGAACGCGTTCAGTGATGGGTTTAAAGAGCTATTATTATTCTACAAGTGTTATTGTAGTGCAATTGGGAAATACAGCAAGCAGTGAACTACACCAGCAGCTGAAGCAGAGAAAAAGGAGTTAGATTAAAATTTAAATGGTGCCTGTTAAAGAGCTGCAGTTGCCAGGCTACTGACACTGCAGTTTTGTGTGCAGTGTGACACAACACTCAAGCTTTTCTCCTGCATCCTGTAGTAACTGCATTATTCTGTGAACATCAAGGTTTAGCTCCTCCTGTCTGTCAAGTAAAGTGATTTCATTCTACAATCAGAACAATATTTTCCATTTTTGGGACCAGCAAGGTATTGGAATGATCATGGACATTCTAAAGTGCTTTGCAAAAAATGATACCTATGCTAAGGTAGGGATTATTAGGCATTTATCTTTAAGTTATTTATATAAAGCCATGGTATGTATCTAATCAATTCAGTTGTTATTTTAAAATTATATTTATGATATACCAAATTTCAGTTTAATGTGGTTGGTTGTTGGAGTTCTTTTCTATATTAAGCAACAAGGAAGGACCTAGAATGTTAATGCTTCTGCCAATTGAAAAGAAAGGGTTTTGTTGTCCTCCCTCTTTCCTTCATCTCCTTGGAAACTGTGAGCACACACTGCTAGCTTTCCCAATGTGGTGTACGTCTTTTACATGCACAGAGGTTTTTTTCATTGTATACTTAAGAGTCAAATATAATTACTTGTACATCCCTTATTTCAAAATAAAATGCTTTTTTTCAAAGTATAAAAAAATCTCTATTGTATAAAAATGCACCATGATTGAAATCATATTTTCAGTTATGCTGCATTTCTACATTTTTATCATTTTACTCAGGCTGTTCTGATGAATACATGTATTTTATACTCTGCTTACTCTGATAAGTGTGCTTAACAGAAATATATAATGTTTGAAAAGATGTGCAGGAAACTGCTTTAAGACATGATACCTGTGAGAGCAAGTCAGTATTCCACACAACTGTAATTTCTTCTGGATATTGTCATACTGAATTTCAAGGCAAATTCTTCCTCTTGTAAAATGGTATATCATTATGAAGAGCTGGAAGTAATAACAAGTTTAAAGCAATAAATATTAGTAAATAAAATACGAATACTTATCTATAATAAAGCTCAATATTTTATATATGTAACTTTTTTACATATACTTAAATAGGGAAAATCTAGTCAAAGTTTAAGAATACTTACTAAGCATGAATTAACGCAGTGAAATAGTGATATATTACAAAGCAACATTTTTCGTCTAAAATTGAAAAATTTCATCTATTAGCATTTTTATAGAAATCACTGCAGAATCCTACAAGACAAATCTGTTGTTACTCTGAGAGAAAAATCTGTGGAATTCTGTTTTAGCCTCTGTAAGAGATCTTAGCTTTATGATTAATTTTACCTGTAATCAAACTGCAAATTAAACAAGACTTAAGTCATATTTTCTTACAAATTAAAACTTCAGTAAATCAGGAATTTTTAGGTCCTATATGAAAAGGTAAAAAAGAGTATCTGTACCATGTGAGAACCTTTTTTTATTATTATGAAGTAAACAGTTGTGTAGTCTTAGGTTCTATATAGTTATCAACTTTTTTATCAGTGTTCCGCTGATGGCTTTCAGGTGGTAAACCTGAAAACTAAACCTATGACAATCTAATATTTTACAGCTAATTCTCTCCAGTTTCACCATGACTTTTTTTTTTTTTTTTTAACATTCTTTATCAGTTTGCTGACACACTTAGAGTTTTAACCATTGATTTCCCTGGAATCAAGAACAGAACCCAAAATTTCTAGTTCCAGGTATTCTGTGCTTTCATAAAATAGTTATCTAATCAGCTGGGGGACTTTAATTTCAGAAAAAGTGATTTTTAGTGGTGCCAGTTATTTTTTCATGGTGACTAGAAGAAGTTTGTCCTGAATGACCCAGATCCAATTACTTCTCTGCATATGTGATTTATACTTTATTTGTACAGAAGGAACCTCTGAAATTTGTAATTTTACTGAGCAATAAAGAACACTAAATGGCAAAATTAGAAATTTGGAGGCTATTTTTGCCACTTGATGATGTTGATTCTTTAAACAATTAGATAAATTTCTCTCATATCATTTAGAACATGAGAACAAGGAGCTGCAAGATGATAAAATTTATAGAAAGGTTCTCCCTGGAATCTCTAAGTTGCTGCAGAAGTTAGAAGAATGAATATTATTGACAGACAGATAGGAAGTCTAATAGCACTAGTCTGCAACAAAGTTGTATCTCATAATTTGTTTTTCTGTATATTTCTGTTCTGCTGTTGCAGTCTCTTTTACCAAAATTTTCAAAGGTTACATGTGAGCATTTAATTTCCTTCCGTCATTTAGTACTCACTCAGAATGTTTAAGCACTTAACCTAGGGTCATTGATATCTTTGAGATGATCGGTCTCAAACGTTCCACCCATCCTGATCTTCTGATAAAGAAGCCCCCAAAATAAGTCACTCTCAATTTTTTTTCTTTTTCTGTCACACTTTCCAAAGTGAGAGAAACATGATGTCATGGAATTTGCTACCTATAATTATTCATTACTGTTTACTTGCCAAGCAGAGGAGAAAAATTAAAAATAAAATTAATAATTCAACCTTTTTTTTATCCCTTGTACAAATGCATTAAAATAAAACTTTAATAATATTTAGGCAACCAGCTTTTAGTCAATAGTAACCAATAGGTTCCTTTGAGTACTGTAGATCACTACTTCAACACCTGTATAAAGTTTGTTCTGTATGTGCCTTAATACTACTGTCATCCAGAAAAATATTTCCCCCTCTATATATTTGACATCGAGTAGGTCAAAAGTGGTCTACAGCAACACATCTGTGCTAAACTATTACATAGCAATGCATTGCAAAACCCACCCTTGTACTTCATCAATAGTTGCTCCCTCAAAATGCTTGATTGCCTGTGAAGTCTCATTTCTTGTTAATTCCCTTTCCTTTGTGGAGCTTGAAATGGTACCTAACACTTGGTAAATTTAACATAGCTCTCCTTCTCTTTCAGGTTTATAGTCTTAGCTCTTTGACATAAAGATGTCATCCTCCATACTCCATGTAATATTTTTCCACATACTGTCCCTCAGTCCATTAATGTACCCACAGCATAAATGTGACCCTGAGACATTCTGTTACTAGGTAACATGTTGACATTATCCTGAATGAAATGGGGTCTAGGTAAATAATTGGTCTGACCCAGCAAAGCATTTCTTGCATTTTTATGTTGAAGTCAGTTTTTTCTGAGCACAGCTGGTACTGTGAGACTAGTTTTGAATGTGGAAAGCTTAGTTTGCTGTACAGTAATGTTACCCTAAGACTTGCTTTTGATTTTTAAAAACTCACTTCAACTTTTTTGTTAAAAATTATTAAGTAATTATTAAGAAAAGTTAGAAAGCTTCTCCAGAAAGGATGATAATAGGGAGGATAATATGACAAAGAGTTGTTCTATGCAAGTGCTTTGAAGATCTTTCTACATGTTGATTTTACTTAAAACTATTAGTATGTGGTTTATTTTGTCTGGCTGTCAGTGGGAGATGAATGGGAGAGCAGAGAAGGCATTAAACTGTAATAGAGAAAATATTGAACCAGACTGCAGAAGAAAATGGATATGATTAACTATTCCAGCTAGTACAAACCAAGAACTATTCAAAGTTTTGTGGGCACCCTTCTCTCACCCCCCTTTTCTTCCAAGTGGATTGCTGTGAATTGTATTAGGCACCCTTTCTTGTGTGGCACTGTAGCCTCTGAACATCTACTTGTTCTTTCTTCAGATACATTCATTCGTACCTCAGATGAGTTATATTTTTTAAGTAAACATGTATAAATTATTTATGAAAACAAAAATGTATTATTCTATTCTTTAATATTTTGTCATCTTGGAGTCTAATGAATTTCTTATTTAAAGGCAAAAATGTCACATGTGAAACAAGTGGGTCTTTTAGCTGCTGGATGTCAGCCATGGAACAAGGATATATGTGCTGCTAGTGGGGACAGATTTGCCTACTGTGCTACACTTGCTGTTTATATTTATCAGGTAAGATTATTCTTGTTTATCAGATTAGTTACACTTTTACATTGTTTTTGATGTCACTTTGAATCCTTTCAACAAATGTTTCTGTGATGCTTTTGCAAGTATAGTTGCTGCTGAAAAGATATCTATGTAAAGCTCAATATTCCATTCAAGCTATCCCTGAAGTTGTATGTGCCAAGGATTATTTTTAGAAGACAGCTTACAGTGCAGCAAACATTTGAGATGAGTGAAGTTCAGTTCAGACTGGGTTCTGAGGGATAAATGAAGCAATTCCACAGTTCCATTTGAAACTATAGTATAAAATAGTCTTTTCACACTGTGGATTAAAATGGTTCAGAGTTGTGGATTCAGTGACTCATCTTTATTTAATTTGGAGCCTGAACTCCTCAGCACTGTGTTCTTCTGAAGTTTCTTGTTGCTGTACATAAACACCTAACTAAAAATTAGAAATGCTGTGATGTAGAATTTTCAGATTGGGAAATATATCGGTAAATAAAGGATGTAGTTACTTTAATTTTAAGAGTTATACTGGTAGTAGGATTAAAATGAACAAAATTTAGTGTCATGTTTGGGTAATTTTTTTTTTTTTAATATGTATTTTTAAGTGTACTAAGTAATTTAAAAAATGAGAAGGATTTCAAACTCATTTTTATATTGTCCTGTTTACTCCCTTGGAGATTACTAAATGATTGTTACCATGCCTATAAATAAAGCATTTTAGGATTGAGTACACTTCTAAATGCAATTAAATAATTTGTAAGTGACAGGAAACTAGACATACAACTGTTTTTTCGATAGTTGGATATTGGGCAACCTTTCTTTCCAAGTCAAATATATGATAATTTATTTTATTAAGATGTCAGGTACTGGCAATAGTTAAATGCACAATAAATTAATCCATAAGTCTAATACTGTTATATGAAGTATTCTCCAACCCAGAGGTATTTAAAGCAAGTTTACAAAAAATGTATTTCTAAAATGAATTTTACTATTTGTTTAGCTGGATCACCGATACAATGAATTCAAGCTCCATGCGATTATGTCTGAGCATAAGAAGACAATCACAGCCATATCTTGGTGTCCCCACAATCCTGACGTGTTTGCAAGTGCCAGTGCAGATAGTTTAGTGATCATTTGGAATGTGAATGAACAGAAAGTTGTGGCCAAGCTGGAAAATACAAAAGGTATTTTAGACATGGAGATTTATTTTATTCATACAACTTGATCCATGGGTATGTGTGGATAATACAACTGTTTAGATATGAGAAATACTTGATGTAGTGTAAACTCTATAGTTGGTAGGCTGGAGTTTTAACAGTTGCCTAGCACAATACTCTTGTCAGATTTGTTGCAGTTCATTTTAGAAAATAATGATAGTGTGTTTGAGTAAATTGCTGTCAACCATGTTGTATTTGGTAAAGAAAGACATTATTCTTTTTCTCTAAAGAAGTTGACTGGTTCAAGAATTAACTTTGCTAATGATTTCTTATTGAACAGGGGAGGAAAAAAAACAAAAATCAACATTATTTTCATCACTGTATAAAAGGATAAATATTTGAATTTTTACATAATAAATTTCCCAATTACTTTAGCTAAGTGACAGCAAAAAAAAAGGTAGCCTTAACAGATTCAAGTATAAATCATCAATGAATTTCAACAACAGCTTTTGTTTAAATACCTTGATGCTTGTCTACTTGAATCTTGTCTCAGGCCTTGAAACTGCAGGAGATTGTATTACAAGTCTAGGGGGTTAAGCATCTGTGTTACAGTTACATTTCCCTGCCCAATTCTGATTTATACCATTTAGTCAAAACCAGTACCTGTATTTCTGTTCTTATAGTCAATCTCATCAGGTGTCCTTGATTCCTATATTTTCATTCTTGAAAGTGAATGCAACCCAAGAATAGTCAGAATCTCAGGATCTAATAAGCTATTTTGGGACTCCTTACTCTTTTCTCTCCAGAGCATTTAGGGATACCTCTGTAAATCTTTTACATCTTGCATATCATACAAAAGAAAACTCCACAGTGATTTAATCTATTCTGAAAGGAATATTGTATCAGTTCATGCATGAATATAAATGTTGTTACTTGTTTTTCAGTAAGTACTTTTTTTGATATGTATTTTCAATACATTGCTTGTTTAAAAATCTACTTCAGCCAATGACTACTCTCTTGGGTTTCAAACCAAGACTACTACACATGAAAGAAGTGTTGTTATTACTATTTTAATATTTTTAGAAACTAATTTAAGATTTATTTAAGATGTTTAAACCTTCTGTTGGTTTCTCTTTTAGTCCCTCTTATGCTGCTGCATAAAAGAATCTAAATACAGTTTTAAGTTTTCAGCTTGAGGAATATGTCTTACTTTCATTTATTCTTTCAGATCCACATTATTAATTTATGAGGATGATGAAGGTTTGAGATGTTAAGATCAAAATTCTTAAATGGGGCTGCCTATAGTTAGGTATTAAACAACTGAATTAAAACTGTCATGTATCCAGGAGAAAGCTATCAAAAGTTCCCTTTTATTATGGAGTTAGCTTTCAGATTTTGTCACAAATATCTACTTCTGTTAGATTTATCTCTACATTTCATTGTATTTTGTTAAAATAGGCATTTGGAAATTCTCAGTATTTTAATATCTTAATAGCAAATAAAAATAGCTTATAGCAAAACATAGTAGTGAATGAAATTCTGAATGAATGAAAGTATTGTTTGCAGGATCAGACTTATCCTCTTTCAAATGTTTGATTGTCCTTGGCATTGATGCAGTATAGGTATGAAATATGGCCCATCAAAGTACCATAAAAGTAATTTGGGAAATAATGCTTATGGAAGTCTGTAGTTCACTTTCACACTGTAAGATGTTCACAAAGTTCTCTAAATTTCAGTCTAGCGATTTTTATGTAAAACAAGAATTTCTATGGTTTTTCAAGACAATTGCTGATACTAGGTCAAGGAAGACTACACTGAATTTTGTATCCTGGTTCTTACAAGGTTTACCTGTATGTTTCAGGAATTCCTGCATCCCTTGGCTGGTGCTGGAATGCAGTTGATGCAGTTGCATTTGTGTCCCACAGAGGTCCGCTGTACATTTGGACTATCTCAGGACCTGACAGCGGGGTAACTGTGCATAGAGAAGCACATAGTTTCTTGTCAGATATCAATCTGTTTAGATGGCATCCAAAGAAAAAAGGAAAGGTGGTATTTGGACATACTGATGGAAGCCTATCTATTTTTCAACCAGGTAAAAACTCATATGGCAAAATTTTTAGTTTTATATACGTATAACGTGTTTCTCCTAATGCTTGTAATTCTGCATGTTTTAATTAGATTCTATAATGTAGCTACATACATAAATTTTTTTCTTGATTCATATTCCTGTTCTTTCCATATCACAAAAATATATTTTCTTAGATATAGAATTCAGAGCATTTTCTTTATACCTCCTCCCTTTTGTGACCAAGATAGGACTGCAATTTTTTACAACTGCAATAAACGCTTATTTTTTGAGAATGATAACAGCCATGATCTTTCACTGAATTGTATTTTCCTGCAAGTTTCTTTCTCTGAATGGAAAGATTTGAATCTTTTGTTTACTTTCCTACTTTTGCATTTCTTCTGGAGTTCTCTGTCTCATGTTCTAGAATCCTCTACAATTTTATAGGTAGAATCTCATGTTGCACTTAATATTATCTTCGTGATTCCGTTCTGTCAATGGATAGACAGGAAAATATTTTTCTTTTCGTCTGAAATCCACCACACCTATTTGTACATAATTTATAAATAGTCTAGTTCTCTGCTAAGAAGGTGTCATGTTGATAAGCTCATTTGAAGTTAAAATTTCACTTGTTTTCACATTTTCTTCAACAGTTATCTGTATTATGCTGACCATTTCAATTTTTTCCTGACTGCTTCTTCTTCCTTGAATAAAAATTGATTTTCAACTTTGTGAGAAAATAATGTTCTTTAAATAATGTGTTCATTTTACACATTATAGAGTTGTTCTCCAACAGCCATGCAAAATTTCTGTTCCTTCGCTTCACTCTACTAAGCTGTCACACAGGATGTTACAGAGAATACATTCTCTTGCTTCTATAGTGCTGACTGAATTAGCACTGGCATTGGGAAAAGGAAATAAATTTTAATATGATAACATCTAAGTATTTATCAGACTGACACTTTTCATGAAGTCTTGCTAGAATGATTTGAATGCGAAAACAGAAATAATAAGAAAAATATTTAAAATATCAAAGTTATGTTCTGTAAATGAAAATATAATACAGGCTAAAAAAATCTGGGCAGTGGCAGTTTTGTATGTATCACAATTCAAGTTGCTGTAAAAAATTGTTTAAGGAAAATTATCCATTACTGTTGGGGATAAAACTATTTGTATCAACTCAAAATTAAGATTATGTTATCACAAGAATGCTGCCTTTCTCTGTATTTTGGATAGTTTTCTTTATTATTGTAATACTACACAAATTTATTAAAATAATTTTCAAATTTAAAAAATATACAAGTTGTTTCCTGTTCTCAGCATAAATAAGATTCTTCCTTTCCAACAGAGAAATAAAATTTGAAAGCTGGGTGAAAATTTTCTGCATAAGTAGCAGACTACACCTTTTTTCACTGTTATCATCTACTTAGTTTTCTCTGCCATTGATACATTTTCTTTTTTATTAACTCTAGACTATGAATTATTGCATCAGAACATTTAGTGTAAAGAAAATACATGCAAGAATATAAGATTAATATCCAGTTTTTAGGGAGATTCAATACAGTCATATAGAGCTAAATGTTTTCTCTTTCATTTGTTCTCAAAACAAGCACAGCTTACTTAAATGACCTGTGACTCAGTTGTGTGATTCATACTCTTCATGTCTTCTTTTAATGGAAAACAAATTTAGCAGTTACAGTTTTCATGAGGTTTGCTTTCAGACGCTTTTTTTGAAACACAGGTGAATCTAAATGGCTCCTAGATACATATTGTCTTATACTCTCCCACCAGGTAGTTGTGCTTTCTTGGGGCTGAAGTGTTTGAATATGAGTGGCTTCAGGACTTTTTGCTTTTTAGCTCTTGTATAGCTAAGTGATAAATGACAATTGCTTTGTTGTCTCTAAAACAAAAACATTAACTGTAATATAAGCAAGTGACATTGTTTAAAAAAGTGGGAGTTCTCAAGTTTTTTGCAAATTAAAGCAATTATCATACTTCTGCTGTTTTTCCCAATGCTTCAGAAGAGTAAAAAATGGAATCAAGAAATTGGTTCATGCTGTTAATTTTCGTGCAGTCTTAAATTATTTCTCCCATTTCTGGTAACTGATTTTATAAAGTTGCCCTAGATGTAATATGTATGAAACAGTACCAAAATTGAAAATTAGATTGAAGCTGAGTAATGGAAGGTGTCATTTCCTTATTTCTAGAAAGCAATAATTTATTTTTTTTTATAAGATCACAACTTCAAAATTGCGTATCTATTTCATTTGGACTGTATACTGTCTTGTAAAACTAATATTCATCTCTCTGTATAAATAAAAAGTGAGCAATAAGTATGATATTAAAAAAATGTGGGTTTTGATAATATGTATCATCAAGTGAAACATCATATTTTTTATAGGTGCCAGACTAGATACTTAATGGTCTGTTTTGGCTATAGAATCTATAAATGCTTCATAGCTGCACATAAAGTTTTAAAGAAGAAAAAAGTCTAAAGGCAGTTGTTCAGAAAAAGCCTTTTACTGCCACAGTGTTTTTCTGGTTCAAACTACTTTTATTTGCCTGTATTTGCTGTAGTGCGCAGATTTACTTACACTCAAATGGCTTGTTTTTTACGCTGTGCAGCAGACCTTTACTCACAGAAATTCTAAGAACAATGTATGTTATTTAACATACTTTCCTTTCCTATAAAATTATGTTTATAAGCCTGAGAGCTGTGTTTGTTTTCTGCTGTATTAAGCATAAAGTAAAATCTGATAGAAAAAGAAATATTCTAAGTCAAATATTGCAAAGATAGCTCCATTACTTTCACTGGTGCTGACAATAGAGAAGGCTAGTGAAAATTTCAGGGAGAGAGGAAAAACTTGTGTTTGCCAACCTTGTAACAATTGAAAGGATATATTTGATTTAATTTTTCAATAACCTGTTTTCTTGTGCACCTTAAAGGTTCTAAAAATCAGAAACATGTCTTAAGACCAGAGTCTCTTGAAGGAACAGACGAAGAAGATCCAGTTACAGCTCTGGAGTGGGACCCTTTGTCAACTGATTACCTTCTTGTGGCTAATTTACATAATGGTATTCGGCTTGTTGATTCTGAATCTCTGTCCTGTATCACAACTTTCAGTTTTCCCAGTGCAGCAGCATCTGTTCAATGTTTAGCCTGGGTTTCTAGTGCACCTGGAATGTTTATAACTGGAGGTAAGACTTTTATTTCCTGATTTATACAAAGATACCAAATACAGGACTGAGTCTTCAAAATGGATACTCCAAGTTTGATTTTTCTGTTTCATAATATTTTTACAAGTAGAAGCATACATGAACTGTACAGAAAAAGACCACAGCACAAATCTGGAAAATAATAAAACTACACTGAGCAGTTTTTACATGTTTAAAAAATTTTAGCTACATAAATATGTGACTTTCTACAATTTTTTAATGCTAAATAATATTTTCCTCATGCACTCTTTAGCAAAAAATATGTTAATTCCTTTTGGAATAGGAATAAAAATGCATTGTACTAATTGATGTCACTTTGAAGATTTAAACAATTAAAAGAAGAAAAAGATCTATTTTCTGCCTCTTTTCTATGCCATAGACATTTTGGCTCAGGTTGAACTAATTAATTAGGAAGCTAAGACTGGCAGAATATTTTACAATGAGAGAGGTTGCATGGAATTTATCATGTGTTTTAGTAGCTAATATTAATAATTATTGTTGTTAATAGAGGTATGTCCACAGTGGTGAATGGAGGGTAAATAGAAATCCATGGATGTTACACTAGGGGATTTCCAGAGGTCCCCTCCAACCCTGACTATCCTGTGGTATGGAGTTGACAGTGCCTGCTTATAAAATTATTCTTAGGACTTGAAGTTTAATTCACTGCTGTATATTTGTACAAATCAGTCCTCAAACCACATACCTCTGTGTTTTGTTTTGTTTTTTTAAACCTCAGATTCTCAGGTTGGTGTGTTACGTGTTTGGAATGTTTCACGTACAACACCTATAGAAAATTTTAAATTGAAGCAGACTGGTTTCCATGGCTTGCATGTGCTAAGTTCTCCTCCAAAGAAAAAGTGTAAGTGTAATTTTGATTGTTATTCATTGTAATGGCTGCAATTTAAGAAAATCTTATTTATGGATCCTATTGTGTCTAGGTCAGTCTCTGTAGGATTGGTCAGCTATTAAGTTCTTAATTAAAGTACCTTCTGCTGCTAGTGGATTAGACAAATGCATAAAGGATCCAGTATTTTATAAGGTCCTTCTTTAGTAGGCCAGGCTTCATACAGGAATTCTCCATTTCTTTTGTTTCAAATCTCGTTAGAATACAAGCATTTTACTTAGTATTGAAATAAGAAATAATCTTTTCTCTTTGTCTTTTGCTTTATATTGTTAAGCATGTTCTTCGCAGTATCCTGCTAAAAATCACCATACATCTTCAACAAGTGAGGCTCTTCCTCCTCCAGCTTTAACCCAAAACCAAGAATTTTCTCTTCCTCCTGGTCATACCGTCTGTTGCTTCATGGATGGTGGAGTGGGGCTTTATGACATGGGAGCCAAAAAGTGGGATTTCCTTAGAGATTTGGTATGGTTCATCTCTGTCTTTGAATAGCGAGCTTATTTGGCTTTTGCACTTTCTTCTAACAGCAAAAAACTGGAGAATGAAGTCTTTGCAGTACTTAAAAGCAGTTTCTATTGTTAAAAAGAGCCTTAATTTCTAGGACACAAAATGACAGTTCTGAAGTTTAAAGTAATATTTTATTGGAAATTTCTGACTTCTGTTGAAAATATTTTGGTGCTTTGTTTTAAACCAGAAATAAAGATTTAAGGATTTGTTTTTTGTATATTTATTTTTTTAACTGAAATTTTAGTTTGATGGCCTTCTCAGAAATTTTCTCTAGTGGGTTTTCTATAATTCAATATAATGAGTCCAATCAGAGAGCTATATGGTGAACGCACTCAGTTTAACATTACAAAAATATTAATTAAGAATTATTAAATTTTTTTTGAAGCTGAAAATCAGAAATAGATTTAACATATATTAGAAGACCCTATTTTTCACCAGTCTTTTGCTTATTGAGGTTCTTGAGGATATTTCTTTTTTCCTCTTTCCAAGTTCCCTTTTCACTCAAGAAAACCCCAAATAAGCAAATAATTTTCAGCTCTGTATATTTTCCCCTATGCATGTGAATAGAGGCTTTTGGTTGGTTTTCTCTTTCCATTTTTATTGAGTTTGATCTTGTAAAGAAACTGAGACTTTAAAAAAATTCTTACATAATACCTGTGTTTCATATATTTGCCAGCTTAAATTCTACAAATGCATGTCTTGGAATACGACCAATTGATACATGAAATCTCTAAGGGATTGAATTTTAAACCGCAATAGAGCATAGACTGTATCTAGAAACACAGAATATTCAGTGGGGTACTAGACAACTTGTAGAACATGCTTGACATACTGAGCTTTATTTTTTCAGTCAGATACTTTTTACCAAAAGGGAAAAATCATTCCTGTTTTAAAAAATTAAGGGTTTGGCTTTGGGCTTTTTTGCTTAATTTTTTAATTCAATTTTTTAGCAGCATTGTTTCAACAGAAAATGCTAAGAAGTTCCTGGCATAACGTACCCTCTGTGGGTTTCAGGAAAGAATTTTTCTGGTTTTAATAATAATCTATGAAAGAGCATGTTATAATCCAAGTTATTTTATGCCTTTAAATTTTGACTGATAGGCCTAAACATAAAGGGGTTTTGGAACTCTTAATTGATCTGACAGGTAAATTAAATACAGTGTATTTTAGAGTTTGATCTAGAATTGGACTATGAAAAAAGTCAAATGTAATAAAAATGGATTAAATATTTGTTTCATTTAAGGGACATGTTGAGACCATCTTTGATTGCAAATTCAAACCTGATAACCCTGATCTTCTTGCTACAGCTTCATTTGATGGCACAATAAAAGTTTGGGACATAAATACTTTATCAGCGGTTTATACATCTCCTGGTAATGAGGGGGTTATTTATTCCATTTCTTGGGCTCCAGGTAAGAATATTTTACTGTATGTCTAACTGGGCTTTGAATTACCATTGACTGCAGAATTTATCGTATAAAAGTATTAGTTTTATATCGAAAGGCAACTTATAAGGTTTAAACAAAACTTAATTATCTGTGAAACCAGCAGAATTCAATGCTTTAGACCTTGCTGAAGCTTACCCTTCTGAATAATGCTCCCAGTATTTTGTACTTAGAAGGGGGGGAGGAAAATCTCCGGAACATTTCTAACATGGCATTACGCAGATAACAAAATGTCTGGCTTTGTATAAGAAGCACCTACTTAAAGGAATTCAGATTATATTTTGTGCTGAAATAGTGGAACATATGTATTTAGCTCTTTTTCTTCCTTCTTTGTGTCGGAGTCTAATAACTGAAGAACTCTGCTTTAACCTCATTAGAATAGGAAGTATCTTTTCTGCAAAGCATCTACTTTTTCTTAGACAAATCACTGGAATCACTGGGAAATTTTGTTTTCAAAACTGTTTTATAACCCCCTTTTGTGAACCTGAAAATACACTTCTTGACACTATTGATAGTTGTCAATAGTTGACAATAGGTTGACTCCCTGTTGTGTTTTATTCCTCTGGACAGCAGATGTATTTTTAAAAAATCTAAATAATTCATCTCTCTGTTCTCATCTGCACTTTTAAACTCTTAAGAAATAATAACTGACAGGAGAAAAATATTGTGTTGGGAAGCTTAATGTAGTCTGCATATGTGAAATAAATTTGCACTTTTTTATTTCAGAAAGTCTCTTGCACCTTATACCTCTTCACAAATAATATGTCTTGCTATATGGAAATCATGTCAGTATGAAATACAATGCTTATGCTTGGTTATTTAGTTTTGAAGTTTAAATTCAATTTGTAGTTGTATCTCATGTTGAAAGAGTAGTTTGCTACAGGAGGGGTGTGGAATTGTTGCTTTAAGTTTTGGTTTTGTTGGGTTTTTTTTGTTTGTTTGTTTGTTTTTTGTTTGTTTCTTTGTTTTGTTTTGTTTTGTTTTTTAATAAAAATAAAAAAGTAAATTGGAAACATATGTTTCAACTTCGTTCCTTTACCACCCTGTCCAGAACCTCCTGTCCCTTCTAGCCAGAGCTTTTGGTGCTTCTTTTACCTTTCTCCCAGACAGTTCCTATCTGCCCTGTACTTTGCTCCTAATATATAATCTAATGTGTGCTGCCATTTGTCTGGTCTCAGAAGACCTTTGAAAAAAAGTGATTACTCCTTTTTTTCTTTTTTTCTCCCCATCATTCTCCTACTTGACTTTTTTTCCATTTTATATATTTACTGTGCTAGACTCCTCCTGCATAGATTGTCTTTTCTGCCTCTGAAGCTTGGAATAAAATAACAGTCAAAACTTTTCTATAAATCTGCTATTTTTGAAAAGCATAGCTATATTAGGATAGGGAATCACTGTGGTGAGGAGAATTTGGTGACTTTTGGATTAGACCTGAATTGAATTTTCATGTTCTCACTGTGGAGTTTTGTACTCAGATTTTCCACCCTGTAGAGTGTGGTTACAGATTCAGGTACATTCTTGATGGTCTTAGGTGCAGCAGTGGTGCAAGATTAAGAAAACAAAATGCTGTTAGATGTTCTCTCTCATTTTTATGATTTGTCTTTATATATAGGGAACTTTAAAGGAAAATGCTCTAGTTGCTACAACTTTTAGCTTGAAACATTGAGGCTACCTCTCTTTCAGTTTGAGTCATATGCATCAAGATCATTAATTTCTTACGTGTAAGACACTCAGCAGGCATTAAGATACTTTTTACAGCAATACAATTTTTATTTGACCATTCCTCTAAACAGGAACATAGAAAAACAGGTCAGGCTTTCGCTGAAATTGATGTTTATGACTTAGTAGCAAATGCTGGCCTTAAACTATGGAAAACTCATGTTCATGTACCATTGATGTCTTATGTTCACATTACATTTCTTCAATTTAAAGTAGAACCGCTGTCAAACAATATTGTGATTCTATAATTATTGTAATATTTTGCAAACATCTTTCTTTAAAGGAAATCTGAACTGCATAGCGGGTGGAACATCCAGAAATGGTGGCTTTATCTGGGATGTTCTAAAAGGCAAAATTATATCCAGATTCAGTGAGGTAAGATGAGATTACTACTTTTTTTGTCTGTATGAACTGTAAGTCAGTCATTCCCTCTAGTGTCCATAAACAGAGGTGGTGGAATTACATATGTTTTTAAAAGGTGCTATAGTATAAAAATCTATGGAGTTATGTAGGTGCCAGTTTACCTGTGCGGCAGAAGTATTTTTGCTTCCTCAAACCAGATTTGTCATATGAGAGTGGTGAAACACCAGATGGACTCCATTATCTTAAAACTGGTCCTGTAGGGCTACATGGCAAAAGCATAGCTGATTCCTTAACTGTGTAATCATATATGGACATACAGGCTCAGCATCAACATCATGTGCTCTGTATTTTCAAACATAAGGGCCAGAAAACACTTTCAGTACTTGAAGTCTAGATCAATAAAGCTCCGTTCTGCAGCACACTAAGCAGTATGACTCATTTAATGGCTTGCCTTGTATTACCTGAAATGTATCCAGGCATTTTTAAGTCCTGAAATAGTAGTATAGTTTTTATTGGGAGAAGGAGTTGTGTAATTCAATGCTGTAGTATTTTATGCTATTTTGTGTTTTCCTTGTATATAGCTGTGATTTTCAGATTATACAGACATAATTATTTAAGTAGAGGGTCCGCATCAATGTACAACGGATGCTTTTTAAGGAGAGAGGTGGGGGAGTGAGGAGAGGCATGAGCAGAAAATAAATATACCTACCTTCAGGAGTTCTGGCATTCTAATATTGATATTTGCATTTGTGCTAGCAAATACCTTTTCTGTAATACTGGTCCTGATACATGTCCCAATTAAGTTTTTTCATGCCACAATTTTTCATGCCCACTAACTTCATTATTCCAAAAAGTAACTACCCTTTAGTCAGAATCACTGAATGATTAAGTTTGGAAGGGATCACAATGGGTCATGTGGTCCAACCTGGGGTCATCTTAGAACACTTTGCAAAGGATTGCATCCAGATGGTTCTGGAATATCTTCAGAGAGGGAGACTCCCAAAGCTCTCAGGACAATCCGTTCCAGTGCTCTGTCATTTACACAATAAGGAATTCTTCCTTATATTCAGGTGGAACTTCCTGTGCATCAGTTTCTGCCTGATGCCTCTTGTCCTACTGCTTAGCACCACTGAGCAGAGCCTGGCTCCATCCTTTTGACAGCCTCCCTTCAGATACTGACAGACATTGATGGTCACGTCTCAGTTGTGACTTCTTAAGACTGAATAGGCCCAGATCTCTCAACCTTTTCTTGTAAGAGAAATCATTTTTGTTGCTCCCTATTGGACCCTCTTCACAAGTTCCATGTCTCTCTTGTTCTGAGGAAAACAGAACTGGGCACAGCACTCCAGATATGTCCTCACCAGGGCAGAGTAGAAGAGCAGGATCACATTCCTTGACCTGCTGGAATGCTCTTCCTCATGCAACCCAGGTCACCATTGGCTTCTTGGCCACAAGGTCACACTGCTGGCTCATGGACAGCTTGGTGTCCACCAGGATCCTCACGTCCTTCTCCACAAGCTGCTTTCCAGCAGATCAGCCCCAGCCTGTCTGGTGCCTGGGGTTTTTCCCTCCCCAGCTGCAGGACCCTGCAGTTGCCTTTGCTGAATTTCAGCTGGTTCCTCTCTGCCCCTCTCTCCAACCTCTCAAGGTCCCTCTGAAGGGCTGCACAGCACTCTGGGTTATTTGCCACTCCTCCCAGCTTTGTGTCATCAGTCAACTTGCTGAGGAGGCCTCTGCCCCTTCATCAAGTCATTAATGGACAAGCTAAACAATTTTCGGCCAGTACTGAATCTTGGGGGCCACCTCAGTGATAGGCCTCCAACTAGACCCTGTGCCACTGATTACAACCCTCTGGGATCTGGTGTTCAGGCAGTTCTCAGTCCACCTCACTGTCCACTTATCCAATCCACACTTCCTGAATTTGACTATGAGAGAGACACTGAGAGATGATAGTGTTGAAATTCTTGCTGAAGTCAAGGTCGGCAATACACACTGCTGTCCCCTCATCCATCCAGGTAGTTATGTTATGATAGAAGGCAATCAGGTTGGTCAAATGTGACTCACCTTTAGTGAATCCATGCTGACTACTCCTGATCACCTTCTTGTCAACTATGTGGATAGAGCTGGCCTCCAGAATGAGGCACTCCATCACCTTTACAGGAATTGAGGTGAGGCTAATTGACTGGTAGTTCCCTGGGTCCTTCTCTTTCTTTTTGAAGTGACATTTGGTTTCTTACAGTCCTCACCTCAGACATCTCTTCTGGTTGCCATGACCTTTCCAAGATGAGATGAGCAGCCTCACTGGGGTGATAGCCAGAACTCTTTCAGCATTTGTGGATGCATCCTGTCAGGACCCATGGACCTGTGGATGTCACGTTTGTCTGTGTGTTCTCAAACCCAGTCCTTCTTGATCAAGGGAAAGTCTTCCTTCCAACATTCTTCTATGCTGGTCCCTTGAGTCAGGGATTCCCAAGAGCTGGTTTTGTTAGTGAAGACATTTGTAAAGAGGATGTTCAGTAACTCTGCCTTCTCTGCATCCTCTGTTACCAGGGTCCCCCCTCCATTTAGTAATGGCCTAAATTATCCATGGTTTTCCTTTTGTTACTAATGGAGTTGAAGAAACACTACTTGTCATTGACGTTCGTGGTCAGATTTAATTCCAGATGAGCCTTTGTCTTCCTTATCTCATTTCTACTTATTCTGACAACCTCTCTATATTAATTCTAAGTGACCTGATCCTGCGTCTATCTCCTGTGCATTTCCTATGTGCGCTTAAGTAATGACAGAAGCTCCTTGGTCATCCATGAAGATCTCTTGCTCCCTTTACCCAATTTCTTGCTCATCAGGGTGCATTGTTCTTGAGCCTGGAGGAAGTGATCCTCGAATATCAACTAATTCCCTTGGACCCTTTTTCCCTGCAAGGTGTGTTCCCATGGAACTGTTTGGAGAAAATCCCTGAACAGACTAAAGGTAGCTGTGCTGAAGTCCATGATTGCATCTTACTTGCTGCCCTGTTTCCATCTTGCCTGATACTGAACTCCACAGTCTCAATGGTCACTACAGCCAAGGTTGTCCCCGGCCTTCACATCTCCCACAAGGCTTTCCCTGTTTGTTAGTATGAGGTTCAAGCAGCACAACATTCCTTGTGGGATCCTCCACTACCTGTGACAGAAAGTTTTCATTAACACTTTCCAGGAAACTCTTGGACTGTTTGTGCTTCACTGTGTTGCTTCTGCAGCAGATGTCAGGGTAGTTAAAGTGCACCACAGGAATCAGTGCCTGTGACTCTGGAGCTGCTTCTAGCAGGCTATAGAAGGCTTCATCCACTTGTTTTTACCTAGGAGGCAGCCTATAGCAAACACCTACAACAGTGTCTTTTATCCAAGCCATAAGCTCTCCACTTGCCCATCATCTACCCCCAGACAGAGCCTGATGCATCCTTAGTGTTGCCTCAGACACGGGGAAATTCCACCAATGTGACTTCCTGTCCTGTCTTTCCTAAATGGTGTGTAGCCTTTCATGGCAACATTCCAGTTGTGTGAGCTATCCCACTGCGTCTCTGTAATCACTGTGTGGTCAAAGGCCTGTGACTGCACACAGATCTCTGAGTACAGGCAGCTTATAGAAGCATTTGATGGTGTCCACATCCCAGTGGAGGGGCAAAGGGATGCCTTATAGTCCTGTCTAGTGATTAGGTGTTTGGCTGCTTGTGCTTGCCCCGGGTACTGCCTCTTAAGCCTCCTTATGCTACTAGAGTGGTTTCTATTGTTCTCTTTCTCCCTACACATTCTCTCTGGCAAGCCTGGCCCTGACCTCTTTCCAAACTAGTTTAAAGCTCTCGCAATGAGACCTATGATCTCCTGAACTAAGATCCTTTTTCTCCTTTGAGACAGCTGGACCCCATTTGTTGCCAGCAGGCTTGGTGTTGTATAAACTGACCTGTGATCAAAACCCCCAAAACTGTGCTGGTAACACCATTATCAAATCCAGTTGTTCATCTGCACGATCCTCCTGTTTCTTGCCACATCATTCCCTGCGAATGGCAGGACAGAAGAGAACACAACTTGTGCTTCACATCCCTTGAGTAGTTGTCCTTAGGCCCAAAGGTCCCTCTTGATTGTCCACAGTGTTCTTTATTTAAGCTGCAGGTTTATATAGTTATGGATTGCTCATTCTTCAGCTTGACCCGGTTTTCTCTCTTGGATCCTAGAGGCTATAGCAGTTTTACTACCTATCTTGATAGTCCCAATGTTTTGGACTTGCATGGTCAGCTTATATTGGGCACTCATTATAATGTGGTTTGTACAGTATACTGTACTGGGAGAAAAGGGCTGAAGCCCATAGGAGAATAAAGTAAAAAAGATGAGTCAATAGATGAGAGAAAAAGGGGTGAATTATTTCTTATTGATAGGTATTTTGCATTTTTTGAAGCATGGAAAGAATGGAATCTTCTGCATTGCCTGGAGTCATAAAGATTCCAAAAGAATAGCAACCTGCAGCAGTGATGGATTTTGGTGAGTGTTATTGGAAGAAAAAAAAATTGCTAAATGCACTTCTCAAGTCCATAAATTTTGACAGTACTCTCAGTAATTAATTTTAAAACTTTTCTTACTTGACAAAACTTAAATTATATTAGTCTTCTGTACTTGTTAGAGTATTTTTATCATTATTTTAAGTAAAAAATAAAGGAAATATTTTCAAAAGGAATAGTGTCTAAACACACTGATATTGGATCTAAATACTGATTTTATTTGGACAAGAACATACTTCTAGGTTTCTTATCTGTAGAAGACATTTTCAAAAGCCATCCAACTTTACTTGTCTTAATTTTAATTTTTTTAGTTTGTTGTTTCAAGGATTAAAAAGTACTATTTTAGAATAAAATAATTACAAATGCACTATCACAGGAGTATAATACTTTATTTCTAAAAACGTACGAACATCCACTGAAACCAATTTGCATATATTGTGTTTCAGCACATTTTAAAAATCCTTCTTCATTTGTTTCCTCTGCTACCTGCATCATTCCAGCTCAAACATGATGGGCAGGAATTTTAGAAAACAATCAACTTTCTTTTTAATTCATAAAGATCTATTTCTGCCTTAAAGCCATGACTACAACTTTGATTCTGGGCTATGAGGATCCTTTCAAGAAAGATATACCACAGTGAACATCTTTAACGCCCCTCTGAAGAAACATAGATACTGAAATCAAGTTAGATGTCGTACAAACAGTATCCAGTTAAATGTTGTAATTGAGGGGCTGATATTATTTGTGGCTGTTTCTCCTATTCTTTGTGTATATCTTTTCGCTTTCTGACTTATTTGCACAGAATAAAAGTTAATTTTTGATAGCCTACCCAGAATGTATTTTTCCTTATAATATCACATTGTAATTGGTTTCAGTATTATTCGAACCATTGATGGCAATGTTCTTCACAAGTACAAGCATCCAGCTGCAGTGTTTGGCTGTGACTGGAGTCAAAACAACAAGTAAGTAAAAATTAACCCAAAGAATTGTCAATATTTACTATTTAAATTGATTACCAGTAAAGTAACACAAAGTTATCTAGAATGTGATATTCACTGTGATAGTAAAACACCAAAATTATCTGTTCCAAAGTAGGATAGACCTATAGCAGCCTTCTCTTCCCAGCAGTATGTTTAATTGATCACCATGAACTTTCTTAATTTTCAAAGGAGGATTGTTTCATATTGATGAGAGAGAAAAAAAAATTATCTAGCTGAATATATGGTGGGGGGAAAAAAGCTGACTTTCAATACCAGGAAAGTGGGGTTTAGGTTGGTGTCCTTGTAATGACTGCAAAGGTGAAGATGTAGCAGACAACTAAATACATTGTGATTACATGTAAATTTTGTAGATAATTCTTAATAATGACACAAAAGCTTTTTGTAAAAAAAATATATATATCTATATTAATTCAATGGTATTTGGTGCATAGTCAGACTAGCACAAATATATTCCCTATTGCAACCAATGGATCTTTATCAGGTTTTTTTCTGATTTAGTTTTTTCAATTGGATTATCGATAACTACATCTTGAAGAGATGAAGGAGAAGCAAAAAGTTTGCTGTTTAAAAAAATAGTCACGAATTGCACGTAATATTTTTTTAAAATTTATAAAAGCATTCATCATCTCTGTGACCAAGGGTTTTACTGTTTTTATTTTGCAGAGATATGATAGCTACTGGTTGTGAGGATAAAAATGTTCGTGTTTACTACTTGGCAACCAGCTCTGATCAACCACTGAAAGTTTTTACTGGGCATACTGCAAAGGTATTTCATGTACGGTGGTCTCCTCTCAGAGAAGGAATCCTCTGCAGTGGCTCTGATGATGGGTGAGTATTTCTGAACTATTAGAAAACATAAACCTCAAGCAGGACTATAGAAGAAACTTATGTCTTTATTTGTAATGCTGTTGTCGACACTTAATAATCTAAATCTTTGCAGGGTTCAGATCCAGGTTTTAGCTTTGCTCTTAGCTTTATATAGTATTTGGGCAGCAGGATCATTAACTAAAATTGTCACAACTGCTGTACTAGTGCAAGATTCAAAATGCATTTCCAACAGTAGGGTCAGTGTCTGAAACTGTCACTGCAAGGAATAGCACAAGAAGGATACCACATGTTTACATTACATCTGAAGAAAAAGGTGCAAGGCCTGCTCTTGTTTGATATTTTTCAAAAGTATATGTAAGTAGAATCTGTAGAGAATTTTAATGAGTATTGGATACTTCTGGTTTTTTGTTTGATGCCATTGCTTTTGAGGGACAGTACATCAGTCCATGGTAAGCAGGAGGAAGCATTTTTCTATGATTCTAAGCCACTGCCCTGCAGATCTTCCCTACAAGATATTTTTGTAAAGGATATTTTGTGAAGTTTGGAGTATTGGCTTCTGTTGCTTTCCCATTATCATTCATTAAAGGTTTATGCTTGAAGCAAAATCTATAGGTACATAGTGTATTGATTCATGATAGGAGAGAACTCAATAGCAAACTTCTTGACAATAAAATACATTGAACAAGACTGGTCCTAGAATTGAGAAGCATTGCTGGTGACCAGTAGCTAGCCAGATTTAGCCCCTTTCACTAGAGCTCTTTGAGCCCTGTTGTGATGCAAATAAATATTCTGATAAATTTGAAGCTTAAAATATTGCTGAAGTAGAGAGATAATTATATTTCAGTAGGTGATCTGATGTAAATTGTTCTCTTTTATCCTGTTTCAGTACTGTTCGGATATGGGATTATACACAAGATGCTTGTATAAATGTTCTTAGTGGACATACAGCTCCAGTACGGGGACTGATGTGGAATCCTGAAATTCCTTACCTTCTAATATCTGGCAGTTGGGACTATACAATTCGAGTCTGGGACACAAGAGATGGAACATGTTTGGACACAGTTTATGATCATGGTGCAGATGTATATGGTAATATCTTCTAAACTTTGTTTTATTGCTGTATTGAAAGGCATTCTAATATGTTTTGGAATTTGAAAAGTAATTTAATCAGAGAGGTTATTATATAAACTTATTTGACTACATTTTTATATCCCCTCTCCTAGGATTAACGTGTCATCCTAGTCGTCCATTTACTATGGCATCCTGCTCTCGTGATTCCACTGTGAGACTCTGGTCATTGACACCTCTTATAAACCCTCTACAAATAAATATCATAACAGACAGATGTTGGGATGATATTGTTGGCAATACAGGTAAAAAATTTGTATAAACCATTGTTTCAATTTTCTTTGTGTTCATATTGCTATTCCTTTGGTTGTTTTTTATTTTAATTTCATATGTAAATCTTTGTGTGTGTTAGATCGCGCTGTGGAGTCTGGAGCTTCTCCTTTGCTGTGTGGTAAAGTTTCCAGGGATATTAAACAAGAATTGGAAAAATTGTCAGGAAATCCTCAAGGAAAAAAACTAAGGTGGTTTTCAGAATTTTTTTCAGTAAGTATTCTGCAAACTTAGGGACATTGTCAATGTGCATGACTTTCTTTTCTGAAGTCAATCTCCAAAACTGAGATTTCTTTTTTCTCTACCATTTTTTTCCTCTCTTTCTTGAAGAGAGCTTAGAAAATAGGCAGGAATCAGTTCATTTCCTAACAGGTCAACATATAAAAATGTCCATGATTGAATTGTTTGTCACTGGTGAAAAATGAATTTCACTAATTTAGCTTTGTGAAAAGCAAACTAGCTTTTTGCAAAGTTAAATTAGTGAAATAATACAATTTTCTCTAGGAAAAGGTTAATTTGACAGCAATTTGCTCTTGAAGAAAATGAAATTATGTGTTTAATCAAACTGTGTTAGAGTTTCAAAATTTTAAATTCATCATTTAATTAATCAAAGGAACAGCCTCATTACTGATAAGGTTTGAACTGTCCAAGTGTCTGTGCCCAAACTGCTCTTTATATTTTAGGAACTGTAGATCCAGATGACCCATGCCTCAGTATCCATCTATTGCCTTTTCTCCATTGCACTGTAATATTTTCTATAAACTGCTGCCCTCTCAGTTCAAATGAGTTAAAAATATGGGTTCCTGTGAGTTCTTACTTGAATAGGAACTGCATTTGAGGTAGAACAAGGACAAAAGGACTTGAAACTATAGGTTCTGTGAATACTGGAGCTTGTGTCATACACTGTTGTAATTTAAGTCAAAACACTGATGTAAAAAGACCTAGTTCATCCAAAATATTTGGTTTGGGTTCTAACTAAGTTGGAGCTGAATAATTTAGAAATTATGAAACAATCTTTCTCAATTTCAAACTTAGACATTTTCTCTTTCATTGAAAATATATTTATGGAATTCCTTGCTTTACCGAAGTTATACATTTTGATTTTCCATGTTGATTTGAGAGTAAAATTGTTTTAAGAATACTGGAATTTTCCAAGAAGCAAAGGTTTTTTGATCAAGTATACTCAGTCCTTTTTGAGTTCAGAAAATGAGGTATTGTGGTAAACTATAAGGAATCTAATAAGAGTATTCGTGAACAGAATAAAAAGAGAGTACGGGGGATTTTTGTTTGGTTTTTTTCCCTTTTTTTTTTTTGATTGGCTTTTTTTGTTTGTTTGGTTCGTTTTTTTGAGTGGGGAGAGAAGTTTCCTGAGTAGGATTTTACGCTTTGTACCAGATCAAAAATAATTGGACTTTTAAACTTGTGATCCTGTTATTCTTAGAAAAGCTTCTTTAGGTCAAAGGTTTAATGATTTTTTTAAGCTTTTGAATACTCACTCACTTCTAGACTTCATTCAATGTTAAACTGTTGTCCTGTTTCTACAGAAGGATTGATCCAAAGGGTAGACCAATAGAAATGCTTAATTTTTTTATTTTTAAAAACTAATATTTTGTGCATATACCATTATACTATATGTGCATTTTTAAAGATTTATTATTAACATAGTAAAACAGGTTGTGGCAGTCAAGCCTTAAAGCTCTTTTCTACCTGGCCCATGCTTTTGCTTTGCAGAAAGAGGTAAACAAGTCCTGGGGCAGCTCCTGCATGTCAGCAGCTGACTGTTGGTTTGTACCAGCAGTAGACACAAGATAGCTTCTATTTCTTTGAGAGCAAAAGGCAAAACTGTAATGGCAAGCCCTCAGCCTTTTCCACACTTAACCAAATAGGGTCGTGATCTCATTGTATCTTTGCAACCTTCAAGAAGACTGAAGGACTTGTAGGATCTAATTCAGGATCTAGGATCTTGTAGGATCTAGTTCCTAACTTGTAGGAACTAATTCAGGTTTTCATAATAAAGGTTCTAATATCGAAATTATCTGAAGTTATATTTCTTGGACTTGACTGACAAATGTTTTGCAATGTCTTTATAAGTTCAAGTTTCTCTCTTGAACATAATTGTAATTAAATTCATCTTCCCTAACAATTTTAGCCTCCAGGAGGCAGCAAAAATTTATGGGACTTGGTTGCTGTAGTAAAAGGACAGGATGACAGTTTGCTTCCACAAAACTACTGCAAAGGAATTATGCATATGAAACACCTCATTAGATTTAGACTGGTAAGTGAAGCACAAACAATATGTGAATATGGTTGTTAGTCCATGTTGTATTTCACTATTTAAAAGTAACATTCAATGTTTTACAAAAGGCCACAACTTCATGTCCAAAGATATTTGTGCAATACCAGTTCTTCCCTGCAATACTAGACTGTTACAATAGTATCTAGCTGAGTCTGTGTGACTTCATGCATAGTCAGTGTTAAAATGCTGTTACAGTTATTAATTAGAAAAGCATTTTTCAAAACAATGAAAAGAAATTGCAAAGCAATCATCACTACAGTTTCAGCTATGAAGCGAATTTGTCTCACCTATTATATACACTGTACTTTTATGTTCAGTAAAGTCAAATTTTTGCTTGTATAAACATGAAGTGTGCAGCTTTGTTCGGATGTACATTTAGGGGAATTCATGTCTGAAAATGGGGGAAAGTCAGCAGAAATATGTTCTGTAGCTCTCAGAAGAAGGAATGGCAAGAACCTGTTACTAATACAGATATGCAGCTTAAGAGTGACTTGGATAAGAATAGGAAATTCAAGGACTAGGCCATACATTTATTAGTAGCTGCATATATGAATATGAAACCAGATGCACAGTTTCTGTAGAATATGCAGATTTGTGATTCTGTTAGGAAGTTCTTAGAAGTACTAAAGAATCCCATACTCTAATGACTGAATTGTAAATTGAGGAAAGATGATCTACTGGTATGGATCAGGGAATGCACTTGCCAGTCTCAGGACTAATACTTGCCAGGTATCACCTGTTGTTTGCTGTTACATGCTGTCTCTTGTAAAATCACAGGCTCTTTAAGAGTGTCCTACATTTCTTATGACTCTCCAGTGATTAAAGGTTATTAGTATTGTTCAGTGTAATAATATCAGCTGTTCTGCTAATCCTATGAAGTTCTGTTTGTGTGTCCATGTGTCCAAAAAAAGAGTTTTCTCAGCCAGTTATCCTGAGAAGACATTAAATCTTGACTTGTGCAGTGCCGGCAGTCTGTTTATCCCTGCAATATGATTTCATGCATTAATAACTCTGGTGACCTAGAGTAACTACAGTGATTGCTGGTCATTCTGTGGCCCTGGATTAAGTGTTCACATTAATTTAAAAGCATTTTTTCCCCTTCATGCTGACTCAGAATCTTGTTAGAGAGCTTTAGGCAGAAGTATAGGGTAGGGTAATACTGACTGATTGTTAAGGACTGCTAATACTCTCTTTTCCTTAGGAAACTAAATAATGGCACTGCAGCACCTACACATTTCAGGGTGAAATAAGGATGTAGAGCAACTCTGGTTTTTTTCTGTCATTAGGAAACAGAGGGGATGCATTGCAGAATTTAGCATGGAAATAATAAAAAATGTAGAGGTGCTGAGGAAAAAAAATGTATTATGTTTTTTGAAAAAAACAGATCCTTGAGAGCTGCCATTGGTCTACATGGCAGTTTACTTTGGTGAAGAATGTTCAAAATTTGTTCTTCATCTTCCATTATGGTACTGCAAAGTCATGAATAGCCAAATGCCATCAAGTGTGCATTGATAATAGAATTCAACTGAGAATTCTTGAAATGGAATCTCCCTTTGCTTTATTTTTTTCATATATATAATTCTGTTGCAGCTTGTTTCTTAGACTCTGCCAGATGAAGAAATTTAGTCTTATCTTCCCAACTAATAGAAAATTTGCAGTAGTTGGGAATATAAATAATTTCTTGGCCATAAGGTTAATGAGGCATGACAGGTCAGACCACAGAGCCTGTTGTCTACCATTTAAGCCTGCTGTCTTTGTTATTTCTTTATGTGGACATCATGATAATGGTAATATGTACTATTTTCAGCTCTGTATGGTTTATGTTTACAATTTTTTTTAAAGTTTCAAAATATCAATATTTTTTATGAGGGACATCTCATCTATAAATGAGAATAAAAAAATTAAGTTATTATAGGAAGATAATAAAGGAAAATGTATATCTACAACAAACACATTTACTAATACTTTAACAACATAAACATAGTTCACTGAAATCTCATTCAAATCTCTTCCAATTAGCTTTTTCTCTAAAGAATTTTTTTCTTAAATTATATCCTTTATATTCCACTGTAATATTTGGCAATAGTCCATTCTTAAGAAAACTTGTTTTCATCACAGAAAACTTCTTAATCCTTTTTTTTTTTTTTTTTTCCCCTCAGTCCAAGGCACAAGAACTGACAACAGTAAAGATGTCTAAGTTTGGAGGTGGTATTGGTGCACCAAGCAAAGAGGAAAGACTCAAAGAAGCTGCAGAAATACATTTAAGATTAGGACAAATTCAGCGATATTGTGAGCTAATGGTAGAACTTGGAGAGGTAAAATATAAGAACATTATTGAAGAATTAAAAAATACAAAGATTTCTGAAAACAAGCTGCCCTAGCAAAGATGAGGAGGCAATGAATGGGTCACAAGTCCCTAAAAGAGTAATCTTATTCCACTTATTTTTAACATATGCAATCCAAAGTATAACTCATTCTTTATTTAACTCTTGACAAATTTATTTTTAATGGAAGGAAAGTTACACTAGTTTAAAATATGGCTGTTTCTCAAATTGAAATTATGAAGTTGAATGTATTGCTGCTTTCTTCTAGTGGGACAAAGCTCTCTCAGTTGCACCTGGTGTATCAATGAAATATTGGAGAAAGTTAATGCAAAGGTAAGTTATATTAAAATGGCAAATTGTACCTTCAGTCCATAAAAGGACACAGACAAGTAGGAAGGATGGATACTGTCACCAGATATACTTGTCTGTTGTTACAGCATTCTAGTGATGTTACTTTTTGTTCAGTAAGATTTGGGATAGAACTGCGGAGGATTTCAGCTAGTCTGTGTACAAGAACCAAAGGGTTGAACACAAATTGCAACTTTATAAACTCTTTAGTGCACTATTCACAGTTTTTAAGTCTGGAAAGGCAGATGAGTTTCAGTGAAGTTTATTCAACTTCATCTAACACTGTACCATATAGATAAGTTTAGTGATTGTTCATATACATAGATCTTTCTTGTTTATTTATTCATTTGTTTAATTAGGAGAGCTGATCAGTTAATTCAGGAAGAAAATGATGATGTCATCCCATACTGTATAGCTATTGGAGATGTGAAGAAACTGGTTTCTTTCTTTACTTCAAGAGGTCAGCTTAAAGAGGCTCTACTTGTTGCACAGGTATTACTACATATATACCAGTGTGGGAGATATTTCTCTCTTAGCTTGTAATTCAGCATATGACATGCATATTTAAAAGGCACAATAGCTGTATGATGATGCCTTAGTCTTTACTTCCATGTGGTATTGAACAGGATTTATACAGAAATTACAAGAAGGAGATATCTCATGTTTACAGAATTAAAGACTGATTTTTCTAAACTGCAACCAAATGACCATAATGAAAACTGATGTGTTCAATTTCACTTGAAATGGAACCTGATTTTCAGCAGCCAGCATTGTCCTTAACATCAGCGTCACGTAGGATTTGATTTCTCTTGAATTTCTACTGAAAATTCATCAGTATATTTTAGCTAAATAGCAGAATAATGTACACAATGTAACTTTGACAAATGCTTAGATTTAAAAAGCTGTAATGTTTGAACTTTAAAGCAAGTTAAAGCTTTAGAAAGATCCTATTTTTTCATGTAAGAGAGGTATTGCAGAAATATTACAATTCACAGAATAGTCTTTGTCTCAAAGGTTTAATTAGATAATAATGAGCAGCAAAATGCCAGGATTTACCTTCCCATGTAACTGAGCCCTGAGGTTTAATGGTGTTATCCCAGCTGCATCTTAAAGCATGTGAAGGAATTTCAGAAAAACACAGAATCAATTAGGTTGAAGAAGACCTCTGAGATCACTGAGCCCAAACTTTGACCAACCACCACTTTGTTGACTGATTTCATTTTAGCTTGCATTGATCTCTTTTTATTTAATGTTAGAAATGAATTATTGCCAGATACAAAGAAAAGTTCACCTTAAGCCACTATATGCCAAATCTTTCCAGATTTTCATGTATACCTGCTGAGAAGTATCTGTGGAATTCATCCTTTCCTCAGAGCTGCTTGCTCCTTGGAGTGTTTAAATCAAGATTGTAGCCTTCACTGTCCATTATATCCAAGTGCTGAAAAGTCCTGCACAAATGCATAGGAAGGAATAAGTGTCTTACTTTGGTAGAATTCTTGCACAGCTAGATAAAACTAGGCTAAGATTTAGCTATGAATAAGTTCATTAGTTTAAACATTCAAACATTTTCTTTGTTATAACAGGGCTTTAGAATTTTTTTTATGGATCTTAGATTATTTTTATTGGTATTGAAAATTCCATTTCATCTTCAGTTTGAATTATGCATTAATTAATCATTATTTTATTCACTTCCAGGCAGCTTGTGAAGGAAATATACAGATGTTACCACTCTCCACAACAAGTGGAACTTCAAATTCTGCTGGAAACAATACAGATGATTATAATGAGTAAATTGTTTTAGTTTATAACTATAAACCTAATTTGACTGCAGAGTGTAAAGTCATTAAGGGAGATAAAGCACAGTGTTTTAATTTGGCATCAGCAATGTAGAGTTCAACAAAATTTTGCATCTTCTAGTACTTAGTAGTACTAACTACTAGCAGTTACTAACTACCTGATGCTAGACTAATTTCCCTGTTGTGCCTCCTAGCACAACATGGATTTTTCATATGTATGTATTATAATTATAAATGTCATTTTCACTTGATTGATTTTAAGATGCATTCATCTGCATTAAAATATATAGCATATTAACTGAGAACTTTTGGTGAGTAAAATTTAGCATTAACAAGTATGTGTGATCCCCTGTTATTACACATAATCTCCTCCTGAAGCTTTGCTGTTTGTCAGCAGTGAAGGTTCTGATGATGTGAAATAAAAATCAAACTGAGAGAGTAGGTTTAGATTAGATATTAGGAAAAAATTCTTTACTGTGAGAGTGGTGAGGCACAGGAATAGGTTGCCCAGAGAAGCTGAGGATGCTCCAACCCTGGAAGTGTTCAAGGCCAGGTTGGATGAGGCTCTGAGTAACCCAGTCCAGGAGAAGTCCCCCTCTCCATGGCAGGGGAATTGGAACAGAATGATCCTTAAGGTCTCTTCTAACACAAGCCATTTTATGATTCTATGATTCTCGTTGTCCATGCCCATTAAAAAAACCCAAGTATGCACCTCTCCTTGTCTAGAACAGAGCTCAAAAAACTGAATTACATTATCAAGTTACAGGTGTAGTAACAAAACCAGTTTGGAGGCTGTGTAGTTACTTCATTTACATGAGCAGTTTTCGAGCAATTAGAGAAATACTGGTGCAGAGTTTACAGGTACAGATGGGATATCCAAATATTTGATTTTTCTTCTGCCAATCTGAAGAGACATTTCCTACTGGTGTAAACTTTGGGTGGCTGACCCACCTCAGTAGGCCTCAACATAAGTAGTGGATGAAGCTCAAACAGATTGCATGTTTCAAGCTAGCAGTGTCATTATCTGTAAGACAAATATAGCAACTTTTACAGAAGAATTTTACATAATTTAAGTGGTGAATTTTACATAAATTAAGACCCAAGGCACTCCAACCTAAAAGTGACCTTGCAGAATTTGTTTCTTGTTCTTGCAGTCTCCTGCAGAAGGTCAGTAAAGAACTGGCAGATTGGTATTTCCAGGATGGCTGTGCAGTACTTGCAGCATGTTGTCATCTGGCTGTTGAAAATATAGAGGTAATTCTTTTTCTTTAATAATGAAAAAGCCAACACTGTCTTCCTTTTTACACCTCCACATGTTTTAAAATTTATGTATCACATTCTAAAATGGTATTTGGCATTTGATTTTTTTTTATATTTATACAGTTAGATAGTTATAGTATTAAAGTTAGTAACAAAACTCCCTTGATTCTGTTAAATTCAAGGTTTCTCATGCACGGAAGGTAGCATGTTGATGCTGAATTTTATTTACAATATCTTGTTATATTAGACAATATAAGATACTTAAGTTTATCTTGCTAAGATACAGCATCTAAGTGTTGCTGTTTATGGTGACTCAAAATACCCATTCAGAACTGGAAGTTATTGTGCTAAAGAAGACACAATCTTCCACCTTGAAGAATTTACAGTCTAAGTGAAGAAGTAAACAGGCAAAAAAACCCCACCCCTCAGTACAAAAATAGAACTGACATGCAGGAAACATTTCATTGTTTTTAATTTGTTTGCATTTTTAGAAATTGTTTCTTTTCCTCATTTTATCTGCATTTTGTTGTTGCCAACTAAACATGCTTTTCTTCCTCTATCCCCTCAAATAAATATAATTTCATCACAATAAGCTATTCTGAGAGAAATTGAGAATCAGTTAATGCCTATATTTCTAAATCAGTATATTTGCAATTGTTGTGTAATCTCATAGGGTTTGACATTCTGCTATGCCTATCGGTAACTATGACTGCTCAGAGAGTAACAGGACAATCCTTCCTGTTTTCTTGGGTTTTTGGGTCTCCTTTCCTTGAAAGAGAGGGGGAAATACACACTCTGAATGCTAGCATCCTTAAGATTTGATGGAATTCCTAGGATACATTTTAGGTATTGTATTTGTGTGATCTCTTCAGTTGAATAAAGGAAGATTCTGCTATGGGAAATCTATTTGATTTTTAAAAACACATTAACACATGGTGCACGATTATTTACTCATTCAAGAGACACAAAATACATATAATTGAGTTTAATTATTGCATATTTTGTCCTTTGGTAAAATGTCTCATAAATGAATGTCATATGTTCAGATGATGAATACCTGAAACTGCTCATGTCCCTTAATGATATAATTTTTTCATTGAGCAAGCTTGCGATGGCAAACCTGATTCGTGGAAATGAACTGGAGTTGGCAGTCAGTGTGGGTACTGTCTTGGGAGAAGGTGCAGCAGAAGCAACACATTATGCCCTAGAATTACTAGCAAGAAAATGTATGGCAGTAGTAACATGGTAAGAATTTCTTAATCCAATGATGATTTTTTTTATTTTTCTCCCTGAGGAAACAATCGAGGTCTGTCATTGTGAAACTTTGTAGAGATCAAACCACCACGGGAAGGGAGAATAAAAATTGCTGCTTTGAATAAGTATTGCTATATTAGACCTTTGAAGCACAGGGCATGCAAATGTTCTGCTTTAATCTTAAAATACATTCTGTATGCTTTGTAAGTGAGAGAGGAGTCATTGTCAGAGTATGGAATCCACTGAAAAAAAAACCCTAGCTACTTGGGCAATAGGTAGCTTATGAAGTCGTAGTTTGTACTGAGTAAAAAGAATACTTCAAAAAAAGTAAGGCTGGAATTGAGTTAAAAAGTCAAAAGGAACAGCTCAAGTAGGATATGTGAAGTGATTTTTAAGTACTTGATTGAAAATATAAAACTATGAGTCTGAGAAATTATCTTCTATTAGTATTAGGAACACAAGACTCCTGCAAAGATTTAAGGATGAAACAGGATTACTATTTAATTCTGCAGAAGTAACGTCTCTCTTGAAGTGTTCTTTGTTAAATTTTCCTTTCCTCATTGCCGTGGTTTTACTTTGAAAAATACAACTTCTTTTTGTTTATCTAACAATGAAAAAGCAGAAAATCTTCCTAAGGTATATTTGGCAGCTGTATAACTGGTTTGTAATTAACATTTCATAGGAAATGTGTACTTTAACAGTTAAGGATCAGTTTTTATTCTACAGTTAGTATTTGCTAATGTATCAAGAAGTAGCCTGAGAGAAATATAGTGGAACTCCTCTCTACAGAACATTTAGCTTTCATTAGACAATGAAGCATTTTAGAAAAACATAAAATAAGAAACTGGTGACTTGCTGCTTTCATTTTGCAATAGTTTATCGTGTCTGCATTGCACCAGTCTTAATAGAGTTGTTTTGGCAACTCCATCTGCAGCTTTTAAGGTGTCTGAAATTCCTTCATTGTGAAGGGTGATTTTTATGTAGCCTCTGACAGGAAGCACTGGGTGTGGAGTTAAAAAGCAGTGTTTACTTTTGCCAGTTCCATAACAAAAGCTTATTCTGTTCTCAGGGCTGTAATTAGTGCTTATAATGGTATGGCATTTATGTTTATGTCCATAAATCTTCTGTAAACTTACAGCATGTGTACACTGAAATCTACATGGGTACACATGATAAAATTTTAAATTTTACTGCATACTGCATGTTGTATATGTACTGCATATTGCCCAAGTATGCATCTGGATTTGTCAGTGGGTTTCACACAATGTACTGAACACCCTGCAATCCTGGATTCTGATTTTCAGTCATTGCAGCATATTTTTTATATTCCATAGGAAAAGATCAGAGATTCATGAATGTCTTAGTTTTTTAATAAAGAGACTTTCCCATAGGATAATTCCCTTGGTTAACTGCACTCACAAGATCATGTATAGGGAAGCTGAAGTTCAAGGGTCTCTGATATTGGAAGGGCTGTCTTTCTATTTTTACTGGTTGTTATGCTTAAGGACATCCATCAGTTGCAAACATTTCAGTGTAGCGAAGTACTTAATTGTAGACAGCAAAAGGAATACCAGAAGGATCCTGATGAGTTAATAAAGAAATCAGTTTCTGGTGGAGTGTTTCTTGGGTTTTGGTTGGTTATTTTTAAAAATGCTCTAAAACATAAAATCAAGCCAAAAAACAATTTAAAACTAAACATTCATGCACTTTCTCAAATCTAGAGCCTTGAGAAAATGTGTGAGTGTTTAAGGACACATTTTTATTTGTATTTAACACCTAAATACTGTCAAAAGCAACTTTCTGCTATTCAAAAAGCTAGTCATATTTTACCTTAGAGACCGAATTCTACATATGCAAACTCAGCCTCCTCATTTTCATCTTTATACTCAACAGTGTTTTCAGTTGATTCTTAAAAACCATTCCAGGTTCTTAAAAAGTCCAGATTCTTAAAAATCATCTCAGGTAGCACAATTTGTAGGACATTATATGAGTGCTTCTTTGAATTTCTTTTTTCAAATGAATATTGGATTTCAGTTTTTTGACAATTTCTAATCACTTGAAAATGTTTAAATTGCTGATGAGTAAGCACGTATGAGTAAGTGATCTTGAAAATAGTTTTAGAACTTGTGAAGTATCCTAGATTCTGAAAGAATACTTCTGTAACTTGGAAAAATGGCTGTTGCACAGTAATATCACAGATTTTTCCAAAGACCTTTTAGCATGGGTTTCTTTAGGTTGTCAAAAGGCATAAAATAGAAAGCTTGTTTGTTGTTGTTGAAGTCAGTTGCCCCAACCCTTAGATTTGCTGCTGTAGCTTAATTATTTTCTATCAGATATTTTCTCTGTAAAATAATACAAAATTTTGTTCAATACTGTTTCAATGTCTTCCTTTTAGCTTCCCATCACTCGGATACAGGTATTTTGCTTTCTTGGAGAAAGTTTAAGCTTATTTTTTCCCTTAATAAAGTCATAAGCTTTTCAAATTTCTCTAAGTGTCCTAATTTTTAATTGTGATTAATACTTGAAAGTGAGATATTGGCTTACTTGAATATTTTTAAGCTCAAGACAACATTCTGAAAATCCAGAGGAAATCAGTAGGATTTTTTGCCTTACACAGGGGCAAGTCAGTCTTGAGGTTCACAGGAGAAATGATGTCTGCATGAATAGAAGTCACAGAATAACCAGTTATTAAAACTTAAACAGAATGATTTCCAAATAATTTCCAAATACTATGTCCCCTTCAGCTGTTTTTTGTGTGAAGGATAGAGTAACAAATGGTAAAAAGTTTAGAAAAACATAAGAAGCGTCGGTTTGCTAGAACAGTTTTCCTTTGAGAAGGATGAAAATAGGTATCACATTCTTTTCCCATATAATCTCTCTATTTCAATATCACCAATGTCTATTTCAGTGAGTACTAAGCCATTCTGGATGCTACCAAGAGATGTCCTAAATTGATGTCATGAAGCTTTAGAAGCCTGGAATTTTGAGGATGGTTTCGTGACACAGAACCACATTATCATCTTTTCTTCTCTCAGATTTGAGGGTTCCTACTCTCCTTTCCCATCCCTGCTCACATATTCTTCCATTTCACTTTGAGATGGTTCTGATGCTTAACAATTGCACAGCTGTTTAATTCGATCAACTAAAGCAACGGAAAATTAATTAATTACTTGCCCAATAAGATGAATAATTAAGCCTCATTTATTGAACAAAAATATTCTTATAGACTGAGGTTGCTTCTGCACTTCTCTGAAAATAGTATTTTTTCAGTAAATTCTTCTTTATAAAAGGAATGTGAAAGAGAAAATAGTTTCCTTCTACTACAAACCATTAAGAGTAAAAACATGTCATTTTTTGTTTGTGCAGGGATTTGGCAGTTGATCTTCTTATGATGATTCCTGATAATAAACTGCAGTTAGTAAAACTGTGTGCTTTTTATCCTGGATGCATAGCAGAAATAAATGACCTACATGAAAAGGTACAATGTAAAAGAACTTACTTGAATCTAATAAGGCTTTTTATTGATTTATTTACTAATTTCAGAAAACATAAGGCCAGATAAAACCATAGAATGAATTTGTCTCTACAGTCTTATATGTAACATATCCTTGTTGCCTCTATTAATCTTTGTTGAATTTATTTTCAGGATTGTACAATAAATTTAGTTCTTTATTTCTATCCTTGGTGCACTATTTCCCTGACACACGTTACATTCTGAAGTAGCTTATGATCTTACAGAATTACCTGTCAGTATGATTTATAACCTATTAGATGTGCAGCCTAATCATGTTTTCGCAGATCAACTTTCTATAGTCTGAATTGTTTTATATCTTATGCCTGTAATATCCATAAATGCTCCCTTTCCTCTTCAGCAGCAGGAAGGTCTGCTTTGGTTGCACTCCCTTAGGGTGCAACTCAGAGTGTACCTTTATTAAACAATAGTAAAAACTTCACAAAAACATTAGCAATGAAAACTGGTACTGCTTAAATTAAAGTTACAGAACCTTTTGGAGTGTTGCTCTGGTCTAGATGACTTTCTTAATGCACATTATATGCAAGCATGCCTTTCAATGACTCCTTCAGAGAGAATTTTTTTCTTATTGTTATGTGCAAACATCAGTATTTCTCTGCATCTTAGAGAAGTATTTGAATATTTCAATAATTTTCTCGCAAAATGTTTGTTTTCCAGTGTAATCTTCCTGATGTGGAAGAATGTATGCAAGTGGCAGAGACAATTCAGGCAGATGGGGATGTATTTGAAACAATAAAGTACTATCTGTTAAGCACAGAACCTGAAAAGGCTCTCCCTGTTGGCATTCAGTATGTGAAAGGTAGGTACTTGCATGAAGAACAGTTTTTAAGCAAAAGTCATTTGTATAACTTACCTCATGAGATATTTTTCATTTTATTTTTCAACAGAACAACTCTGTGGCTCAGATTGGACTTTAGATTCAGTCTTTCCATATCTTGATCTTCTAAGTTACATACGGACTGAACAGTTAATGTTGCCTAAGTGTAGTGTGTGAGTATATTTTCCTGACTTAGAAAAGTGGAACTTTCCTGAAAGAAATCTTTCAGATTGTATATATATATATATAGATGCACACTGTTAGTATAATTTTTTTGTTTAACAAAATAAGGATTCAAAAATAAAATCCAGCAAGCACGCTTGTTTCCAGTCTGGAGAATAGAATATAGAGTCTCCCAATTTTTGAAGGTTTAGTAAGAAAAAAGAGGAAATTTTACTGCTTTTTTCTCTGTATTTACAATGAATATTTACAATGTATGAATCAATTTTGGTCTTATGTAAAGAGCTTCACTTTGATCAGCTCTGGTTTCAGTTTCCTGAAGTGGTATCACAAACCATGTGTTCTTTATGTCAAAGTGTAAGGAGTGTTGGGCTGCCACTCTCAGAATTAACTCTAAAATAGTTGGATAGCTGTGGTTCACCTTTATGATGGATGGTTGAAGCTAGGCCTAGGTGCCTCCACAAGTATATGTGTGGAGATTGAAAAATATTTGGGGCAGTTTTATTACATTTAGAGTTCTATCATATTAAAAGGTCTGAGTGATGTTGTTTTTGTAACTCTACATGATTGTGCTTAAAAATCGTGTTGTATGTGCCATTTAAAATTTAATAAAGGAGATCAATATGAAGCAGATGGAGTCTGTTTTAACAAGCCCATGACACAGAAAGTAAGCATAAGCAAACATAGATTCTCCACAAAAGGTGGATGGATAAATTAGGTTTTAAAATTATAACGTGAATTGTTTAATACTTTTCCAAATGCTTGTTGCTTTTCATGATTGATACTTGTTCATTTATAGATTTCGGAATGAGTTGCTGATTTTGTGTGGTTACGTTGGTGCTTTACTGGCTATCAGAAGACAGTACAATAGCATTGTACCTGCACTGTATGAGTATACAAGGTAAGACTGTGTTTTTATTAACTGTGAGGAATCTCAGTCCTTATTATTACATATACTATACATTGACCTCACTTCTTCACATCCCATCCCAAAAAAATTAAAACATGTCCTTCCTCATGTCTGAATCTTGGTGAGAGGATTAGGAAAAGGGAAAAGGAGCATTTGTTATGGGTTTGTTTTTTTCTTTTCTGAACCTAAAGAAATAACAAGATGAAATTTAAGCTTTTACAGGAGGGCTATTCTGATATGGGTATTAATAGACTAGTAACAAGCACTCTTTGAGACTCATTTTGTGATGCTTTTGGCTGTAAAGCTTTCAATTACCTATTATGTAAAGAACCACAGAACAATACTGCTCAAAGTTTGTTCATGGATTGCCCAGTATCTTCAAGACTCACCAATTTTTAGTTTCTAGCCCATCTTAAACTGGTCACTTACCTGCTTAAAGTGGACAATTTACATGCTTAAGCAGGACATTTTTAAGGTATCCCAACACAAACGAAAGATGGCTGAATTAGGTCTGGTAGTAACTGCCTGCTATACTATAATGTGATACATAAAAAATGCATCCTCTCTAAGGGTTTTGAAACTGTTTTCTGCAAGTGAAACAAGGCTGTCCCAAAGTATGTATTAAACCATGTTTCTCTAACTGCATTTTTACCATACATCGTATATGTAGGCAAAATGGATCCTTAATTTTAGTAAAGTTGATAAAACACATATAGCCTTGAAATATAGAGTGGCCTCAAAATCAAAAAAAACATTACAGCAAATTAAATAAGGCGTAAATAGGGATAATGAAAATTAAATTTAAATCTAAAGCTATATTTTTATAACTTGTATGAGTATTACTAAAGTTTAATATAGTGAATATTGTGAAGGATCAATTGATTTCCATAGTTATTCCATATCCAATCAGAAATAGTTTTACTCTACTACTGTCTATCATGTTTTGCTTCTAAGAAAATAGTCATTATTAAGATTAATTTGGACTTTAATTACTTGCATTCCTTTTCAGTCAGCTTTTAAAAAGACGGGAAGTATGTGTACCCTTGAAAATTGAACAGCTTTCTGAGGAATTAGATGCATGGAGAGCTTGCACACAATCAAACAAGTAGGTGGAAAAATATAAAATTACCATGAGTGAGACTAGTAGTATTTAATTCTTTAGTTGTAAATTTATTCTCTTTGTAAAATCTGAATGTCACTTTCTGAGGAATTAGATGCACGGAGAGCTTGCACACAATCAAACAAGTAGGTGGAAAAATATAAAATTACCATGAGTTAGACTAGTAGTATTTAATTGTTTTGTTGTAAATTTATTCTCTTTGTAAAATCTGAATGTCACTGCTTTGAGGGTCTTAACTTCTAACACAAATTAGGAAGCAAAGTTGAAAACCAAATTTCTTTTACGTTCCTAGGCCTACAGATGAGTTGCCATGCACCCCGCCCTCAGAATTGCAGAGAGCACTGTATTCAGTACTAGTATCACGAATTCAGGAGGAGCCTCTGAAAGGAATGGTTGGGCCAGACTGTGTCACTGGATCAAATCTTCCTAGTCATTCAGATGTTCATACCTCTTGTTTGACAGGGCTAAAGATCCAGGTACGGTTTCAGAGAGCTGAAGTGTTCCTTCTTACTGACTGCTTGTGAGGTTGCCATAAATCAAAGGTCTCTCCCATCATTTGGTTTGGAAACATAATTACCCTGTTATCACAGGAGCAGAGTTAAAGGTGACAGGCAGAGACATCTACTATATAAGAAAGGCTATATAGAGAATTGTCCAACCAAATAGTTGTCATTTCCCAAATTCAAAACCTTTTAATTTATTTTGCCAAATGTTGTGTCTAAAGTGCATGTATCTTAGTGGCTACTCCCTCACCACAGCTTGAATAAAAGGCAGGAAATTATTTGTCTTCAACCACATACTAAAATTTTTCTGGTTCTCGTTTTTATCACTATGGAAATGCATACTATAAAACTTAGAACTCATTACTAATTAAATCGAGATGTTAGAAGACTATTCAAATATATTTATTCATCACTCAGAGTTTTATGATTAATACACATTAGTTCTTATAACACCTCTTTAGCATATGCTGTTACTTTAATAAAGAGAAAATTGAAAGATCCTGAAAACACTACTCCTGACTCCAGACAATGCCTCAGTGAGAATTTACTTCCCTAGGTGATGCTGAGTCTGTTTCCCCTGTTCAGTGTAAGATGTTAGTCAGCCCAAAGAGTAAGAGGGTGGTTTAGGGACTAAGTGAGATGGATAGTTTTGTGACAAAAGTTGGACTTTACAAAATTCTGGTGGGATTTTTGAGATAAACAAAATTCTCAGCTGCTCACCATTTAGCTAAAAAAAACTTACTCTCAACACTTCCAGATTAGATCAGTGGTCTCTCTCTATGGCTGCACTCTCAACATTTGCTAATAGCAAAAAGCTGCCACTAAATGCATTATAATACATTCAACAAGAATAGCAAATATGGTGTCACCAGCTTGTCATCTACAGGATCCTTGTTTCTGGATTAGCTTACATTAGGAGTCATGGCTTTAGGCATGCAGATCAGCTCAACAGTCAAAATCAGTAACTGATTAACTGCTGAAGTATAGCAGCCTACTTGTATGGGTTTGACGTAGCAAGTTTGGAGAGCATAACTCTTTAGGAAAGCACTGACACTGAACTGCAGCTTTGAGAGCAGATTTTGTGAAATTAATAAATCAGAAAATAGCTTTTTTCAACACATGAACGAATATTTTGTCCTTTTCCTAGTGAATATTTCAAACTATTCTGTAGACTGCAAGTAGACACTGTTTTCAAACAATTCATGGAGGCATTATATCAAGGGTGTTTTTGTGGATAGGAAAAAGCACAGATCAGCAGAAATAATGACAGGCATGATGAAATAACAACAGAATTCTGGAGAAAAATACTTGTTACCTCAATTTCTAATTCAAGCTAAATTTAACTCTGGAATAGTTGACAAGCATATATAAAATAACAAAACACATAAAACTTAAAATTTAAATATTATGAAAGGTTGGCTTGACAGATTTGGGAACATGAGTGCCCTCAATTCATAATGTGTAGCTGTTACCAGAGTTTTAAGAGAGTGGGGAAAATTTTCTGTATGAACATAGTGGATAGGTCTAAACAAGGTTTTTATGTTCTTCTCAGATAAAATGTGCTTTCTGTTGTGCCCTTTACACAATACATGTGTAATTTCCTTTTCTTTCCCTTCCCAAACATTTTTGCTTTACAGGGTCCTGTGTTCTTCCTTGAAGACGGAAAATCTGCTATTTCACTGAATGATGCTTTGATGTGGGCCAAAGTGAATCCTTTTTCACCCCTAGGAACAGGAATACGACTTAACCCGTTTTAATGAGGTGTTTCCTCTGTACTTTATAGAGCTTAAAATAATGCTCTGGGGGTTAATGCTGATTTAACCTTGATTGTCAAAAGACAGAAAGGATTCTTCCTGAAGGTCAATGTCTTGAACTTCAAGAATTGTAAAAGGAGAACAAAAGGATTTCTATACAAATATTTATTGAGAATCCAAAGAAAAAAGTTATTTAATAATCCAAAGAAAAAGTCCTAATTTCACATATAGCCATGTAATTTTTTTTAGTAAGGATGTTTTTGTCACCTCTGTGTGAATAGATACGTTGTAAAGTAAGCAACTACCTACACATTTCCAAAATATTGATAACAAACTCTGAAACCCATAAACACTCTTTCAAATATATAATACTAGAATGACTTTATTGACAGCAACTGCAAACAGTTTTTAGAATGACTGGAATATTTTAGCTGTTTCACACTGTCCTCCTTTTTAATTTGAACTAATTTTTACACAGGGTTATATAGGAAAAGTAAAATTTAGAGGAGATGTTTTTTTCATCCACTTGTTATTGTGTTTTAACAGCAGTACAAATAGAAGGTCACTTATGTTTTGTTTAGATTATCTATTTATTGTTTATTTATTTAGATTATCTAGATTACAAAATTCTATTTTCTAATAGGATCATATTTGGCAACATCCCTTGTTACACTTTCACTGGAGGCTAAAACTCTTTATAAACTTTTTTTTTTTTAACAAAGGGTTTGTATAGAACAAACAGCATATTTATTGAAGTTATTTAACTATGCTATGTATATTTAAAATGTTTGTTTTCTTTTTACATTTTGTATTAGTTATAAACATGAATATAGTATGACAGACCAGAAGTAAATACTTGTGCATATATATTTTTATTTACTAAATCTGCACTCAAATGGAAAAACAGTTATGGCAGTAGAATACTAAAAATGTTTAAACTTAAAAGCTCTGTATAGTACGGAATTTAATTATAGGGCAAATATTATACTCATTATTCTTATTAATAATTCTTATAATCTGAATTGCTCACCTGTAG
>JANRGV010000084.1:35707910-35731044 GCA_024734035.1 Alethe castanea
ACACCCCTGGTTTTCTGTGGTTTGTTTCTTGTTTCTTTTCTTTTTTTTTTTTTTTAAGTAGGGGGCAAGCTATCCTAAAAATGTAAACAGAAACAAAGTCCTGAATAAAAACATGTTTTGACTAAAAAAAATAATTATTTGAAAGTCTGATCCTGTTATGAAAGTAAGGCTGTAGTCTTGCCAGAAGAAGCACAGATCAATATTTTAAAAAAATAGTAACAAAACCAACCAAAGAGCGCTGGAATTTTTAGTTCATTGCTATGTATCAGGCTGATACAATACAACAGAAATCTGCAGAGAGAAGCAATCCATGATAAAATTCCATCATTGTTCAAGACAGTGATTTCTCTGTAATAATAACATGTTAAAATTTCACCTTTACCTCCCTGGCATTTCCTTGTAGTATTTCCTCATTATGCTCTACAGATCTATAAACTAGCCACTTGTAAATTTTTAACAAGCAAATCAACATTAATGAGGTTCACTAATACTACTCTTTTCAGGTACCTGACAAAACTTCATCCCTAAAATTCTGAAATAATGCTCAGGTATTTAATGAAATTTTCTATATCCCTCTTGGCTTTCTTTAGGAGAAAATCAGAGGCAAGATTACAGCTAGATAGGGTGAGGGGAAGAAGAAGAAGCAGCTGCAAATTTCACCTTGAAATTACAGCACATGAGAACTGTGAACGGAATAGTACTACACCTTTTACAGAACAGAAGCAGGTGGGGTACTGCTCTTCTCACAAGACAGAACAAAATGGCAATCTCATAGACATTAGGCTGCTTTCAGACAAGCGTTTTCCTCGGGTTTTATCTAGCTGAATGAATCAGAATATCTCCCAGACTGAAATAAACACTTCAACATATCCAGCAATCAGATTCTGCATGTAAATCTGAAACAGAGCTTTCACAAAAGCTCTCATTATAAATGGGACATTATAAATATATCACTTTAATACTAGAATTATGTGTTACTTTGTAGTGCTTTCTTCCAAGACAATAAATTCTGGAAGAGGAATTAACAGGAGGGCATACTAGGGACGTATGGCCTGTACAGGAATACATATGCCTGTGCAGGAAAGTACCAGCATTATTCTCCTGTGAGAAATAAACACTGATAGGTTTGGAACTTCCCATGGCTCTGAGGCTCATCTCGGTTTTAAATTTCTATTTGGAATGGAACTGCAGGACTCTCAGGAGAAGGTGGTGAGGATGAGGATCAAGCAAAGCATCTGGGACTGCAGAACAGGAATTGACAGTGGTCTGGCAAGAAAAAAAATCTACATTTTTTGGTAGGAGTACTGTGGGTGAGATTGTCAGCTGAGAATCAATCTGTGTCTTTCTACAGGAGTGGTACAAACCTGGAAGTACTTCATACAAATGCTTTCCACATTTATTCCAGCCTCTGCTCTCTCTTACCAGTTTGAGAGGGGGCAGGAGCAAGGAAACCAGCAGGTACACAGACAGCTGCCATGGCTTCAAAGAGGCAGAGCCCCACAGGAGTCAGCATCCATCACCTGCTCTCTTGTGCAGACAACTGCACAGGAAGCAATGAGCTGCCAGTGCAGTTAGACCACCCCCAAAAACCTCCCCCCTCAAAGCATGGCTTATAGGAAAAGTATCTCTATTACACAGAGACACTCCATAGATGCTTTGGGTAACTCACTGAGTTACTTTGAATACTCCAGAAGACATTAAAAAATACGCATTTTTTGTGTTTTAAAGAAGGCAAAGCTTATCCAGTTGAGAACTCTAGAAGGAACATTTAACTAAATTCTGCTAGGCCCAACCATTCAACCTCCAGGCAAAAACCATCAAAAGTTGAATTAAAATAGTTAACAAATAAAATATTAAAAAAAAAAAAAAAAAAAAAAAGAAGAAGAAAACAAACAAACAAAAAAATCAAAAAAACTAAAACAGCATCAAGATTGCCTGAAACTATGTTAAAAATATACTTGAGATGAGGAAATGAACATGGTTAAAACCTGGCTGAGGACCACGCTATTTCATTTCCACCTCTGACATGGAATTGCTATGTGATCTTTCTCACGCCAACTGTCTATGCCCTAGGCTACATTAGCTACAGAATAAAAATCAGTATCTTTCAATTTCATTAGGTAATAAAACTATTAACATTCAAAACTACAAAACTACTTAGGCTTAGTCCTTAGATTCTGTTCTTCAGATTTTTCTCTATAGAAGACATTCAAACACTTCCAAAACTTGCCAGAAAATCTTTAACAGAAGTCTAAGTGGGTGTCCAAGGATATAAAAATACAGTTGACCATTATTCTTGCTGACTTGGAAAACAAGCAATTAGGCACAGCATTCAGGTTACAGAAACTCATGGAAGCAATGCAGTTACCTTCAAAAACACAGCCAGGAGAAGGGGCAGATGCTACAGTCTGAGAGTAAGGATGGGTTTGAAATTCTGTCCTAATTTAGTAGCAAGCTTTAAATAAAGCACTATGTTACATTTCATTAAAAATTAGTTCTGTTCAAATTTATAACCCAGAGGAAGAAGTGTTAAAGGAAATTTAAAAAATCTTTTTAGTCCAGATTTTTGTAAAAGGAAATGTCATTAAAATTTCAACATTTCCATGTCTACACATAGCTCTGAGTTTAAAGGGGCAGCAGTTCTTAATAGGTGGGAATGAAAAGAGAAGTGATTTTTTTTTCCTCCCTTTCAGCAGGGAACTAATTCTATATTCAAGACTATTTTTAAGCCAACAGAGATGCAATTGTGGTAACACACAAAAAAAGTGTTAATAAAACCAACAATATCCAAAACCCTCTTGACCTTTCAATACATGATGCAGTCCAATGCAATACAGTCCAAATTCTTATAACAATAATTCATCTTAGGAAAATTGCACAAAATTGCATCATTTTCAAATGTCACAGATTAGTATTTTGTGTGCAACCATCTCAAACTAGCAAACTGATGAGCCTCCTTTGCTTCCCAAACTGTTCTGTACTTTCAGGTTACTCCGTTTTCATGACCAGGATTATTATGGGGTCACAGTGACTGCATGGAACCTGCCACACTAAATTCTGGAACAGGACTGGAAACTGACTCTTCCTGCTCATGTGATCCACACCCTGCAACCATGAAGCTGAAATGCCAGACAGGCTCCCTGTGGCTCAGTGCCAGCACCCCAGGAGTGGCCTGTCATTTGATACTGCCATAAACAAACCAGACGAAATCTTGAACATTCCTCCCTGTAGGAGATGCCAAGATGAAGCAAATATTAGGAAGGCTTGAGAAACTAAGGTTACTGACAAAACCAGCATCCTACAAGACCACAGTGGTGCCACTGTTAAATTCTGCAGTGCCAGCTCAACGCCAAGGAACATAAATGCGCCATAAAAGTACAGGGACTAAAGCTCTAGGAGCAGTACAGGGAAAGGCTGGGAACAACCTTTTATTTGTTTGTTAAATAGATTCTTGCATCAAGCGTTCACGGCAAGTATGATGGTGATATAAGTTATTAGCAAGTAACCAGAAGTTTAGGCATTATCCAGGTCACCAACCAGTCCTCTTGAAAAATACCAACAGATAGGTAGGTGATGTTTTAATGGTCACTAGTTACTTAAGCATAAAACAACATTTCTTTATATCATTATACGCACTAAAAAAGTCTATTACATACTCTTAATACAATCTCATCACTGTCTCTTAGCTGGAAACCCAAATCAGTAGAAGCAGTAGTAGTAGTAATAGAAGATGATGATGATGATGATGATGATGATGATGATGGCGACGACGACGATGATAATATTAGCAACAGTATGGCTGGCTGGCTAGTAATTTTCCACCCCTTCTCCTCAGATTTCTACAGTTGCTACACCTTGTGTCCTTGAATGTTGGGTATCAAAACTGAAGGTTGGAAAAAGATTTAAACTTCTGATATGACAAAGGCTTTGTCTCAGGCCTCCCAGAAGTCAAATATGGAAAAATGACACCTTTATTACATTTCTTGCTTGTTTGCAATGTGTACCTGTCAAGACTCTTCATGCAAACAAGGCAGCAGAGACACAGAATACTTGCTGATACGTAAACTAAATTAAATCACAGAAGTCATGGGGTGGAACCTAAGCAAATCAGTTAGCAAGCAGGCCTGAGCTTAAGATTCTGACAGAAAGACAGACATAGGCATAAAACCAGTAGCCAGCATAGGAATGGAAAAGGGCACCTCAGAGAGAATCTTCAGTCAATTATAGTGAAAGAACAGCCATAAAGAGAGAGAGCATATCTATTGCCAGAAAGACTCCAGACATGGCAGAGAATAACATCCAGTAGTGCAACAGATGCAGCATGCCACAAAGGATTTATGGCCAAGCAGCCAGCATTGCTGCAGTCATGAGCAGAGCTCAGTACTTCGGCATGCTATGCAATTCCCCCCAAGCCATCATCATCTAACTGGCAGAAGTTCACTCGCTGTTTGCCTGCATTGCGAATGTTTGAGAACATTCCCTACAAGAGAGGAATGTGAATAGCAAAACCCTGGCCATAAGCATCCAGGGGCTGAGGGAAGGAACATCACCTTCAGGGAGCTATGCTATTTTGGTCTTCCCCTGCTGCCTTATGCCCTACCAATGCAAGAAAGACCAGTGCAGATGGTACAAAACTGAGCTTGCCGGAAGCCAATACTGCAGTTTCCTACATATTTTCTTTAACATCAGCTGTCTTTAAAGCCTGGCAGACAGATTGCTACAGTATTGCCTTTCAGTCATATTGCTATGCACCTTTAAAACCCCAGGTTTTTAAGCTACATCAGAGTTCATAATGTTTGTTTTGTACTTATATTAGTTCATAAGCTTACTACTCATTTCATGGAGAAAAATACAGAAATCAATTGATGAAGGGCATTTCCAAGTGAGTTTAGAGTGTACACTCCAAAGAAGCAAATGGGACCTAGGTTGGTGACAAGTTAGGGTCAATATTCAGAAAAAAATACATTTCAAGAAAGCACACCTGAATGAAATGAGTAAAAAAATGCAGTTGGTGGGTCAAGGAGGTCCTGACATACATAGAAGAGTAAAAAATCCCCACAAACAAATCCACGTGACAGGCTATATCAGTTTCCTTCAGGGAGGCAAGCATGCAAATAGGCTCCAGCATACATATTCACTAAATACATACATATAAATAAATAAATAAATAGATAAATAAATAAATATTTTAAGTAAATACATATTCTGTGGTCTCAGAAATTTTCTTTAAGATGAGGGACATTAAAAAAAAAATTTAATTAAAGGTAACATCCTTGCCAACAGATGCTCTTGCATTTTTTTGCTGCAAATAAGTCAGGGCTCTGGCCATGTCGATTTAGTTGCATCATATAACTCTGAGCAAAACCTCTTTAAGGTAGAATATGTTCTTCAAAAAAGAATGTTCTGGTATTTGTATAATACGTCGTGTCATTTTCTTCCTTCAAAGAAAGTGCCCTATTTGCTTTATTTTGAAGCATGACTCTTCTTTAGCAGTCATATGTCATATTAGGCAAAGTTATTTGGCATATAAGAGAAAGTGATGAGCTCCATCAAAAAAGCTCTCCCTTCTAAACTTTCAAAAAAGAATATTCATACCATCTTAAGCATTTTTACACCATTAGCGTACGTGCTGCAAATGAAAAACAAATGCTAAATGTGGTGCCTTACACCGAGTGGTATGGTGAATAGGTATGCCATACAATATTCCTATCATTGCTAAATGAATCTCTATTGTATCCAGGAAGCTAAGAGAGGTCTTGTATGGCTTTTATTAATAGAACTGTGATCTCTGTGGAATGCAAGTTGAGAAAATGCCTCATGCCTATCTCCCCTACCTAACAACTGTTGCTCAGTGGCATTATCAATTGTAACTTGTTAGGATAAAATACATATGAAAACTTTGCTCTAATCATTCACTACAAGCCTTACAAACAGTAGATCTCTGACAGTGAAATACAGAATCATTGCCTATTTATGAGCTGTATTTTAAGGACCAGTTTCTTGGGACTACCCAAGTAGTTCTCAGTGTACAAGAAAAAAAGGAAACAGAAAACTTCATAGTATTTACCAGTCTCTGGAAGAAGATGGAGACTCCAGTACACAACTACCACAATCCTGTCAATGGCTTAATTTAGCCTCACTAGCATACTGAGCTTTCCTACCATGCCTGACCAAGGCAGACACGGCAAAGATGGGTAGTTCAAAATTTGCTACAGTGACTCAAGAGTAGACTTTTTTTCAGCTTATAAGAAATCAGGGCATATTCAGCTCTCCTGTTCTGCAAAACCAGTATGTATTTTAAGAAGAATGCTATAAACACAACCTCTGCTTTCAAGTAACTTTAACTTACACAGTTATGGATAAAGTGAATTTTTGTACCATTTTTTGTGAAGAGAGGTGACATCATTAAAAAATAGGATATTTAAGATGAATAATTTTACGTTCTCAGAACTACTTAGCTTATCTATCAGAACCCAGGTATCTGTTATATATACATGATTAGCTGTTTGTTGTTTATGCTACATTAACTCTGCAATTTTTTTTCATAAGAAGGCTCCTCTCTATCACTTTCTGCTTGTAGCTAAATACATTTTGACAATTACTGAGTATCAGGTTTCCTTTTGATAAAATAGTAAAAAGTTTAGGAGTGGGAACTGTGCCTCCTTCTATAAAGTTATCTGTAGTAACAAATATAGGCTCTTTCATACACACCAAGATCTTACCAGTATTTGTTGGCAGAGTTTATATCTTACAGACTCAAAATATCTGATACTTGATTAATTCTTCAGATTTGATACATAAACTTTGAAATCACCTTATACCACAGCACTACTACTTCATCCCAAAGCAAATAAACTATAAAACTCATCTGAAGCTCCAACGCAGTGCTCCTATACAAAGAGCACTTTCATGACATGACCAGTTATTTGGTATAGTAAGAAGCATCTAAAAACTTTTGACCCTCCAGTGTTCATCCAGCAACAGCTGTACAAAAGGCTGAGTTATTAACTCTTCACAGATCTCGAAATACCACGAGAGAAGAAATGTTACTGTGCAGATCATTACACATAGTTTGCTAAATATACCCAAAGTTAATTTTCAAGTTAGTTAATTGTGTATCAGTTTGTAGGGCACAGAATTTTAAAATGGAAAAAACATACACTTGCTACGAGTTTATGCATTAAGAAAGAAATTAATAAAATGTTGACTTTTGCAAGGTTTCAAATGCAATGAATATGTAAATGTTCACTGCAACACAACAGATAAACACTAGGCACCACAACCTATTTCCAGCACAGTTCTAGTCCCTGACTCCAAAGCACTTGGCTCCAACTAATCAGTCCCTTTCAAATCAATGGGGACAAGAATATATGAGTGTTTACAAAATTAGTGCCAAAGTTAAAAATAACACAGCAAACGGCACCTTCATAATAGAATGGATCCCTTTTTCATTTAATTTTTTAAGGTATTAATACCACTGACTTCACTAAAAAAAAAAAATTCAACTCTAATAGCTTATTGGGACACAGGTCTTCAATTCACTCTAAGTAAATGTAAAAGACTGCAGAGTTCTGTCCTGCATTTGGTGCTATTCAGGCTTTTAATGTTGTGAATGATAGAATAATGTACTTATTTTTATGCAAGCAGTAGATGACACTAAACTGTAGATGCTACAACTGCTCAGAGGGAAACAATTCAAAACAGTCAAGTAAAACAGAAATTGTCTGATACCAAGACAGTACGAAATTAGCTGAAGTCCAGTACAAAGTATTATACTTAGAGAGGAAAAAGAAAATGCACAATACAGTGACTTTGTTTTAACATGTGGTTTACAGGCTACAGACTCTATCCATTATACTTTACTGCTGAGGGGGCAGCATCATTCCAGGAGGTATTACATAGGGTGCCATATACATGGCACATGACATAAGTGTTCCACCTGTATACAACTAATAGCTCCCCTGGTTACAGTCATAAAGTCTCAGCTGGAGCACTCTGTTTAACATGGGAAATTAGACATCAGTAAAGATGTCTGTAAACTATATATGAACTGGCACAAGTCCAAGGGAGAGCAACTGCAGTAACTCCAGGTGCTAGAAAATAAGACTTAGGAGGACAGACTAAGTTAAATCCTTTTTACTTTATTCTAGAAAAGAAAAAAACCAGCAGAAGTAGGAAAATGCATGATAATAGCCCTTAAATTGATTACTTCTCATACACAGAGAGAAACAATCATATTTAATGTATTTAGTTTGCAAAAATAAAGATTTAGGTCAGTCTTGGGGGAAGTGGGAAGCAGTCTAGTGATGAGAACAGAAAAACTGCAATTGGTTGCATAAGGATACTGCAGAAATCACTAAGCATTTTAAAAACAGATTAGCCACACATTTGCCAGATAACGCATGGATATTTGATCCTAGAGCATTCAATTTACCTCTGAAGGTACCTTTCAGCTATACACAAGAAAAGTTTTACTCAGACATCATTTCCACAAACAAATTAATGTGACTTATAATTAATAGAGCTTTTACATGCATATTTTTGGTCTTAGCTGATGCTGAACACTGATGCAGTTCCATTATTTCAATGTCACATAAACAGTATAATAATTTCTAATTAATTATTGTGACATTATCCAGCCATTCATATATACTTGAGATCCAGAGGATAGATGGAGTGTAGATTGCTGACTATTGAAACTGAAAATATTCCTGAAATATTAAGAAACAAAATATGATCATTTTCACAACTAACATGTAGCAGCAAGACCACACAAAGCAGATGACACAGGCAAAGCTGTTTCCTTGTATTTAATAGAGAAAATGTGACAAAGCAAAGCAAGTCAGCCTTGAAATGTATAACCCCTGGGCCTCAGTTCCTGAAGTGACCACTATACCTTCAATTTGACAAAAGATGCTCCACCAAAAAACTACTGCTCTGTACCTGAAACACCCTCAATTGCACAGACTTCATAAAAGAAAGACTTATTTTAACTCAAGGGGTTGATTTAGAAAGTATGAAATAATGCCTGTGCCTAGTAGCACATTATTTCCAAAGGTTCTTTTTTCTTCAAAATTATAGCACTATGATCTAGCCAAGCCATTATAATAGCAATAAGTAATTTTTTGTCATTAAAAGCAAATCTAAAATACCAGTGCTAACAGAATTTTGAAAGCATATAATCAGGTTAAAACTAGAAAATTAAAATAAATATTTCCTCTAGTTTTAATTACTTACTGAAACACTATAAACTTTGATTAGCTAATGATAGATGCTAGGCTAATTATCATTTTTGGTGGTTCTTTGTGTTGTTTTTTTCTGCCAAGGTTTTTCTGCTACTTGAGAAAAAACACAGAATGGATCACTAATTAGGGGGATACTCAGTATTTTATTTTACAGTGTAATGTCTCAAGCTGTTTCATGCTTCATGTTACTTACTGTACATCTTTTAGATATCGCTTTCAACAGAATATTTTGTTACATGTATCATATAAACTCTACTGAGGCATTCCTGCTTGTCAAATCAAATCCCACAACACAGTTGTGAGTTCAGACACTAGCATGCCTCCTTCCACAGACACAGAACAACAGTATAGAAAAGATAAGATAAAATAATAATTTTGAGGAGAATTATTTGCATCCCAAAGTGCAAGGATTGCAGCTGTTAGTCACAACAAAGGGATGAATAGCAGATTATGTAACACTAGCTGAACATGTGCTTACAACTCTTACAAATCCAGAACCAACCACTGCAAGCTGGACAGTGAAAAATGAAGGCACACTGATGTTGAACTGTAAAAAGTACAATTTAAACACAAAATAGTTGCACTAACTATTTTCTTTTAATAATACAAGCATAAAACTAGAAAATTTACCATATGTTTGATCCTTTAAATCAATAAAAAATTCTGCCGCCTGACCAAAACAGTAATCTGCAAGAGTGACAGATTTTCATCTTTTGCATTGGCCGGCTACTAGAATAGATTTATAATACATACAATAATAATACATTTAGTTAGGGATAATAGATGAGACTTTTGACAAATGACTGAATTACAGATTCCTGGGTTCAGCAACAGGTAACACCATAGACACTATTTTACTCTCCAGCCTGATGCATGTTATTCCTTTCCCTCCTGTTCCTCCCAAGTCTCTTTCCTTCTATGCCCAACTCATGTGTCAGTTTTCCCATAAAGAGCTGCCTTAAAGCTAGCCAGCAGCTCCTGGCCAAAAATTATTGATTTTAATTAAGGCCTTCTCCATTCTTTGCAAGTATCCCTGTCTCTGCTCTTGTTACCTTACTGTAGTGAATATATACATACATACCCACACCCTCCCACCCATACATATCTGCATATACACTCACACACAAACACACATGCATAGTAGTTCAAATGGCATCAATTAATAGGCTCAGATGTAAAAACCCTGGGGTTAAGAGCTCATGCAGAAAACACATGATAGAAATTCATCTCAAGTAAATCTTCTGCAAAGTAAGCTAATTCCTACTTTAGGATTTAAGCCTTTATTTCTGGATTGCAAATTTTAACACTCTCACACAAAATGTCTAGTTTTAATCCCAACATTGAAGACTGAAAAAAATCTTTTGAGTTTGAAACTGTTTCTGGCTCATTTGTATAGTTTCTCCCTTTATATTTAACCTGGGCTTTGTCTTCACATTTGTGGTACCTAGGGATGAGTAGTAAAAGCAGTAAGAGACAAGTCAAGTCTTCCTGTTCCACTGCCTAACTCAGCTTGGTGTCATCCCAGAATGCAAGGAACAATAAAGACAAGTGGGGTAGCAGGGATCACAAGTTGACCAAAATCAGGGCTCAGTCATGTACCAGCATGCCACAATTCAGAAGAGTGTTCTGTAACACCAAAGAAGAATTGAATGAAAACGGTGCCTCACTACAGGTGAGCTTGGGCAACAGTTCTGCTAAAGTTCTGCTTGCATGAACAGAAAAAGGAACTTTACAAGAGCTTCCAACCTAGTAAAATTGGAAGGGTTTGCACACACATGCCCAAAAGCTGGCCCTGACAAGTGTCACTGAGGTTCCTGATATGTGCCAAGAAACAGCTTATTCAAAGTACATGAGGACTACATTTTCTCCAAAATATTACTGTAAGAAAATTTTACCTTAATCAAGACATAATTTTCAGAAATATTTGGACTAGTTTCACTAGAGTGGTGCAAAATAATCACATGCCAAACATGGAAAATTTCAACTATGCATTGTAAACTGGGGAACATTAGGAGCAATTGGGAAAATAGTCCCAGACTGGAAAGTATTCGGCAATCTTATTTATATACAGTCATCTTAAATATAGGCCTCCCTCCTAATAGAAAACTGGCTGTGATATTTCAATTTTATTCTGAACTTAAAATTAATCTAAAATAAAAAAACAAAACAAAACAAAACAAAAAAGCTCACATGATCCAACAACACTCCTATAGATAATTTTTGTTATACAAAACATAGCAACAACTACAGGAACAAAACCCCACTCACTTATAACTTAAAAACTGAATGTAAATGAGGCTAGCAGACGAGTAATTACCTGAACAATAAAATCCCCAAACAGTAGTGAAAACAGAGTATGTACAAATATACCTTGTCCTTGAGGAACTCCATAAAATTCAGCAGCTATCCTTGCTGCTTCCTTACGGTTTCCTTTCACAATGTAGAAATGACTAAGTATAGCAAGGCTGATCTTCACAAAAAGTTTAAAACAAAAAAGTGAAAGTATAGTAAAGTAGACATTGGATAACTGCTGTGCAAAAGGGCGACTTTCTTCTATGACAGTCATTGCTGCAGCAAAATCTCTGTCAGTGTTTGGGTCAGGCTCTCTAATGTGTTGATAAGATCATATGGCTCTAGCCATGCACTCTTGGGAACAACTGGTCCCGAGGAAAGAAAATATCAGCTGGTCATGATGCCTGCTGCTCAAAATATGACGATTATTTATACTGTACATAGTACTGAGTTCACTACCGCTCTTGCTAGCCCGATGATATTCATGTGGGACAGCAGGTTCCAAGATCCTGGATTGTACTTGTTCCACTTAAAAGGTCTGTTGCATTCCAAATTCTGCATTTCTAATTCTTTTACTTACATGCTTAAAATACATTTTCAGAAGTATTACTATATGCCCCTGGAATTCATGTACTAAACCACATAACCCAGATAATCTCTTTTTGCTAAAAGTACAATTGCTCTTTTCTGGTATTTCATTTTATGCCAGACTAATACATTTCCTTAAAAAACTAGAATTGTATCAGTAAATAATTTATGTAAACATTAATAAATAAAAGGAGATTTAATATATACCAGTTTTGACAGTCTCTCATTATTTTGCTCAGGCTTAATGAAAGTATCTAGAATACAAAGACTTTAGGACTATACATAAAGCAGTATTCAGGGCAATTGATAAGAATCAAACACTTAGATAGATACTTTTATGCATAAGACCTGGAGCACCTAAAATTAAATTAATTAAAATGCAATGGTAAATATACAACATGGAAAATTTCTAATAGTTTTGATATGTATTTCATTGTGCTGCATCATATTATTTTAAACTTATGTTTTATTTGTTGGACAGTTTTAGAGAGGGAATCTAAATTTCTGCAGTTTTTTAAGAATTAATTTGCTTTTATACCATAAAGCTATTACTCACAATCATCAGCAGTCACTCACAAGTTGTTCCATTAGTGTGAGTAATTGCTCAGTAAATTGCTGAGTTGCAACATGATACAAACTGAGGAGCTGCACGGCAGAACCAGATTTCTAAGTGAACTATAATCCTAAAGCAAAGAATAATGGCAGCACAAGAAAGGGTCCTGCTGTAAACTTTTATATTTCCTTCTAAATTAAAAAACAGTGTCTTGAATTATAACTTAAAATACTCTACCCAAAGTGATCCTAAACCTTTCTATTCTACCCTGGATTATCTTGTTTGGTGATTATAAAAAAACATTTTAGAATGTTGGCAGCTGTCCATCAGAATAAAAGGGTATGATCCAAATGTCACTGCATCCACAAATCACCCTGACTTCAATGAACAGAATAGCAGATATTAAGCACTATAATAAAAAACCATGTTTCTGAAAAGAAAGTGGAAACAATAAGGCACCTCTTAGCATCAGACTCTCAGAGTAATTTATTAGAGTAAGAAGCAATAATATTTTCTGGAAACTAAATTCAAACAAACCTATATAAATGAAGAAAAGACAATGATAAATGGAAATTTTCTTGGAAATAAGTATCAATATTTTTAACAGACAGGAAGTTAATTGTGCTTGTCTTGAGAAAAACAGACATTGGGTATTTTACTTTGAAATAATTTAATCCACTTGAAAGTCAATCATAAGGCAATTAAAAAGGAGTTTACACTGCAAACTATATTAGTTGGTAAAAATATATGCAATTTTTTATTAAATTTCATTTATAGACATCTTCTCATCCAGCCAGAATAGGAACTGCTTTCCTCACACCATTATTGGAAGTGGGAATGAGTACTTAAAATGCCAAATGAAAATCCCTTTTTATATTTGGCACATTGTTATCTGACACTGAATTGAGGTGTCATGTTTTCCACAAGTATAAAAGGCATTATGTTCTGAGCTACCATTGCCAATTTGTTTCAGTCATTAATGGAAATGGTATTTTCATTAGAAACACACCCAATATTGGAATTTCTTCTTCCATATTTGTTCTAGTATTATTAAGCTTAACTTGATCAGTCCACAGAATTCCCCAGCCTCTTTTACAAATTTACCATGCAGAACAAGAAAAAAAAACCAGTTATGTTATGGAAAGCTTTTTCTTCCGTACAGTGTTTTACCTGACCCTTTTTCCTTTTTTTCATATTTTGCCATCTAATACCTGCTTTCTCATCTGGTCTTCTCCCACATTTTATTAATGAACAAAATAATCTTTCTTTGTAGAGGCAAAAGTCCAAATAGCAATTAAATAACAGCAGAAGTTAGCAGTGCTCAGAATTCATCTTCCCCTTACAGTACTGTTTCCCGCTTCTTGTAACTGCAGTAGATAAATCACAAAATAAATTTCTCAATTGTTAGATAGTTTCCTTCAAGTTGAATTCTTCTGTTAAGGTTCAAAAAAAGTAAATTTAAAACTACAATAATAAGGCTAATATGCATTTAGTATTTTGTAAGTGATGTTTCAAATAACCTCATGGATTTGTAAAACTGCTTTTAGAAACAACATGAAAATTGAAAAGGAAGGTTATTCCTGTATCAAAACTTGCCTTGTATCCTTTCAAAAATTTCCCTCATCAGTAATAAACTACCTAAGGATGAAAAACTATATGGAATCATGAGTTTTGAGAATTCCAGTTCACACACGCTCATCAGAAACTGGCAAAATTACTCTCATAATATTTCCTCTTTTTTTAGACTCTATAACTCTTATGTGTGAGCTTAGCTGGAAACTCTCCCAAGTGCACAGAACCAAGTCTATCCTAATCTAAGGGTTTTAAAGTGCTACAGAAATTACCATTACCGCTAGTTGGCAAAGCCACACTCTGAGGCAGCCAGTCATGAAAACTGAGCAACTGTGTAGAAGTTAAGGCCCACGCGGCATTTTGGGAGAACCCACAACAGGAATGCTGAGATCTGAACACATAGTGTAGCTGAGAGTAGCTGAGAGGAAGCAAACTGGGAAAACCAGAAACAGAAAGCTGTTGTAATGGAAACCAGAAAATAGAAGCATAAGTAAATAAATAAAGGATCTGATGGTCAATGTGATGCCATGAAGGAGTGGAAAAAAGTGGGACTTAAGTGTCCCAAATTTTTCCACATTGCACGGCAATGTGAAGTAACTGGAGTCAGATCCTGCAGCAGAATAATGAGAGCTTCCAAATGGAAATGCACCATATGTAACAAATGTACATTATAAAGATATCAAAACACTTGAAAAGAGCAGTGGTTTAATCCAGATATTCGCATTTCCCATGTAGTTTTGACTTTTGGGAATAAAATTTCTTGGCCTCATTGCCTCACTAGTAAAATGGAGAGTATTCTGAAGATATCTTCATTTCTGTTAAAAAACCAGATATCCTGGTGAAAAGAATAACTTACTAAGTATTTTATAATTTTCATGTTAATACAAAATTCAGATTACAAACCTAAATAAAATGAAATCCTGACTCTTCATTCACTTAATGTCAACAGGAGAGATAGGCTGTAAAATTACCTTAGCATTTAGAGTTCTATCATGGCACACAAGAAAATGGCAACAAAGCCACACTGCAGATTAACAATATTTGGATTTTTATTTTGTTTAAGAACATAGTAATACTGTGAGAGACAAGGATACCCTTACCTAGACAAACTAGCACATTTCCAGCAAATAAAACAAGAACAATGTAATGATTCCTCTGATATGCTTCCCCATTTCTAGCAATTAACTATTTTAATTTTAAAACCACTTAAGAAACATCAAATGCTGGAATTTATGGTATTAGAGTTCCCTTTTAATGTAGCTTGGTCAGTTATCATTTGTCAAGAACATAATCTGTATAATCAAGATAGCAATACTGCTGTTTATAATGACTATAAAGTGGCTCATTTCAAACTCCAGAACTCAAAGTAGCCTGGCCTTTAATGCTTTGCTGTGCAGCAGCCAAGTGCAGAAAGTATTTAGCAGTGGCACCTGTTTGTGCTAATTCAAACTGCCCAAAATCTAGTGTACAATCTACTCTCAACCTAACAAAGTAGTTTTTAGAAACAACCAACCAACAAACAAACCTGTGCTCTATCATCTATGATTAATTACATAACCACATTCATAAACTACTTTATTCTGGCAATTTTTCATCTATGCTTTAGAAGACTGGTGTGTTTAATTTCCAGCAAGGCAAGATACTCAAGAAAATTAACATAACTGATAGAATATTTAGTCTTTGAAGGCATTTTTTTTAAACATCAAAGACTATAAAACCCTCAGAAATATGATTTATTTGTAGCACATGCTGTGTTGTTACTTTTGGAAAATACACTTCCATATATTTTTTAAGTAATTTATTTAAACTAAATGATAGAAGATGTAAAAGAGTAATTATATTCACAGCACTAATTCCATTACAGTTAGTCTTAACAGTTTTCTTCTGTATTTTGCAGAGGCATATAAATGTCTGAAAGTGAAAATGTTTATTTTAAAAATGAGATAAAGATGAAATACGGTACAAGGAATTATTTGTATGACACTTCACCTGCATGTCTTTCTGCACATATAAGAGATGGCTAAACATACACAAGAACTTGATACTTATCCTGAGCCACTGAAAAGGAAATGTCTAACTCAGCATGAGAAATTACCTGTTTAGTGACCAGTTGTATTTTACTGAGTCTATGAGATGCTAATCCTCAAAATTTTACCAACTTTTCTAAAGCTACTAAATGTTATGCCATTTCTGCTTTGATCTATATTCAGCAATTTTTTCTACTATTTTATATTCAAAGCATTTGAACTGAAGAAATCTAGACTCAGAGGAACTATTTTAAAATTTATTTACTCATTATGCAAAATGGTACCTTATCATTGGATTGGAGAAAAAATAGGCATACATACCATGAAACAATCTTCAAAAAGTATTAAATGTTCATCAATATCATTCTTAAGGATATTATGCATTTATGCTTAGGCACAGAAAATAAACCCAAACAAGTCATATTTACCTGAGAGCTACAAGAAATTCAGAAGTTGGATTGACTGGAAAAGACCAAACAGCTGCTGTGTCCTTTTCTAAACAGGAACTCAAGCCCATTAGTACAACCCAAACACTACTCTTCATAAAACATGAAGAGAAAAGGTGGCTGAAGTACAGACTCTGTGCTACTGTTCTGGGGGAATGAAAAGACAAAAAATGAGAGAACACAAACTTTTTCATCTAGAAAAGACAAAACTTGGTTTAGATCTGAACTGCTTTTTCACTGCACCCGCTTGCTATCTCACAGATAGAATTCTACAGAATTACTTGAGCATCATGACAAAGCCATACTATCAGCACAAAAACCTGAGTTGTGTTGCTAATTGCAACAGGCACAACACTGTAAACCAAACAAATAAAAGGCTCATATCTCCTTTCTGCAGCTTTTCTTCCTGAATGACATGTCTATCCTGGATCTAGACAAACCATACAGCATGGAGTTACAACTCATAACCAAAGTTATGTTTCATCCAGATTTCTGCAGTTCTCATAATCCCTGCCAACAGCCTGATAACCCAACCAAAGACTTTAACCAAAAATCTGTTTCAAAATGCAGTGCAATCACATCTTTAGTGGCACAACAGGGAAAAACGAGTGTCTCAAAACACTTCTCCTCCTAGCTCTGGCTTTTGACATCCATTCTATTAAATAGTTACATATTTAGACACTATTTGTCTTCTGTAATAATGAAGTATAACAGTTTCCTTAAAAGAGCTTTAATGCACAAAAATTTATAGAAGTTCTGTTACATGTATACTTCCCTCTCTGTATTTTGGTGTAGCACATTATTTCCATCAGTTCTTTTGGGTGGTATGGTGGTACGTCTTTCCTCCAGTGTATTAAAATCACAGTTTAGGCTCTATACAAATCAAGTTACTTGAGTATATGAATGATGCAACCTTTCATTTCTAACATCATGAAAAGATTGCTTATTCAACTGCTAACTCTTAATAAATTCAAAATTGTTTAATTGGGGTATTCTGCCTTTCCTAGTAGTTGAAAATACTACTCCTATATTGGAAAATAATTCTAGTTTACAGACTTGTATGTCTGGATTTCCAGAGAATGGAATTACTGGTCAGGGATTAAGTATCAATCAGTATTTCTGCACATAACTGACATTCTCCATATAACACGTATTTAAAAGCATAAAACGTAACTCAGACACTTAAGTGATTATGAAATTCTAGCTTTCTAACCTTCTCAGTTCATGAAAAAATAACATAGTAATGTTAAATCTGTATCCCTTTGTCATGCACCACTGGATAGCTTCTCCTCCTAACAGGGATAGATGCCCCTTCAGCTACCAGTCTGGCATCAATCAATTCTGCTGCCACATTATCACATGAACATGCCTGATCTGCTTAACTAGTCCACCTAATCACTGACAGCTAAGTTCTACCCAGAAGGGAAGTAGGCATGACCAACAAGCTTACAAGTAAATTCAATCTGAGTTCTGCTAGAAACATAGTAAGTTTATTTACAGTATTTGTTGCAGTCCTCTTTGGATACCTAACATAACTCAACTATTAAGAGTATTACAGAAGATTCCAAAGTAAGTCATGTGTGTACTTAAGAGACGTTACTATACCCAGAAACGTGTCAGACAGCAGGCACACACAGCCTGCTGACAGACAAACTCTAGCAAATCTTGCCCCCAGAAGTTTAAAAAGTTACTACCTCCAGTTGCCCATGCCATTCCTCTGCTAAGTGTTCCTGCCCCTCTCTCTCCCTTCCTGGAAATCAATAGGAAGGAATGTGTATTGGTACACTCCTCAGTTCAAAATCTGGCAATTTAAACTGTTGATAAGTTAAAACTAACCTGTTGGACTTTACACTGAAAAAACCACTCACACCCCACGCCCCCCAACCCAATCTGCACAGGGCAAATGACCCCCTGGAAAAAGTTGTAGCAAACTATGAGGGGAGAAGTATGTCAAAATGCACATGCACACTGCCTCTTCGTAAGGATACTTCGGCATAATTTTTGATGGCCTTATGTACTGATATAGGTGCATCAGTGAATCTTGGGAACAATCTCCTCATTTTGCACCTCTTTCCCTTTGCAGTTCCTTTCTTGGGTCCAAGCATTTCCTTCATTGCCAACCATGCCTAGAGAACAGATTCCCTCTTTGGCAACTAACTGAACCTCTTCCTTAGAACTGTGGTACCACAGGAGTTATGCTTTTGGTATTTCAACTAGCTTGACAAACTAACTGCTATTTCTACAGTAGGCAATGCAACCACCTTATTAATCTAAATTCATGTAACTAAATCTGGTATTTTTTGCACTTTTTTTAGTTAATCTTTTCCTCAACAAAGCGCAAAATGTCACAGTTTCTTATTAAACAGATGCCTCTAAACAAAAACAATACTTGAGCTGTGAATCTTTTGTCATCAATTTTAATTCCTTTCAAAATTTTTAATTTTATTCATTACAGGCTGTTTAAATTTTTCTTTAATCATTTAACTTTTTTGTTCAAAAAACAATTTTTGTTTCTAAGCAGTGAAATCATCCATTTACTTCTATTCCCCCTTTCTTGAAACTTTGTCAGGTTTTCTTCTTGATTAAGTAAAAGTGGTTAAGTGGTTAATTTTTTTCTTACTGTGTAAAGCATATTTTGATGCCTAAGAATGTTGTTAATAAAAGGAAACTACCAGTCAATAGTAGGGATGAGAGTTAAAAGTTTATTCTGCAAGCTTATGTCATTATGTGCTGACTCCCATGGCTAGTGCTCATAACAGAAAGGCTTTTTCCATCCACTAAAATTGGTATCAGTTAAACGATATCACCATGACAGAGCTAGTAAAACATCTTTTTCTTCAAGCTGAGGCATGACAAGTCTCTACTTGGTGCTTTTACAAGAGACATAAAAATATCTTGTGATGAAGACTTGCAACTGGCTGAGTGAATGAGGTTAAAACCTGGGTGAGGTGGATCACTAGTACTCGGGCTTCTTGCCCAGAATGCAAAGCACAATGAAGTGAGAAAGGTTAAGCTAAATCAGTAATGTTTGAATGCATTTACCTAACCTGGCTTCATAGGCTATGAAATGGACAAACTTCACAGGAGCCAAAAATTAACTGTGTTAGGCTCCAAAATAATATATATTGACTTTGGAGCCAAGAATATTTGTTTCTCCCTGTGATGCATCTTTTATTTTGCCATATATTATGCCACTAAATGAGACAATGTTGTAAAATATCAACTTCATTCTGAAATCAGAATTTTAAAATTCCCTGAGATTTTCTTGCTGAAGGACTCACAATAATACTACAAAGGCAAGTGAAAACTTCTTCGTGGTTATCTTCTTGTTCTGCATACTGTTTAGGTCCAAAGCTAAAAAAATGGAAAAGAACATTAGAATCAAAGGCAGTCCAAAAAGCCTCTTCTACTCATCACCACAGCTTTTCCACACCAGCAGTAAAAATGAGCCATCCAGAAGAGGAGTTAACTGAAAGGGGGCTGTTGCAAGAGACAGCTGATCATGGCCACATTTATTTTAATCTTCATCTTCCTACCCAGAGCTGCCTAAGAGGCTGTATGCTGCTACTGTCTCTTAAAGAATTAACATTTCAGCATTTAATCAAGGAAAAATTCAATAAAGTATTTGACATTTATGGTAAAAAAATCAGGAAGTACATACATGTCCCTAGACCAAAAAGAAAGGTCCGCATCTATCTAGGTGCCAAAGATGCCACAGGCACCTAAACTTTCACCTGTAAAATTAGTCAGAAACTTAAGCCCCAAAAAGGCTAAAGGTGCTGGGCTGAAGTTAACATGTCCCTTACACTTGAAATTCACAACATACACTCCAAAGTGTCAGCCACCCCAAAGCTCCCATCTATGTGTGCCATGTTAGAACCAATATGACTTCAGTGGGAAAACAAAGAACACAAAGCAATCTCTGTTGATATTCAGTGTCAACACTTGCTATTTTGTTTACAGATGATGAAAGGAATTGCTCCGTAACTTGAACTTGGTCAGAGTAGAAACATGTCAACCAAAGAAAGCAAGCTACTCTCTCTCAAAAGACTACTAATCATCAGCTGCTGACAAGGATCAATCCTGTTGAAGTGCCGGCACTATAAAATAAGAACACGTGTTTAATAGATCAAAGAGTGCACAAAAACTCATTTTCAAAGTCAAATAATTTTAGGGTAAGGACCAGAAAAGGATGGCAAACTCTACATTTCAGACCTGCTGCCAATCCTATCTCTGCATTTTTTTTCAATAAATTTGTAATGAAAAATATGACATTTCTTGAAGTAATAGCTAGCGTGAACACTGACATGCCTTGTGCTCTGCTGGTCTGGGCTTAAGGATGCTGCTTGGGTGTAATGAATACCATTCCACTCCATCTTGGAAATGGACTCCCAAACTTTTCTGCTTCCCCAAGATCCTATAAATTTGTTTCCATAATTATAGTATTTGCTCAATTCCCAGCAACACAATTTACTTAGCTGACAGCGACTTTTGACATTAATATTATGTCGCCACTCTTCACAAAATATCAGATTTTATCTTTCAAAGAACAATCTAGAGCTTACGAGCAAACAGCTATTGTGAATAATTATCTCCCCTTCTTCTTCCACAACTGCCTTGTTTCAAAATTAATTCCTATTTTGATTTTGCAAGATGTCAGTCATTAAAAAGCTATAGGTTTCTGTATTCTGAAACAGTAATAGATCAGAATAAATTACACCATCTGTCTTCCCTTGTATACTGTGCTTTTAAGTGACATTTATTTAAGGTTTCTACTAAAATAAATCCAAACCTCCACAAGCAATAGCCGTATTTGTTCATTGCCTTAAAAACATGAATTTGGCTAAGTCTTTTGATTTTGGTCTTTTGCAGGTACCTAACCACTGCTATAGAAATTTCACTACTTTATTCCTTTAAGTTCTGCCCAAGGGCCATTTTTTTAATTAAACGGCTGTTTAGTAAGAAAAACTCTAAGTAGCAACTACATGCACTAAAAGCAGGAACAAAGGTGATTTAAGCCTTTTTTTTTTGTAGATATGAGAAAAAAAATGGCATTCACATACGAGCTATCCTTCTGAAAGCAGGAGGCATTTTAAAACTTCTGAAATGATTAGGTTCCCTAGCTTACAGTAAAAGCTTCCTTAATGCTTCTAAGTCTTGAAATATTTTGGGCAAAAGTACCCCTTTTTCAGTAAGAGTAATCTAAGGTTAAGTAACAACAGGTTCCAGACCATAAATCATCACAATAATTAATATTTTGAATAGCATAAAATAGTAACAAGCCAACAAAAGTCTTTTAACAAGATTTTTAACAAACTCTCTGTGCTGGTAAAACTCTTATCAAATATCAGAAAGGTCAAGAATTACGAAATGCAAACCAGAAAAGAGCCTAGTCTCTTTGGGCTTGTGACTGATTTCAATGTGGCAAATGCACAGGCACACAGAAACCAACTACACAGTGGAACAGAGAGTCCCCAGAGGAATGTCTCCATAGGTACCTTCACATCCAACAGGCTAATCAGACCTGGTTAGTATGCTGCAGATACTCAGTCTGGGGGGAAACAAAAAGCCTCAATATGATCTTTTTCCTTTTCCATTTCCTACCTTTATCTGCAAAGATTTTTCTTCCCTGATTCACAGACCTGGCTTTTGGCTACAGAGAGGAAAAAAACCAACACTTATATATAATTGCAGGTATTTCAGAATGGCCTGACAATCCCCACCTTCCTCTCCCTACCACTTCAGTCACCATGAGGCCTTCCACTCTTTTAGACATCCTGCATTCTGTTCCCACTCCCAGTATCAGCAGCACTGGAACCTCAGGGCTGGGAAGAGGAAATTAAATATAACTGAATCACTGCCGACACCTGTTGGCAGCCCCGAGAAATCCCCGTTCATCGGGCCTGCTATAGTTAATACAGACGAATACGAATACAGCAGTTGGGAACACCAGAAACAAATCGACCCAAAGCATTGTAAAAGCTCTCATTCCCCTCGGTTCTCACATGGATAATGCTGCAGGAATGGGCAACAAACAGAGCCCCCGGGAAGAGTTAGGAATCACCTCACTGCATAAACTGATCTCAGCTGGTACCAATATAAATTGAAATTTCAACCAAATTGGTGGAATAAGGTGAAAGGCTGCTTCACCCTGCCAACAGTATGAGATTACCACGCCATCACCTGGGAAAAAAAAAGGATAACAAAAGAAAGCCCAGCTGCTAAAGGAAATTTCTAGGCAAGAAGATTGACATACTGAGCATGTGTGTAACAACAAAGTGGGAATGAACAGGAACATCCTATAGGAAACGAGGGAGGGAATGGCAAATCACAGTACCAGTGAAAGCAAGATACAGACATCAAGTGAAAATACAAGCCTTCGCCTAAACCTTACTCACGATAATGTATTAC
>JANRGV010000084.1:35742776-35779820 GCA_024734035.1 Alethe castanea
GTTTTGGATTTTGTTTTCATTAAAACAGTTACAAACTTATAAAAACATTTTAAATTGTTCATTCAAACAAACAAGCCGACAGGCATATATTGTTTAGCCTGAAAAGTCCCATTCTACATGTATTGGTAAATGCTCATATTGCAGTAGTTATATCAGGAATCTTTTTATTAAACAAAAAAATCCAAAACTTAGCTTGAACAAGCCGAATAATTTCTGGATCTTTTTCTGGTGCCCTCCAACATTTCCCTCAAACCATTTTCTCAAATTGTCACATTATTGAAGGTAATGGGCTGAAGATGAGGCACAGATGGAAACAAGTGAGTATTCAGTAGTAAGAATGGTCATAGAACAGTTTGGGTTGGAAAGGACCATTATAAGCCATCTAGTCCAACCCCTCTACAATGAGCTGGGACAGCTCCAACCAGATCAGGCTGCCCAGAGCCCCGTCCAGCCTGACCTTGAAGGTTTCCTGGAATGGGGAACCATGGTCACTGTTTCACCACCATCATTGTAAAAAATTTCTTCCTTATATCTAATACAAATCCATGCTTCTTTAGTTTAAAACCATTATCCCTTGTCCTATCTCAACAAGCCCTGTTAAAATTTTAATGCCCATCTTTCTTTAGGGCCCCTTCAAGTGCTGGAAGGCCTCAAATAGAAGTCCCTGGAGCCTGCTCCAGGCTGAGCAGACCGATTCTAATCATCTGCATGGCCAGAATTTTCCTATCTCCATCCTCTCTTTTCATTCTCTGACCTTTCCCTCCCTCTCACTACCCCTCTCTCTGTTTACTCCAAGCTTCAACACAACTGCATTTTTCAATCATTAGTGGTCTAATAATGAAATTCTAAATCCTCTGTGAATAAACTATTTGGAAAATAAAGTGAAAAAAAGAAAAAAGAACAACTATGGGTTAATCATAGACAAATTCACCTGGAACTTTCCTCTGCTTTCCAGCTGTATTCCCTTTTGCTCCTTAGTAGCTCTCCTGTAAATTCTGAAGAAATAACTGGCACTCTTAAAATGACAGAAGCGGCAGAAATGGGTTAGAGAGAACATACATATTTCCAGTGCTAGAGGACCATGACAGTGAGCAAGCATTTCTGTAATTTGAAGACACGTTTGTATTGTACCACTAACTTCATTAACAGCAGTCATCATGTATTTTACAGCTGGAATGCAATGATTTTCTTGTGCTTTACAAGAAAAATTCACATTTGGTTCCAGAAATATCCTGGCATTCTTAAGCCATCCTTACATTCTTAAGCCAAAGTGCTTTGGCAAGCAGAAGTCTTCAAAACAGTACCCTGGGGTAACTAGAATTGCCTGTGTGCTGTGTGTTAAACCCACCACAGGTTCCACCAGCTGGCTGCACGGGTGGTTGGTAACCAAAAGGGGTAATTGAGAACTCTTGACTGGGGAGTCCTTTAGCAGAACTAGAATTTGGGTGCCATGTGAGGGATTTTGCTTCTGTGTTACAAAGTGCACAACAGGTACAGTGCTATTCCTTCAGTCCGCCTCCTTGCTCCGTGTTCTTGCTTTGTCAGGGTTTGCTTTTGTTTTCTAAGAGACTACTATGGTCCTGTGTGCTTGTGCTGAAGGGAATTTGTTGGATTTGACACACAGATGAGGTTTCAGAGTGTGGTGGTAGGAGGTATGAGGTGGGTATAGAAGATAAAACACTAATTTCTGAGTTGAAGTGTAAAAATATTTGTGTTTAAGAATGGTTGGTATTGGATGTAGTTATGAGAGGAGGACAGTTCTTTTTTGTGTGACATAATAACTGAAGATTGAGATAAAACTAGCGTAACTATGATTTGGAAGTAACAGTAAAGAGATTGTGGCTGCTGAAGTCTTTTTGGGTTTTGAGTTTTGTTGTTTGGTGGTGTTTTTTAGTTTGTTGATTTTTTTCTTTTTTTTTTCTTTACTTTTCTTTCTAAAAGGTAAATGTCTTCCTGTTTTCTTTCTTTCTCTTTCTTAGTTCTGTAAGAAAGAGAGGGTAGGGGTTTCCTTTTCTTCCCTGCTGTTCTAGTCCCTATTGCTCATTAAATATTACTTGTTCATTTAAATTTTGCTTTGGGAATTAGTATAGTAAGAAAGAGAGGACACTGGTGCCTGCATTCTAACTGCACATATGGCAAGAACCAACATTAACATTCTTTTTAAACACTGGTTTTGGGGGATTTTATATTTTCAAATGTTAAGATTAAAAAGTAAAAAGTTTTGTGTATTTTAATGCTGTAAAGAAATAAATACTGTATATCTCATCAGATACATTATCTGAGCTCACTGTAAGGACTGCCTCATTTCACAAGCTTTGATCCACATGAGCAGTGTACTTTGCTTTGTTGTCACCTCTCTGCATTGTCAAGTGTCTCTCCTAAAAAGGAGTAGCTCCTTAGGATTTATTTTTTTCAAAGTTAATTAAACTTTATTTGACTAATAGGGTGTAGGTAGAGTCTTTGACTAGATGACTGTCATTTTTCCCTGTCCCTCACTTTAATAAGTTATTAATCAAAAATTTGTAAAGCAAATGTTGACATCCTCAGCATGGACAGCAGCCCACTCCTCAAAGTGAGATAACTGTAGGAATCCATCAATATTCGTCAAAGCCAGTGGGTGTCTTCAGATAAGAGATATCTGGGTTTGTTTGTTTGTTTATTTTCTGGATACTTGGCATAATAGTAATGTCATGAGTTTGGTAGTGATGTCTTTTTTAATGCTCTCCTTATGCCAGGATAAGAATTTTCCCACTACTATGAAATTCCTAATTTTTAGTATTAGGGAAAACAAGGGGAACTTCCGTTTGTACTTCATATAACAAGCTGTTATCCTTTCAGGGAGATCCAACAAATATGTGTGTGTATATCTGTTGTTCAGTGTGATCCTTCAAGAACTGGTCAGCACCAAGGAACTTCAGCAATTTTTGTTTCAGTGCTGTTTATATTTCAGAGGAACCAGCAGCAAACACTGAGATTTATCTGGCTACTTCTACAGGGTGCAACACCAATTTAACCCTTTCCCATAGGGAGCTGTATGAGGTTTAAATGACCTGTTTTCCTGGATCCAAAGTGATGTTTTTTGATGGGTTGGGTATTGATTTGTAATTTTTTAGCTTTCTGTCTTTTTTTTTTTGTATTTTTTATTTACTTTATATTAAAGAGAATTGCAGATGGTTTGCTCTAAGAAAACTGATGTACATTTGCCACTAAATTTATGATAACTCTTTTACGCTCTCTTTTTGGTGGTGTAGTAGCAAAGTGTAGTTTTTATGTTACTCAGCACCAGAAATACACATTACGATATAGGGGTTCAAGAGAAACTGTACCAAGTTTTAATTACACGTGATTGTTTCTGTTGGTACAGAGGGAAAATGAAAAACCAAAAATGAATGGAGGCATTCTTTTAATTTACAAAAGAAAAACTTGTCAAACAAAATTTTATTTTTATTTGAAATGAAGGATCAGTTTCTGTGGCTGAAGACATTCTGCTCTTTGATATCCATATGGGGTTTGAGTAAAGGTCTCTTTTAAAATTTAAGTTTTTTTCCCTTCTAAATTTTGTTTTTAAAAAGGGGTTTTTTGTTTGGTTGGGTTTTTTTTTACCACTTCCATATTACTCCATATTAAAGAATTCATACAATATTTTAGTTTCTCATTTTCCTGGGTATATTCTTTCCTTCCTATTTTCTACTTGTGATCCAGCAAGATAATTTTAATTCTGACCCTTTAGTGCACAAAATTAGTTTCAGAATTGTGCTTAAGCAAGAAATCGTATTGCAAAGGTACATCTTAAAATTCACAAGTGCCTGGATATTTTAAAATTGAGTCCTAATTGTCCATACTAAAAATTCCTCAGATTTTAGAAAAAGAACTGTGCCATACATGAGAGGGTGAAAAGCTGAAAGCCTGCATTTGATCCATTCTGGGGCAGTGCCCTCTGCTGCTTTTTCTAGTGAAATATCCTTTATTTTCTCCCATGTTTTGTAGCCTTTGTCATAGACTGGACTTTTGTATGTCAGTATTTTAATGGGCATTCCTGTTGTTTTAACCAGCAATTACATTTTTCGGTAGCATGACTGAAATATTACAGAATAGTGTAGAAATAGCTTTTTGAAAAATTTTCAATCTAAACAAAATGACAGTGCAATAGCACTAAAATTTCTCCTGCTATTTTCTTAAAATAAATGTAAAGAAAAATCATGTTGGGGAAAAATGATTGGTTTCCATGTTGGTTTTTTGAGAACCGAATTTGAACATTCCTGCTGGGAAATTTTTTAGGAAATTCTAAGAACCTGTCTTGAGTCTGATGAGTAAAAACAATATTGATACAACCCTGTTTTGAGACCTCATTGTGATTGTAATAATTTTAATGTTTTATTTGAATAAATTACATATTCTGAAGCATCGTCCTTAGTCTAAAAACCAGATCGTTCAATTCAACAATATGCAGTTTCTATATTTACCAGCAGATGTCAGGCATTCACCTTACAAAACAATGGAGCTTGAAAAATGTCCATTTTCACAGTAGGATATATAAGATATTTGGATTTTAAGTTTAGGTATATAATGCTATTATGCAGTATTTTTACCTATTAGACTTGAGAGTTTTTAATTTGAAGGACTTTACAGAGTGTTTGGATTTAGACAGTGGTGGTCTTAAGGTGACTTTTTTTTTTCAATATTTGACATATTTATGAATCCCTTGTATAATACAGTAAAAAAAAAAAAGATGAATCAATTTTGTACATGTGTACACAAGTGACATCCTTGCATTTGTCTTCCCTAGGGGGTAAGTGTCTGGTGATATTTAAGAGAGTGCTGTTCAGTTTATCCCTGGGATTTGGCCCATCATCTGTTGGAAATGAAAAAACCTTTACAGTTAAAATCTGTGACAGACTCGGGACTCTGGGATGTTATTCTTGGGTCCTCTACAGATCTTTCATGGGCCAAACAAGAAGCTGCAGATGACAAAACTACCATGCAGAGTTTTAAACTATGTAAGGAGTGATGGTTGGTTGTCTCACAAGCATTTTGAAACGTAATTCATTGCAAATATAAATCAAATATTCCACCTTTGAATAGTATGGATAGAGATTGCTGCAGGGAATGAAAAGTCTGGGCAGCATCATCTTCTTTCTGAAGCCACGCTGTTGTAGCAAATATAGTTCAGGTAATTTTCAGTGCATTTATTACCCGTTACATGTTTTGTATAGGAAACAAAAACATTTTTTGTAAATATTTGGGCAGTGGAGGAGGAATAGCTGTCCTTTGAAGTGGGGTGGTATTTCTGTACAGATAACCGCAGTGACCCCATTCCTTAAGGTGAATGTCTGTGTTCTGAGCATCTACCCCTGCTAAGTGGGAACAGCTGCTTCCCGAGGAGACGAGATACAAGTCAGTCACTAGTGCTGCAGCAACGGGAATCTCAAAGCAGCTGTGGTTAAAAACAACAGAAAGCATGAGCATGAAATGAGAATTGCTGCCTCTTCAGCTCCCACTGTATTAGAAACAGCCAACCATTTTAATCCTCCCCCTACAACCTTTGCTACTACAAGTAAAAAGGACCAAAATAACTGCTGCAAGAAAATATTCTATTCTGTATATATGAGAAAGAAGGGAGTGCTACATTTATCAGGGAGTTTTTGTTTTTGTACCTGTTCCAGAATGTTGTGGAGTTTCTCCTTATGCACAAGCACTGGGAAAGTATTTTTAATCCAAAATGAAAGGGAAAGACTAAGGTGATACTGGCTATAAATAGGAATCAATAGTGTTCATAAACCATTTTAAAAGTGACACAGGTTGAAAATGCCCAGAAAAGATATGAAAGAGGATGACTTAGTGTAAAAGACTCAGAAAAAAATCTCCCATGCTTTTCCCATCTTTAATGCCCTGACTCAAGAGTTGGTGCCAAGTAGCTTTGAAGAGCTTACTGATCCAACTTTTCTGTGAATGAATGGCATGTAACTGCTTCTTCATTCCGGCAGAGAGAACCAGTGAGTGTCTGCTCATCACTGGACTTAGCAGGCTGGGCTGGTCAGCATTACTTTCTTGCAGTGATTGGGTTTCCATTCTTCTCATTTGGACCTCATACATTCCGTTCTGAATTGCAAGAAGTTCAGTTAAATGGCCGCCTTCATTGGCTAAGTTCAAAGCCTAAAAACAACTCACGGCATCCAAACTTGCTATTGTGCACAAAATGACTTCTGGAGAGTAGCAATATTTCAAAGATTGTTTGGTATAATACACTAACAGCCCCATATAGTTAACCTGTCAACCAGTTCTTTGTGTAAACTATGATAAGCTCTCTGGAAATGTTCTCATTCAGATTTTTAGCTATGAACCTGTCATGTGTGGCCAGAGGCAGTGTAGTGCAGGGTCCCCAGGGCTGGGGTGCACACCACAGGGCTTGTTAAGCTGAAGGGAAGACCCTGCCAAGGCTGTCATCAGTTTGGAGTTGGACTTTGTCCCTCTGGAACATTTATTACTGTAGCAAGATGGTGCTGGAGCATCTTGTGCCTGTTCCAGGATATTTGCAGTGTCAAAGCAAGGTGAGGCAGTGACACCCTGGTTCATCTGACCCTCTGCTTGAGAGAAGGCTGTAACCCACAAGCATGCTTGTGTTTCTGATCTTCTGCACAAGCCCATTCAGTTTCGGCTTAAGTCTGACTTAATTAGGCTCTCAATCCTTATGTCTATTATTTTGAAAGTATCTGGTATTGATAAGGTGATGGCATGTCAGATGTGCACCAAGGGAAGGTTCAATTTTAAATGTAAAACCAGCAAAAATGCATATGATTATTCAGAGCACTAACAGCAAGGTCTGCAACCATGCAAGTAAGTCCTGTATGATCTCTTTCTGAAAGAGAAAATACTGACTTCCACTTCCTACTAATATAAAGTTCTTTTCCATTGGCAATAAAAGATACCAACCAGACTGCTGAAGAGCTAATCATGGAAGTGCAAACACACAGTGAGAAATATTCTAAAATTAATCAAATAGTAAAATTTCCTTTCCTATTAAACTACATTAATGATTTGAATAATCTTTCATTAACACTAAGCTAATACACTGAGTGAAACTTCGTTAGAGGAAAGTGATTGAGAGTAGTTTATCAGCAGAAAACACCCTTACAATGTGTCACTAGATGGCAATGTTACACGTGGCACAGGGGGAATTATGTTAAACTGTGCAAGTAAGTTTTTAACATGGAGAGAAAGCAGGTTTCTGAGGCAGTTTTCATGGATATAAGTATGGCAAGCAAAAAGCTAGATAATAATATCACAAGGCTGTTTCCTAAAAACCATATGTTTATTATCTTGCAAGGAGAGAAATGTTACTATTTGTGGTTAATTATGTTTGAAGGCCTCAGTAGTTATGGTGAAACAGAAATTGCAGTAGGTGTCTGTTTAGTCAGAGTTTGTGTCATAGTGCTCCTTCATGAAAGGGCAACTGAAAAGTTCTTGGCATCTGCTCTCGTCCTTGGTAGCTGAATAACACTAAGTCTAGGCTATGACTTGTTTAAAGCTTGCATAGATTTAGTGGAACTAGATTATTTTCATGGGGTTTTTTTCTGTTTGTATGGTGGAGGGCTGATTGGTTTTTAACTTTGATTACCAGTGTTAGGAGAGACCAGATAACTGGGGGAGCTTGTCACAGGAAGGCAGCGCTTGGCAGAACCCCATGTGACAGTACCACACTCATTCAGTGTCATTCTCAGAAATTCCACTGGTGTCAAAGGGAGTTCCGAGGGCATAACACATGAAGGGCCCACAACACAAGGCTTGCATACAATGACTTGTAGAGGGAAAATGAAGCTTTTCAGTCTCCTTCACCCCAGCATGCCTGGCTATTGCACAACAGATGGAGTCGAGTGACCTCTTAATGTACGTAGAGACTAGTGCCCATTAATCTTGAAAGGAGGTAAGATTTCATGGTATGTAAGGACTTTCCCCTTGTGCTGATATACAGACATGCTATGGGGAAATGAAGCTTTGATGATGCATTGCCTTTACACAAATGGCATATTATTTTAAGATTAAAATCACATCCCCCTTCCTTTTTATGGTAATGGATCATAAAACAAAGTTGCACAAGATGGATGTTTTTTTTGTTTGCTCTTAAGGAGTTTCATGGCTCCAAAGTTGAAATAAGTTCATATTAAATGAGTTCATACTGAATTCTTAATTTCTATGACAGCCCTAAAAGTCAGCAACTAGAATTAAATGTTATCTTTTTGTTGTCAGGACATTTGAAAATCTATCACAGTAGTTTTCTCAGTCTTTCTTACCAATGGGTACGTTTCCATTACTGTTGTTCATTCATGAGAACAAGGGAAGTGATGCAGGATGAGCTGGTGAGAAAATTTAAAGGAAACAATAGTAATGACTCACAACTGAAGTCTGTGCTTTAGAAATTCCCACCTTTCAAAGAAGGTCTGCTAAAGAAAATCCAAAGTAATGTTCTAGCCAAGTCAAAATTATATTGGAGAAACATTATGGCATGCAAAGTATTGTTTTCAGAAGACAGCCCAATCTGCTTCCACTTTTGATCTGGACTTTTTTTTGGTTTAATGGCATGCTAAAAACTGCTTGCCCAATCCATTGTCTTCAGAGACTGCCCTTTCTTTGAAGACTTAGAAGAATTGAATTCTGCCAAGAACTGACTTCTTTATCTGGCATTCTCCCTTCTTTAGGGCTGTCTCATTGAAGTGTTTAGTAAAATATGTTTAATACTCCAAAAGGCTTTAATACTACAAAATACTACTGAAGTTTAATATTACAAAGTCTTAGGTCTTTCAAATGTTAAATTCAGTGTAATAAATGTGAAAACTAGCAGAAAAACAGCAACACAGTAACAAAAACTGGACTGTGGATAGCAATAGCAATGTGATAAACTACAGAAGTTTGATAAATTTTATGGCTTAATTTTAATGCACTTTTCATGTTTGCCATGAAGGAGTGATGTTTTCAAACTTCACTTCCTCTGAGTTCTTCAGTAAAATGTTTTTCCCAACAAGTGTGCGCACCCCACCAGAGTTTCTTCAATGCTCTTCTTTGTGACAATACTTGGGATCAAATCAAGTCACATGCCATACATGCATGATTTTACCATGTGAGAAACATGAACAGTGGTTCTGATGTGGTGGAACATTAAGCAGAACTGTTATCTTGGGGAAATTGAATTCAGTATAGAGAGATATTTATCTACTGCTGGTATGTGCCTCTGCATATGGCTTCTGTTACATGACTGCTGAAAAGAGTTATATTCTCGTGAATGCTTGTAGCTGTCATGTTAAAGGAGCCTTGTTTATCTGGGAGCTGAGGTTAAAGTTACAGAAGTTGTATTTTTAGTGTTGATTTGATGTGTATATAGGACAGAGAACACTAATAGGCTAAAGTTGTCTGTTAATCCACTAAACAGAAAACACACTGTGCCACATACAGTCATTTTCATGTTAATTTATCAGTGCTCCTTAACTGCATCTGGCAAACTCTTTAAACTGTCATCTGGAAGAGTTGTTTCTAAATGTGTATGTGTTCTTTCTTATTTTTACAGTAAAAAATATATTAAGCCTTTTTTTATGAGTATATTAGTGTTACTAAGTTACCAGATATTTTAGTGGTTGTCTACTGAAAATCTTTTCAAGACCTTGGAATGTGTTAGGGTGGGCAATATAATAAAAGCACAAACAAAAACCATGGAAAGATGAAGTGAAATATGAAATGCAATGTGTTCAAATTCACAGAGCAATATTTCCTAAATATATAGACATACCATGATAATATATTAAGTCCCTAAAATGAGATAATCTTTGAAAGAATAGCTATATGGCTGACTTCTATGAATGTTTCAATTCTGCATATCAGTATGCTTTTCAGTTTTTTAGGTTTTGCTTTAATCATTCTGCTATGACTCTCTTTCCAACCTCTTTTCCCTGCCTGCCCCAATAGCTAGTCCTACATGCCAAACTCTCTGATCAAACACTAAACTCCATTCAGTGCTTTGAAAAGGTGGTACAACAACCTCCAAAGAGACATTAATATCTGCCCATCTTTCCCTCTTTTTAATTTGAAATGTTTGTTATGAGAGAAACATGGAATGTGGAAAGCAAGTATGACTGTAATTTTTCTTAATTCTGCATTATAAAAATGAAGTAAGAATGGATATAAGTTGAATTTTATTATTTTTCACAAGTAGGAATTTGCTTTTCTTTCTTAAGTGAACTGCCCTAAAGTGCAACCTATTGTTTGTTTTTAAAGATTATATACTTCTATTTCCATTCCTATGTGCCACATGTGATATTGTATAGCTATCCTTATCAAAGAGCCTTTTTTTTGTCAAGCATTTTTGTCTGCTCATATTTTACTGATAAATTATTTAAGTAATTGAATTATGTTTACTTTCTGTTTGACTATAACTTGCTGCTGAGAGTTGTTCTTTCTCAAAGATAAAGTTGCTCTTTTTTCAAAGGCATCACTTATGTGCTACCTTCTCTTGTGCTGCTCTTCCTTAACCAAACCTTTCTGGTTTAGCAGTACTGTATTTTCAGTTCCCCCCAGCAGCCCAGGGTGCAAACCCAGTCAGCTGCTCCAGCAGCTTAGCAGCACCTCTGTGCTCCTCACCATGCCTCTCTTTTCAGAAAGATTGATCAGTAGTTGATCTGAAGCCTGTGTTGAACCCCTGATGCATGTGGATCTAATTAAGTAGCATGAAAGGTGGTCTGAGGCAATGTACTGCTGTAGTGTAAATAATTTGGGATGGAACTTCATAATAGATGTTAAGCTGCTAATGAAGCTACTTATTGCCTGTATCAGGCAGTACTGGGTGGATGCTTGTGTTTCTAGGCAGATGAACAATGCTGTCATGGCCTAAAACCTGACCTCTTCAGCAACAATTCCTTTTGAGTCTCCTTTCTACTGTACCAGTAGATTACTTCATGATGGTGTGCTTGTCCTGATGCTCCTTCTGGATACAGCTCAGGGATCTCTATGCTGTATAATGCTGTACAATGTATACATATCATTCTGTTCCCTTGTGAGGTTTTTCTGTGAAACTGAGCTAAATGCAGCTGCAAAAAGTAAAAGGCTAATCTGTAATCTGAACCAAAAAGTAAAGGGAATTCTTTAAAGGGAACATGTAAACACGGAAAGCAGTACTCTGTTTCTGGAACTACTGTTTTTCCTCTGTGGTTTCAGACCAGTTATTTATTTACTATCTCTATTTACTCATCTGTGAAAGAAGATGTGATAATTATTTACCTCAATTGAAGTTTTAATGGTTTATTAGTTTGTTTCCATGACAGCTGAGGCAGACCATCATACATGCACATACAAATTTACAGTGACCAGGACCTAGCAGCTCAGTTATGTTGATCTCTGCCTGAACAGCTGTCTCCACTTCTTCAGCAGGAAAGTCAAGGGTGACTTCGAGTTGTCCTCTCTCTTCCCCATGCCTGCCTTAGATTCTATATTTATACACATTTTCCCTCTGTGGAACCTGTTCTATAGTGTCCTTTCTGAGAGTTTCTGAAAACCTAACTGAAAAAAACAGATACATAGATTTATGATCTTTATACAATAGTGGTCCTCATCCAAATTACTTTCTAAATTGTTTAAAGAACTGGAGAGTTTAGGAAGCTTATGATTCAGGTTTTGTAGGAAAAACATGGAAGCTTAATCTGCTTGCAGAGATGAGACAACTACCAGCTTAGAAAAAAGGTGAAATGGGGAGGTGCACTTAACAAAATAATAATACTAGAGTTGCTTCCTAGCTAAAGGGGACAGAATCACAAAAAGGGCTACATAAGGCTTATTTAACTGATAATGTATGTCAAAATATAAGCTCCATTGTATTAGGAAACTAGGTAGTGTTTGCCTGGTGCTTGGAAATGCAGTTTTTGCAGGTAGAACATACGAGTTCAATACATATCTTACAACAACCTGTTCCTTGTTCGTCAGAGATTACCAAAAAGCATTGAGGCTACTAAATTAAAGTTGCATTTGCTTGCCAAATAACGGATATGCATCATATCTGAAAATATACAGAGCCTTGCAAGATCTGAAATAAAGTGTGGCTTTGTGCATTTTTGGTCTATATTGTTTTGTTGTTTTTAGATTTTTTACAAACACACACACACACATACACACACACACACAAAAGAAAACAACTACTGTTGAATATTTGCCATTCCACAAGAAAGCTGGCAGTGTCAGAAAGTTTTAGTTTTGTTTTTTGGTCTTTTGTTTTTTGTTTATTTGTTTTTTGTTTGCTTGTTTGTTTTTCTTTAACTAAACATATTTAGTTTAGCCCATAAATTGACAAAAGATGTCTCACGGATTTAGATAGGCCTGTTGAAAAAAATCAACTCTCACAGTAAGAAATAAATAATTAGAAATACAATATTGATTAAACAGTATTAACAAAGTGAAGTTGATTTGAAATAAATAAGAGCAATTACTACTCACTGCTGATGTAATGGACCAGATACCTAGTTGTCCCTTAAAGATTATTTAATGAAATAGTTGTGGTTACAAACAATTAAAAGCTGCTGAAATGTTTGTATACAAAGGGTAATGTTTTAATTTAATTGTTCAGTTTGATTTAAGCAGCCCTTAGGTTATTGCAGACATGAGAAAGATGTGAATTAGTGTTGAAAATTCTTGCAACCAAGGCTGCTTTGGCTTTTCATATAAAAGCTAAACACAAAAGTTCTCTTGTTCTTCTGTAATCTTTAACCAAATTGCTTGGGTAATAGGAAATAAGGTCTCATCCTCCTTCACTTTTTTTTTTCTCCCATGATTTTAAGGTCTTAGCATTCCAAAATGGGAGAAAAGAATGGTTCCTCAGGGTCAGCTCTGTCTGTCTGGACCTAAATCTTCCTCTATTTTTTCACTCCTGAAGTATTTTTAATCTATTAGTCTTTTCTTCATAGCGGTAACATGAAAAATAGGTAAATTCACAAACCATGTTTTGCAAAAAAACATTTTGGAGAACAATATCATAACTTTTCTACTGGCAGTGCTTTCCTATGGTGGCCAAGTTTACGTTATTTTTCAGCAACAAGTCTCTGGCTGATAAATCTGTACAGAATAGACAGGATATTGTCTGCCACTTACTATGTATGAAAACAGGAGGAGTCTATAGTGACAATGTGTATATTTGAAATAATGGAATGTCTTCTGGTTAAAAAGTAAATGGTTACTGTTTTTTAACCCTAAGGCATTCTTAATTTTTTATCTCCTCTGTAAGGCAAATTCTAGCTTTCTTTGCATATGAAAGTGTTATTCTTCTAGCCTTCTTATAAGCATAATATAAAGTTATTTCCCCTGATAGTTTGACTTCTAGAAATAGTTGGTTTTTTTTTCTTATGCTGATGAAATCTCTGCAAGTTCAAAGCCAATGATGCTTTAGAGAAGTTTCAACTGGAAGCTGCTTCCAGAACTGTTTGCAGAACAAGGGCTGTGTTCATGAATGAGATTAATAATATTTGCTTGAGTTCAGGGTGGCCCAAGTACTTGAGAGAGAGATCTATGGGTAGTTAGTACACAAAAGCATTAGCCTTTGGCATAAAGTTTGAGATGGAAAGTTCTTCCTTGCACAACCTCATATATTTGCCCAGATCTTGCTTTTACTATTACTGGTTACCAAGATTCCTGCCTATAGGGGCGCCTGTTTTCATCTAATATTGTTTTTCTCCTTTGCCATTTATGTTCTCACTCACCTTTTTGCTCATGTTCCTTTGCGTAATTAAGAATTAAGTACATTGATAAAAATAGAAAATATAGCAAACTATGGCAAAATACATACTTTCCACATAGTTGCCTATTTAAGTATGGAAAGTTCAGCTTGGGGTTGTGTTTGCTACTCATCCTTCCTGCTGGCTTCTCAGTGAGTGGGTGCTGGGTACCCTGAAATTGTCCTTTAGACCTCATGCTGCTCTTCCACTTTGTGCCTTGGCTCCTGAACCTGCCCCAGCTAATTCAGAAAGTATGTTTCCATCCTAAAAGTGTGAGGGTGCGTCTTTTTAACAATGCTCCTTCACAGTCGTTTTCCTTGCAAGATGCATGTTGTTAAAAGTAGGTCTTACAGCATATTTGGCACACGTGACATGCAGGAATATGAAAAAGCATGTGTTAAAGCACTTGTGTTGTCATGTTCTGTACATTCAATACTTTTAATGGATCAGTTCTGTATGTATATTGAACATTTATACTTGGAAATGTTTTACAAGTGTTTCAATTGCTTTATGAAATTTGAATTGCAATGCACTCATGTAATTAAACTTTGGAAAAGGATTTTATTACTTTTATATAACTCCATTTTCATATGAAGCTGTTTTTTCACAAACAGGTGCAGTCAAATATGTTTAAGATAACAGCACTCTTCCACTGCAGGTCAACTTACTGCATGTGTAATGTAGTTTGGGCATCCCAGCTGTTGGGATTTGTTTCATATCTTTGGGCATTAAATACTTAAAATCTCTTTTTTCAAAAAATTCAACCTCATTCGAATGAGAAAATACATATAAAATCATCTGGGTTTCAGGTTGTGTTAGGTATGTCAAATATTTGAATTTTAATAAACATCCCCCAGATATTTTTATTTGTTTTTGTAGTCAAGTCAGTTAGGGTGGTAGGACCCAGATTTACTTCCAGCAAGCTCCTTATCTGGTTATGATTTATAAGCTGAGCCCTGAAAAGCACTTCAGTAATGCAAAGTAGCAGCACTCATTGCTGGAGACCATGAGCACATGGGTAAAATACTTCCTTTTTTAATCACTCAGAAGTACATTTAAAGACTGCCATGGCTCAGATATTTGTTGCATTGGGTTTGGTGTTTGGTAGGATTTACAGGAAGTAAGTGCTGTGACTTGTTTTTTGCTATTTGTATTAGCTATGTCCTTTCCCTGTGTTAGATGTGTTGAGGGTCACTTCTATACAAAATAATACAGGTCATGCTGGAACAAAAAGTTGAACTCTGTTTTAATTTTTATACCTATGCATTATGTACTGGGATAAAAATTACATAGTCACGTTCTATGTGCTTGTTATAGAAAGAACTGTCTTTGTTACAGCAGTCAAATTTTAGTTTTAAAATGCAAACTTTAGTTATAGAATCAAACCTAACGTTAGGAGTTCTATAACATCTTCATGGCCCAAAGCATCTCTCAGAGTGGCAGAAAAGGAATTTTTTTCTGTTCTTCATTTTCTCTTTTGAATTCTTAGGCATGTTGTGTTTCAGAGCTGAGAGGACCCCTGAAGACCTTTTCATCCTGAAAAGATTATATCAAAGATTTGCACAAAGCAAATTGTCTTTCTTCTTGCCCTGAAACTGTCTCTGTAGATAGTCTTTGAATAAAAGTATTAACATTTACAATTGATGAACACTGATGAACAGGAAGCTGACTAGTACTTGTATGATTACTTTATATTCTTTGTGCATTTCTTTTTCTTTTTCTTTTTTTTTTTTGGATTGAAGCTAGGGATATCACATTGCAACAATTTTTTTGTTACAAATTATTGTAGCTGGATGTGCTTCTCTTGTAACTCTTCTGCTTCATTTAAACGGGCTGCATTTCATAATAAATCAAATTTGTCTGTTGTTATATTTATTCCTGAAATACTCAAAAGTTTGCAATTGAGCAGAAAATTTCTAATAAGCTAGAGTTTTGATGTTTGTTTTCCAGTATTTGTGTCAACAATCAAGCTGTATAACTAAAAGTTGAACTGGCTTAATAATGAGTGACAACAGGTTTCATTATTTCCAACTTGACACAGTATAAAACTGCTACCATATAGACAGTACAAAACATTTAGAATTAAATTGCTGGTCTTTCATTGGGAAGATGTGTATTGCATACTTTAGAAATAGCTATGAAATCCATCTGTCTAACCATACAAGCATTTGCAAATCTTAATGTGGAAACATTTAATTCCAATTTGTTTCCTGAGGTGACCTCAGACTTTTGGTGGTAACCTGCTAAACCACTGCCAGGAAGTGCTTTTCATTATAAAACTTGTTACACGAACATGGCATAACTATCAGTCACTTGTTTTCATTACTAAAGAAAACAGAAGTCAGAATCTGAAGCTGATATCATTTACTCCTGTTATGTAGCTTGGCAAATGAATGGAGGGAGGTGAGACAAAAAGACTGCTAATTGAAGACACTTTTTTTCTTCTTTCTTTTTCCTATCTTGTTTTCCCTAAAGTTAGCTTCTAGTACCACGTATAAGGTAGTTTGGAAACCTAAATGAAGTTTGGGTTTGTATAAATAGTTCTTTACATTTGTTAATTAAATTATTGCTAAAATCTACATCTCTTCATATGAATTGAGACAGCTCATAAGGCATTCTAGGCTCTGGGACTGGCTCCTGTGAGCATGAAAACCCAGACCATTCTTTGGGCTCTGAGTACTGAGTGTGCATCATCAGAAAATGAAGATACTCAGCATTAATTTGTTAGGCAGTTCTAAAGGTATTTACCAAGAAAATTTAGCTTCTTCCCTCCTAATGCAAAAATCCAGATTTGTCAGTTTCATTTCCACTCCCTCCAAATAAATTTCTTATTAAAAGCAGAACAACAACAACAACAGGGATAGAATTCTTACTTTAAACTTTCAATCTAAAAGCTCTCATTCACAATTAACACCCAATTTTAATCAAAATTTCAGTTAAAGTTCAGAAATATTCTACTAAATTGGAATACTTATTCTCATGAATATTTATGACTTTGAATTTTGCTATTAATTTGTAAAAGAAAGAGACTTTGAGATAAGAGGTTCTTCACAGAGAAAAATTTCACTTTATCTTCAGTCTAAAATTGTATAAGGGTTCTTAATGGGTAGGCCTTAAGTGTTAGAGTATTGGAATCTGTATCTTGGCACTTCACAGCACATTGGAACATGTATACATGGACACTGCCTTGCAAAGTTTTGGGGCCCAGTTAACAGTTGTCAGATTTTAGAACTTCAGGATCGGCACACAAGTTTAAAGGGCACCCTAAAACCACTCTTGTATGTGGTTGTGTGAATTACTGAATTCTCACAGACCGCAGTATGGAAGCTGCCTCTAAATATAGTGTCCATTGTTTCTCCTTGCATAGGAGGATGTGAAATAGGCAGAGAAAAACTGAAATCTCTGAAATTTATCTACCTGTAAAATGGCTTAATGACATTTCCTTCCTTTTCTTTAAAGTCTTTTGAGATCCCTTGGTGAAAAATGATGTGTAAGAACAGAATAGCAGTGTTTCTTGTTACTTGTGTCCTCTAAAGAAATCTAATGTATTTTGCTCAAGTTATATAAAGCTTCAAACTCTCATTGCATAGGATAATCAAGATAAAAGAAACACAAAGTCAGATTTTTGTGTTACAAGTTATTGCTCAGACCTCTCTCTTTGTAATGATTATCACAAAATTATGGGTTTAATATGATTTTCTACCAGTGTCAAAATGATAAATTCCATGATTTAGAAGGTTATTGCATTTATGGTCTAGTGGGAGTTGCATTTCTTCAGAGAAGGCATGGGGTTCTTTATGGCTAGCAGAATTTTACAGTCTAGTAATGCTGTTATGTGTTATTTTTTGAAGGCAAGGTTTGATGCCTCACTCTGTTCCATTCTTTTTTTGAATCAGCTAGGAATGAAGAAGATAGCCAGCTCAGGATTTACTGCTTTATTTAAAAAGCCATTGGTTTTTATAATTACTCTGATATGTAAATGTGTTTGCATAGTTGCCCTGACATTAATAGGACTTATCTTCAAAGTGCTAACTTGAACCTCATTTATTAGTAGAGTAAGCACTCCTAGTGTATGGAGTGTATGGCCTTACAGTGTAGTTAGAAATTAGGATTATTTATTCATGTATTGTACCTGTGAAGAGACTTTTTTTGCAATACACCTATTAAGGCCTGAAAAGCCTTGACTTGGGTTTAAAATTAATCCACATTCTTATGAGAATGGTAGAAACTGTGTTGCTGTTTATATATTTTGATTTTTAAAGCTTTTACAAATGGAAACGATGTGCAGGTAATACCTGCACCATTAAAACTGTTAAAAAATTGCATTTTACTGAGAGCTGATAACCAGAGGTCCCTTTCAGCATAAACAGTCCTGTGATTCTTGTGTCTTAGCATCTTGCTGTGTTGGTGCAATAATAAAATATATAATCATCAAGTTGCGGGATCCCTAAATAATTCAAGGATAAGGAGAACTCAGGAGGCCCAAGGTAGGGCCAACCCTGACTTCAGGTTGCAAGATATTGCCAAAGCATATATACCTTTCTATACTAAAGATGCTATTTAACATGATACTGTTAACTTTTAAATAGTACTTATAGCTCAGTTAATTTAACCTGATCCCAAACTTAGTTTATTTTTTACAAACTTCTGTGGTGCAAGCTTGTTTGTATTTGGGCTGATTTGCTTTAAAGGAAAACTGAAATTTGCAGCTTAAGCAAAAATTACAGCAAAAGCAGTTACATATTCAATACTTTTTGTCTCTGTCTGGTTTAGCTGTCTAGTTTGGACAGCAATATTCCAAATCTTTTTTTATTATAAGGGATACAGGCCCCTTTGAAGCACATCACATTCTTATGGCTTAAGTGAAAATTGTATAGTTGCTCCAAAAGATTTATTTCCTGTCTTTGTTGGTGTACTTATTGTGAATTTTAAATTTAAATTTGGTTTAGAATTTAGTTACTATAATTGACCTTGTCTGTCTTAATCTCTTCCCTTGTGATACCTGCCACTTTATGACCCTGAAGAGATGGGGGTTGACCTGTGATCTGAACTTGTGTATAAAGCAGTTGTTCTTCCATTTACTTGGCTTTGACTTTGTAGTCTGCATCAGTCCTAGAGTCTAATGGAAGTCAATTCCCTCTATGGGGAACTCCTAGATGTTGCTATGATTAGAAATATTGGGGAGCCATGGAGCCTCATCATGGAGGAAGGAGGTTGATATGGTGGTACCAAAGCCAAACAAAAATTCAGGCAATTAAAATCTTCTGTGCATGTGGCAAAGAAATAAGTTGGTAGAAATCCTGGCAGTGGTTTTAACAGTGACTTGCAATAAGAGCAGGGTGAGATGGTTATTAGGGGCAGAACTGCCACCATTATCCTGGTGCTCTTGTTTGGAACTGCTAATTGCATCAGCTTTTCTACCCTGCATACCTAGGGCATGTTAAAGGAAGTCAGGGAACAGTCTTGAATCTTCCAATAGAGTCACACAGAGACTGATGAAGGAAACTATGAGGTCTGTGTCTCACTTTTAGAGACCTGAACATATGCAAACATACCAACATCAGGAGATTTCTGTGGAAGTACTGTCAAGTCCTCTCTGCCAAGTGCCTACACCATGATTATCAAATGTATTGTTCATGCATTTAAATTATTTTCTGGAAAACTTACAGAAGAGACTATGATTGTAGTTATTATTATCATTTTTGGTGTTAATTTACTTTTATAACATGTTATCTATCAGTGTAAATTTGCATTATTTTCTAATTTTTTCTATAATTTAACCTGCATAATTGATTACTAAGTAGCCTCGCCCTCTAAACATGGCAAGCTTGTGTTGTTTGGTGGGTCTTCTCTATGTACGTGTTCTTCAGTGAGTTTTTGTGTCTTGAATAAAAAACTATTTCATTACCTTGTTTCCAAAGCAAGTAAATGACAAATGTTTTAATTTCTTGTTCAGACTGAGGATAATATCTTCTGTTTATATTAACTCATTACTAGAGTCTAGAGAAGGTTAATGCTGTCCTGTATGTGCCACCAAGAGCAAGCAGAAGAAAATTAGACTGCAAAGGAAAATTTCCAGGACTCATTTGGTCAAATACATGCCACTATTGGGAAAAGTGAATGAAAATGACAACATCTGATCAGGGCTTTAATTTTTACTTGGATTTGTGGGGCTGAAGTTTAACATTCTTGCTATGTTACTTTAAAATTTATATATTTGTTATTAAGATATTTTTTTAAAAATCTTAGTTTGGTTTAGGATTTGTAAAATAATTTTCAGAATTTTCATCCTGCAAATCAAGCTTACTGTTTTTTAAAAATCAAATGAACAAACAGTAGTGGAGGGCCATTTGTCTGAGTGGTTACAACATGAATTCACAACATTAATGGTACTAAATTTTGCAGTAATGAAGAATTATATTTTTTAAATTTATTTTTTAATATTTTATTTTACTTTACCTGTGAAGTATACATTTAATCTGGAAAACCATTCCTGAAATAATAATTATAGAGATCTTGAAGATGTCTAGGACAGTTCCAAAAATTTTAGTACAAACAAAGCTTTCTGATCATCTTTATGTCTGCAACAAAAGAATGATTTGCCCATATGCTTACAGCTGATAAGAACAAATATTTCAGAGATATTTTCCTTTTAACATCTGTAATTTTTTTGTTCAGAGTACTACTGCCCACAGAAAAGTACACTTTCTCATGGTTGCTTAATCACTTTAATATAGTTAAGGTGCAGCCTTCAGTGATTAGCATGGTATTTCTCGTTTCCTAGAGACCAAGTGCTAAGTCTATTAGACATTTCCTGCTATTCTTTTGAATTGTAAATACTATTCTTGTAAATTGAAAAGGCCAGTGTAGGGAGATATTCATGCAATTTCCTATCTATTAAAGATGTAGCTTTGAGAATGGAGAAATAATAAAATGCAGTTTTTCATAGAAATTAAGGCACACTAAAGATGGAATTCACTCTTGAGCATTCACAGAGATCAAATACTTGGAATGTGAGCACCAATTATTTTCCTTTTCTCATCATCTGTTTGAAGAAAACATTAGCACATAACTAAGGAAAATGGTGACATTCTGATCTCTCTGATATTGCATGAAAGTTTGCACTAACCCTTTTTAGCATCAGTGAAATTATTCAGTGGCATCAGTGAGCTCAGAATTTGGCCTGCTTTCTTCTTAAAAAGTTCTTCAGTATACAAATGCAGATGTTGTAATTCTTAAATTAAGTGATTTGGCTTGCACTTGGAATAGCAGCCAGTAGGAACACAGAGAGCTTACAATATACACTGAGCAATGTGCACTGTTTGTAAAGTTTCATGTTTATAGCCGGATACAGCTGATTTTGGGGCAGGAGAGAATGGAGGGAAAAAGAGGAGGAGGTGGAAAAATAGAGAAGTGTTCAGGGAGGGGGTGAGGTGGGAGAATGAAATCACACAATCTACTGAATGTTAGCATGCTGTGTCAGTCTGAAGAGGAAGAGGACCACCCATGGGGAGGACAAGTGAGCCTAACCTTTTCTTAAAATTCTGGCTGCCTTTGAAATGCACCATTCTATAAAGCAGCTGCAGTTTTAACCAGACTCAAGTGCAGGTGTAAACTTCATGCTATCCAGACTTCAAATGCATCCTGTCAGCTGTGTTTGTATGTGTTGGTCTAGAACACATGACATGCATTTGACTTGGTTAAACTTTGCTGGTGTAAGAGAGCTCAGTCTTGCAAGGTCCTCCTGCATTTCAGGAGGCCAGGTGGTAGCTGTACTATTTCTTTGTTTAAGGATTCTGACAGGAAAGAATGGAATTTCATTACAGCTTAGGTTGTGCAGAAATGGTTTCTGAATGTAGCAATATTTTCTGAATTTACCTGCTTCTTGAACATGGAACCTCAGATACTTTGACATGAATGTTTACAGCATCTGGTGATTTTTTTTTTTTTTTTTACTTCTACTTTTGTCTGGCTTGACTTTTTAAAGTCATTCTCTTCTTTAGGAAGAGTTTGAACCCTTTACATCATTATACCTTTGTTGCTGAATCTCCTGCAGAGACTGCAGGAATCTAAATCAACTTCAGATGGTTTGCCAAGAAGCTTTTAGGCAAAGTACATGTTCTGGCTGCATGCTGGTAGGATCATGGCTCAGCACAGAGGGGACATGTCTGTATTGTACTCACCTCTTACTCTCTTGCAGGAGACAGCATTTGTTGTAATAATTTCTAAACAACTCACTTTAGTCAGGATCCTTTTCTGTTGCCTGTGGATTTTTACCTGACTGGAACCAAAAGAAGTTGGGATGGCGACAGCACCCAGGATTATTTATATCAGTTTTGTCCTTAAAAAAAAGAGTAATGACAGCATTGTTCTTCCTCATGCACAAGGGCAGAAGAATTCATCTTATTTTGCACCTTCAGCTTCTTGGCAGTCCTTAAGAAAGTGCAGGGCAATGCTTGTGCTGCAGTAAAGAAAACTTGCAGGTGCAGCTGTGTTTTCCTTTCAGGGATTTTGACTGTGAAAGCAACTCCTTTCTTTCCCTTACTCACAATGGGTGTGCTTTGTTCTTAGAAATAAATGTTGTCCAGTTTACAGAGTAAGAATGTTGTTTTCTTTTTTCCAGAGGCTAGCTGTGAGGCCTGGCTCAGTGACGTCAATAGCTCTGTCTTCAAAAGCCCTTCCGTCGTGGCAGTGGTGGAATGGTGTCCTCTCGCAGCTCCCCTCTGCCGTGGCGAGAGAGGGGCTGGAAGGGGGGGCATTCAGGAGGGATCAGTTGTTTCATTGACACAAGTGCTTTGTTGTGCCACTGATAAAAGCTGTATCTATTTACATATACGCTCACAGTTTTTTTCGCTTGTGCAGCACGGCACGCTTTAAAATAATACAGTCTGCACTTGTTTTTCATGCACAGAATAGCAAGTATGTATGAGCTACAGCCAGTAGTTTTAGAAAACAGGCAAGGCAGAGAAAAAGAGAAAAATGTTTTTAGTGTGTTCTGTCCTGCATCAAAATCCTAGTGTGTGTGTATGCACATGTATTTTACTGATGAATTCTCTGGATGTTTTTTTGCTTTTGTTTTTGAAAGTAGATGGATTTTTGTCCAAAGGTTCTGTAGCAGAGAGGCTAAAGTAAGACACAGAAGAGATCTTGCAAAAAATGTCTTGGTGGTCAGGAGTTGGAGGTACTGCAATTAAACCAACATCTTAATTCCACTATTTTTGCTTTTAAAAGATGATTATATATTGCAGCTGCTGTACTATGACTGATTTTTTATCAAATACCATTTTTGTAGTAACAAGTCATACAACTGGTACTAAACAACATAAAATCTAACGATAGCAATACTTGTATCAGTACTAAGGTTAAAAACCACCCCCCAAATGAAAAACTTTCCAGTAGAAAATTGTAACTCATTATGCCCTCACCCTTTAAGCTATCTGTACACTGTTTTTGTTATAAAAACTTGTGTAGTCTGAATGGTAGGGTGACTAAGTTCACACAAAAGAAAAATCAAAGATAAAGATGGCTCCCTCCAGCTCAGGAAGTCACTAAGGTTTAAATTATCTGGAGACTGGGGGAATATTCAAGGAAAACATCCCTATATACTTGCCTTATTTATTTTACTTTTCCCAGTCATTTTGTACATTCTGAGAAAAGGTAATCTAGTATTTGACAAGATGTTCCTTGGCCCGTGCTTTTTGTTCTCATGAACTTGGATAGGAAAGTCAGGTAAAGGAACAAGGCGTTCTGGGATTTTTGGCTACAGCCTGAAGCTGTCTGCCTTTGCAAGTTTAGCATAAAATGTTATGACTCTGGAAGTAACAATAGAGCACTTTTATTATGGCATGTTGAAAAAAATGGATGAAAAAACACTCGTGTAGACTGTGTGTTCTTGTAAATGTTTGGGACCATATTTGAAGTGGAAAATACGGTTTCAAATAGTTGCTTGCAATAAATCTAGACCAAATAAATTAGTGCTCTGAGTGACACATAATTCAAAATTAGAGCAGCTAGAAGTCAGCTAGCATGAACTGCTTCTGGGCTTTTCCTGAGTAAAGATATCTGAGGTTTTTCCCCTCCTCTTTTTCCCACAAAAGCCTTTTCAATTTTTTTCTTTATTTATACATTAACTATAACAGTGTTGTAGGGTTACTTGTCAGTAACCGTCCTACAGGAAAAAAGTGGAAAACTAACCAAAATTGAATCATTTCTGTAGAAAACCAGAATAGTTTATTTCCCCATTTTTAAAATAATCCTACACTTTTTTTTCATACCAAGCTTTTGGAAGACTTTTCACTTTCTGGCACCAGATATGTGTTCAGAGTGACTGTGTTTTGTATTACCATCCTGCACTGGAATATCCTGAGGTTAAAGAATATTTTCCTTTTCCCATAGATGCCAGCCAAGACATGATGGCAGTAGATGTACTATTATTATGTGAAAATTATCGGCTATTGTGTGCTTCATAGATGTTATTTCTGCCTGATAATAATGTCTTTCTGTGTGTGCCTTTTGAGGAATCATTCACACACCTGATCTAGCTCAGAGAGCTCTGCTAAGAATTGTGTGACTCCAGCTCCATATTGACCCTAATAAAGGCAAGAGAGTTACCATTTGTATAATTAAGAGTTTGAATGGGATGGCATTAGATGCAAATGTCTGTCTTCAAAGTGGGAAGGTAAAATAGGTTGCAAGCAATTGTGGAAGATGATTAAGCCAGGGATCTACACTACATGATCTTGACAAACATGAAACAAAAACCCACTACATCAGTTACATTGCAATAATGGTATTCTAATATACTTTCATAAAGATATTTTTTCAGATAATGCATGTATTCTTTCTCCCCTCTGTTTTTTCCAATAAATGGATGATACTTTTTCTGTAAAAAGGCAAAAAATACAGTACAAAATGGACAGGGCTAAAATGATTATATGAAGTTACATAACTAATCGCTTATACAGAGAAATGAAAAATATTGGCAAATTGCTTCCATAGGAATGACTGAGCTGCTTCTTATAAGAGGTTAAGAAAAAATTAAGAAAATCTAGGTGAGAGAGAATCATAGAAGAAAGCCAGTGAGGGTGAGATGTTTTCTTTCCAGTTAAAAGGGAATAGAGTGGAAAGGAAGTTTAGCCATCACCAGCTGAAGATGAATGTAATGCACATTCTGCTGCCATGGTATAATTTAATTACTTGGGGTTTTTTAGTTAGACTGCTCCATAAAAGCATACCATAAGAACTGTTGTGATATAGATTTTTCTAAGTCTATTTTGAAATCAAAATGCCTTGGTTATACAGTACATCTGTCTCTGTCCCTAACATTCTTATTTCTATTTGGATGCAATTTTGTCATAACCATTCCTGATTAAATTTAAAAAAAAAAAAAGGAAAAAATACGTATTTGTATGCTTTATGCAAGCTGATGCTTCTGTTGCTAAAGAGAAATAGTGCAGCCTAATCCCCTAAATGGGTATTTACACTATTTATAGGTAATGATTGAGTAAAGCAAAATCCCTTTCTTTATATGCTTGTTGATGATTGTGGGGAAAGACCTACAGAAAAGCAATGAATGACTCTCATGTCTGATTTCTGGAACGAAAAAGGATGAAATCATGGAATTCTACAGACCTCATCTGAGCCTCACTCCCGTTTTCTGTGGGTTGTACCCTGTACTAGGAGGCAAACTGAAGCTGTTCAGCAGAAAGGGTTAATTAACTTAATGTTTTTGGTGTCTCTGAGTTATGTGAGAGGCCCTGGAGTTAGTTGCAGAGGCTTAAGGACAGTTAAAGCCTTTGTGCTGACCTGAAGCCTGTTTGCATTTATGGCTTTATATTCTAATTGTTACAGCTCTGTGTTTTTAGAAGCCTGATGGGAAATAGTGTAAGTTTGTTCTAATGTGTATTTAAGTAGTCATCCTTGCTGGTAAGCAAATTTACAGCTTTATTTGGTATGTTTAGTTGCATCAAATTTATCTAATTCAAAACCTTCTCATGAAAGAAAAGAGCAGGTCTACATAAAAGAAGAGCATTGGCATCTAAGGATTATGCAGTTCTGTAGTCATTGCTTAAAGTTTTAAGGCTGATACAAAGTAATTTATTTTCTAAAAATTTTCAACTCTAAGGAAAAAGAAAGCATATTTTAGTGATCCTGTAGCTGTCATGGATTTGAAATTTCTGCATGCTCATGGTTATGTTTCCTGGTTGTGATGAAAGCACTTATATGTTCAGTGGCTGCGTGTCTGTTTGTCCTTTCCGTTAGCCTGGCTAGCCTGTCGTGTCCTTCCTGATGCTGTCTGCCTTCCCAGTTTGATGTAGAACCTGCTCAGTTTTCTGTCAGGAGCCAGCTGTCCTTGCACATGTTCTCTGTTATATTTAGGAAACAGGAAGAAACCTGACACACTGTTGATCAGAAATGGTTAGTTGCAATGCTAAGGACATTAGTAGCCAAAAACTGTGTGCTTTCAAGATATTTTTTCCTAAAAAATCTAAGTTATGTTGACAAATTGCTTTTTTTTTTTTCAGGAAAACATAATTTTAGATTTTATTGACTGTGTTAGAGCTGTGCTGTTCTTGCTTTAACAAAGCCAAGGTTCTTTCCACAAACCTGTTATATGTTGAAGAACAGGTTAGAGCTTAACAGCGGCATCATGGCTGGTTTCAGCTGGCTCAGGGGCTTTCAGATTTCGGTTCTTGTAGTAACAACCACTCATGTTTTCCCCCTTTGTTCTGCCTATGTATTTGGGCACTGCTTTGGGATGAAAGAACATGAAGAATAAACCCTGTCTGACATCTGCAGAAGGTAGTAGTAACTAATGATAGAGGTGACTGGTGGGACAGGAGGTTTGTATTGTGTCCTCTTTTCCTGCTGCCAGTCGTTTACTTTTTATAGGCTTTAAAATTTGAAATAAAAATGATTGCACATTATAAGCACTTCCTTTGATGAAGTATACAAATGTCATTTGAAACAATGTGAAGTAATCCTATGGCTGATTTAGATTAAACATTCCACAGGAGTAACTTTATGTTAGGACTTGATTAATTTGTATCACAGCTCTGGCCTTTAAGTGGCATTTAAACTAATTTTCCTATTAACAAGACCCAAATGATGGCTCCCAGGTCAGCCTTCAGAAAAGGCCTGAGATGAGCCTCCTTAAATGTGCTAAATTTAGAAGAGCTGTTTTTCTTGAATGACCTTATTCTTGTAGTGTAACAATAATGAAATAGATTTTGAAAGAACTTGCAACTAAATTTCAAACAATGTGGGAGGTCCCCCTCTAGCCCAATATTCTATGACTGATACTATGAATATTCAGAAAAACATACTGTCAAACTCATGCTTTTTTATTCCTTCTTGTAGTTAACACACCTTTTTTTCATTCTTAGTATTTGTGTGGGGTGTCATGGGATGGAACTATCTTTCTTCTTGCAGCCCATATGGTGCTGAGTTCTGGATTGTGACACAACCTGTGCTGATATCACCAATATTTCTGCTACTGCTTACTCATGTGCAAAGTGAGAAGGTTTTCTCTGCCTCTCACCTTGTCCCCACAGGGAGTAGGTTGAGGGTGGGCAAGAAGCTGGGAGGGGGCAGCAGTGGGACAGGTGATTTGAACTGGCCAAAGAGCTGTTCCATGCCATACTGCATCAAGCTCAGCAACACAGCTGGCAGCAGAGAGCTCTCTCGAGGTAACCTTCACTGTAGGACTGGCTGGACTGTGGGTCTGCTCCTGGGAGGTGGTCTTTGCATCACTCGGGGCTTTTTTTATTAGGTTTTGGTTTTCTTTGCTTTTCATACTGTCTTAATCTTCACCCATGAGTTTTTCTCACTTTTGTTCTTCCAAGTCTCTCCCATCCCACTGGAGTGAGTAATCAAACAACTGGATGGGAGTTCAGCTGCTGGCTGGGGTCAACCCACCACAGTGTATGTCAATTAAAAGCTTCTGCATTCTGTTTTTGTAAGGATGCTAGAATTTTGATGCTACATTGTAGCTTAAAATTTATAGATTTATGATCTTTGTAGAGAGGGAGAAAGACCCCAAGTGTAGAAATTAATGTAAGCCCTCTTTTCTTGTGTCAAATCTGAAATCCCTTGATATGGGAAATTTCTATATGTGGGTAGGCAGAAGTAGTGTCAGCTGCAAAAACATTGAAAGCTTTTGAACAAATTGATGATCTCCCCAGAAACTTCCCTATGTTTAGGTGGAAATTTTTATTTGCCAACTGAAATATACATAGGGTATACTTTATTTCTTATTTAATGAATATACATACGCATAAGACAAGATTAATTCAGTCAGTCAGTTTGGATTTAGTGTAAAACAATACAGGTACCAAAACAATCACAGTGACTGTGCCTTCACATTATATGAAGTTAATTCAAACACTTTCAAAGTTTGGAACAAAGTAATCTTGAATGAGAAGTGTTTGAAATACTAGTCCAAATTTATTCATGGTTCCTGGTCTCTCTGCCGCAGTATTCAGAAGAAAATGTAATTTAATAAGAAAAATGGGCCACTGTAGAGGTAAACAGTAGCTTTGGGGGGACCTCCAAAGAATTCAGGTTAGAGCAGAACCTTCTGAACTGCAGTATGTGTATCTTTAAATGTATTGAAGTGTAGCAAGTTAAGAGTGTTAGCTATTAATGCTGGCAGTTGATGCAAATGTAATTGCTGCTGCTACTACTGGAATAGTTTTGTCAAATTCTGAATGGGTGTTTAAGATTACAAAATACATTCATTAAAGACTGCTGGGCAAATTAAATGGAAAAGAGGTCTGTAAGGACAAGAGGCATTTAAACCAAAGAGATAAAAGCTAACATTCCAGAAACATAAAACTAATTAGTGGGGTTTGGGCTATGTTTCTGTAAGTAACTTACAGGGGGGGTTCTCAGAAAAAGTAAACAAACTCGTAAAAATTGAAGATAAAGCTGTTAAAACTGTCAAAAAAAACCACAACAAACTGTCAGAGGTGGTGTGTTATTCTCTATCAAACTTTGACTGTTTGAAAAAGAAAATTGATTTAATCAATGGAATAATTTCACCTGTGCCAAATGTGGATCAGACAAAGCTTTGCACGTGGTGCATGTAACTGCTACATTTCAGATTATTCATTGTGCACACTTGTGTGCAGGCACACTGTTCACCTGGGATCAGACACCTGAAGCACATAAAAAATTAGCTAAAATAAAATACCTTTCCTTTGCAGTGACTGGGAGAAGGAAGTTTCCAGATACTTTTCTGTTTTTTATTTTAAAATATCTACTGCTCTCCTGAAGATAAAGGAACTACAAGATACCTATAAAAGGAATATAATTGTTTTTTGCACTCTGGTATGATCTACAGCTGTAGCTCAAAAGCTTATATTACAGAAGGAGGATTTTGTAGTATGGCAAAACTTAGATTATATTAAGTATGAAGATACAAAGTACTTGGATTTCACTGGTTTAGTAATGATACCAATATGCTGCTTTTAGGCTCTTGCCCTCCTTTCTCTCTGTTTCTGATGTTGGTCATTTCTACAGTAATCTGAGCCATGTCAGCTGTTGTCTGGGACTGTGATTGGTTACTTTTTATTTCTGCCATTATCTTGGTCACTTCTTTAAGCAAAATGTTATCAATGTTTGTCTTCTATTATGTCTAAGATTTTTCTTATTCAATGCAAAAAAAGCGGAAGAAAATATTTGAGTGCAAATGTTTATGCCCTCCACCAGAAGAAAATGTGCATTGCTTTGGTTATTGTGATTATAGAAGTAAAGTTTGCAGATTTGGTTCTTAATAAATATTTTCTGATATCAGTTTTGTAATTCTGAGATTTAATTCAACTTTTCACCAGAAGATTAGTTTGTGCAGGTTACATCCAATCCCTTTTTTTTAAAATCCCCATCCCTGCTTGTTCTTGGCTGTGTTCTGCCCCTTACCTGCTTTTTGGTAGATCTATTTAACCAGATCGTTTAATGGTTATGTGTCAAAGACCAGTTGCACTAATTCTGGTGGTGAAGCTGAAGAAGCAGCTAGACAAATGAATGGGTAAGGAGTTGGGTACCTTGCCACTGAAATAACTTGTTTAACTATTAGCACTAGAAAGACAGAAATTCTGGGAAAACTATTGCAAAGAAAATACATTTAACAAAACTGAAGAAAAGGAAAATCCAAATAATTTGCAGATAGAATAGATATATACTCAGATAATGTGAACATGGAAGATTTTTATAACTAAAAGCAGGAAGTATGTGTTTTGCTATGGTTTAGCTCCAGGAATTAGGAAAATCTTACAATAGTCTTTAAATGTGCCAAATTTGCAGCTCTGAGGTACTAGTAGAATGAGAGCTCAGAATGAGAGCTTTTACATCTATCCACACATTTTATGTATGAAACCTTGAATGTGCTATGTTGGGTCTCCTGACACACTGAATGCTATTTGTTAAAAAAGCTCACTCATTCTTACTGCATAGGCCTCAGTTATTTGTTCATGGGCAAAACCATCTGAATTTATTCTGTGTTGGTGTGTAAGTGGATATTAATATGTAAGATCAAGATTATGGTAAAATAAAGTAGATTTTTTTTTTTAATTAAAAATAAGGTCTTTATCCTGTCTATTTTTTTCCAGTTTAGGGCACACATTCTGGAACACAGAGGAATTTTCAAGGTATGTAATGTTGACAAAAATAGTCTTTCAGTTTCAGAAGCCAAACTCAGCTCAACTGATAAGAAAAAAATGCTGGATTTTCCTGATAACAATGTTGGGTCTTCTCCCCAGATTGTCTCCCACAAAAGGTTAGAAGTGTGCAAAGATCCATACCACAAAGCATATGTAATATAACACAAATCACTCCCACAAGTTTGAGAACAAGGTTTCCTGGCACTTGTATGTGATTTAATACTGTGCATCCTCTTTTGCATTTTTTTCTGCTAGATAGACCAAGTAGACTAGGATTTGATCTAAGTAATGAAAAAAAACTTGAATGCATAAAATCATAGTATACCCTACAACATTGGGATTGTATTTAAAGGAAAATTGATACTTCCCAAGGTTTAGAAATACATTTTTGCCTGCCTCACACATTTTCTGAAGTCAGATGCAGCCTCTCATTATGTCTAAGTGGATGCACAGAGAGTGTAATAGACCATCATCATGTTCTAACCTGCAGGTGTCATAGTGCAGGGGAGAGGACAGTAGGGCTTCATTTTCATTTGTGCTGCCTTGTTGATGGATTAGCCAGAGCTTGTCATGGGTTACTTGCCAAGGGATATCTTTTGAATCTGATTCCAAAGAAAACAGCAGGCTGTCCAGTTGATGAAAGCTTTGAAGAGATTTTTTCTGCTTGTTAGAAATAATAAATTACTGAGACTCAGGCATAAAAATATACGCACTGCTGTATGTTGTGTAATTTAAATTTTGTGTGGATCATATGAAATAGATGGATATATAATATGCTTATTTAATTGAAAAAAATGTCTCCAACAACATTAAAAATAATATTCTTAATATGATAATATTATATGCAGGTAGGCATTTTTCAGAACTGTATGAAAGAGGGGGCTAAGGAAGCTGTTTTATCAGGATTTCTTTATCAGATTTTTTTGATTGTGAACAGGTTCATAGCACCCTTGCCTTTACCCAAGGTTTGGCTTTTCCTTAAGGGCAATCCAGAAGTCAAAGCTGACCCTTCAAAGTGAAGTCCTGGCAGGAGCTGGGGACAACAAAACTTTAAAGCATTGGCTTATCTGAGTCAAATAGAAGTGGTATATGATCCTTTTTTCTTGTTATTTTTTTTCCCCTGCTGGGTCACCAGACCAAGTGAGTTTTGCGACTTTTGGTAGTACGTTATGTATTTGTGTGTGGTACTGCCTTGTAGCTTCTTGCTGGCCAAAACAGGCAGCATAAGCAATTTACAAACAGAAGCCAAAAAGTAATTTGGCTCCAGGAATATAAAAACAGTTGGTTTAATGACAGTTCGTTTCCATTCTGAAGATGCTGTATATGTATATGATGAAGTTGTGAAACATCACAGCTATGTGAGTTATGAGCTTGGAGAAGCTGCTCCCTTTATGATTCCAACTGATAAAAATTGCCACATCTTTCTCCCACTGTTTTGGCACAAAATTCTTTATTCACAATCAAACGTGATTTTGCAAATTTCAGTTTAAGAGCAGAGCAATTACAGGCAAGCTGAGAGAAAATAGTCTTGACTACTTCTTAACAGGAGGGGGTGCAGATTGCTTACCTCTGAAAGGTAAGGTTAATGCTTAGATAAATGAGGAAATAATAGGAGGTGATAGATGGGGAGGTTTGTAGTGAGCTCTGTATTTTTTGTTAACAAGCCCCAGAGTTTTAGTTGGCAATGAGAATACTCAGAATGGATACAGCAATATTTATCACTTGAATTAGAAGTGAACTTGAAAGTGCGAGTTTCAGCAACTACGTAAAGACAACACTAATGTTTCATTTTCCCCAGTACATTTCTTTTTAGTATAATTCCATCAAATTCTGAAGTGGATGCTTATAGCTAAGTATAGTCTTGCTACTGTCCTATGAGCTTTGGGTTCATTTTTTTATCCTTATAAAAATTTTGATTAATATAATGAAAAGAACAGACTTTGAAGCTGTGTTTTGTGAGTGGAATCAATATTATGTTGTAAATTGCCTTTAACCAGTGAAACATTCCAGTGCTAATGTTTGTAACATTGACTGTGATGGGGATTTCTCTTTGGAATATCTAAATAGAGTGTAAATTACTAAAATGGTATCTTTTCTGGATTAACTTTTAAGACTATGTATATCATTAAAAGTTTGTTTCTAAATTAATATAATTTCATGTTTTCAGATTATTTTAACTTTTTTTTTAAGTTGATGTTACATTAAAGTGGAGCTTTCAATTCAAAGCTGCAATTAATTTTCAGCATTAATCTGCCTCTCTTGTAATTAAACTATACTCAGAAAATGAAACACTTGAAACAATTTGAGAAAGGAACTTGCTTGGAATAATTGATGAATGTGAATGTGGTCCAATTTGGCATCCAAAACTAAATAAAGAAACAGGCTTGTAACTCTGCACCCCCCCTCTTCTTCATTAACTGTGACTAAGAGGGAGTGTTTTCTTCCTCACAATAAGAGGAAATCTCATTTGTTACATGGCAACTTTTAATGTTATCTCTGTAAGCACTGTTTAAAGACAAATTACAATACCAAACACTGATTTAATGGAAAAAACATGTATTGAACATGGGAGAAATGTATAGTTTGGTCCTATGAAAATCTCTCAAGGTTTTTTAGGTAACCTGTTCTTTATTAAAAATTAGAGACTTGAAAAAAATGGTTTTCTTTCATGTCCTCAAAGTGTTTTCAACAGATGTTCTATGTTTTATCTTGTAAGAGATACTTTAAAGCCATCTGTGGTGTTGTAAAGGTTGAGGATAGTGATAAAAATTTCATGCTTTAATTTCAAATTTTGGAAGAGGATCTTGGAACTAGTCCTGTTGTATATATTGGTAATCCAAGAAGAGTTTGCCACTGATTTTAATAAGTTTTGAATGAAACTAGGAGTCTCCAGTCAGTGCATCCATAACCACAGTTAATTAACTATGGTAGTTCAAGGACTATTTAAAGACATAACACTCCTTAATATCAACAGTACATATATTACATATTATTCATTATGAAAAATTATATTAGGTGTCAATACAGAAGCTTGCACTTCTAGATCACACGTAATAATTGTTTTAATCTGAATTTCCAATCCCATATAAACTTGTGGAAATATTTGGAGAGCCTTTTATAATACCTAACATTTTTACTTAGATGAATGTTAACTCCATTCTTAGCTCTTTTTGAGCTTTAGTGTGTTCTGCCAATGGCATTTGGCCTGTACATATGTCTGGCTCTCTTTCTGGAATATGAAGGGTTTTATTCTTTCAACAACATATGGGTTTATAGAAATAAATATTACCCCCTTCTATTGGATATAGTTTTCTATAGGACTCAAATGGTGCTTTCAGTTTCTTTTTTACTTTTTCAAATTGATTCATGATATGTTCTGTAAGACATATGGACTTAAGAGCTTTCACTACAATAAAGTAAAGCAAAAAGAAAATACTTTAGACAACAGAAAATTAATTAAGAGCACATTGTAATGCAAGTGCAATATGGAACAGTTGTGTGAACATGACCCAGAAGATATTTCAGTGATCTGCTGTGTAGTTTTTTTCCTTTATGTACTGAGATTTCTTTTCAGGGTAAACTTTACTTTGAAATTTCTTGTTTTGGAGTATAAAACTTGGAAGTTATTTCACATCCATATAATGTTTTTATTCTTCTTGTAATTGCAACTTGTTGATGCACACTGTTAAACTTAACATTAATCCCTCACAAAAGAATCTGTGATGATTCTTTTAAATAATGGAGAAGTAGTTGTATTGGTTTAATGCTGTTTAAATTTGCAATCAGTAATCAATAGAAGTAAAATGAAACATTTGGTTTGAATTTTTTTGTCCGTGAAATATTGTTTCAGAGAAGATATTAAAATAAATGGAAGTATATTGAAAGTAATGTCTTGAAACTTGCCTGATCACTGAGAGAAAGAGAGCTGATCTATTAGCAGCAAGAGTCTATATAGATAGAAGATAATTTGGTACTTTTTAAAAAATTGATTATATTCTCCAGAAGGTAGCAGAAGATTTATGTAAATATTGCCAGACTTAGAGGCCCTCACAGCAAATTGTATTGTTATATGGAGTTTGTGTTAGAAATGGTGCAAATGGACACATGATACAAATAACTAGAAAAGCAATCTGATAAATCAACTTCCAGGACTGAACCCAAATAAATTTTACAGCAGTAAATTAGATTTATTACTTTGGTGACCTGTAAAACTTGTTTTTCTGCTCCTTGCAACTGAGTCTGAAGCCGTCTTTATTTTTTGAGGAATTTCTTCTATATCAGAAATCATAGAAAAACATAGAAATTAGGCATTCCAAGCACATCAGCAATTTAGTGTGTTCTCTTGCCCCAAAGTACCATCTATATATGTCTTCCCTGATGAATATTTAAGATCTGCCTGGGCACAGAACTCCAATATCCCTAGACAGTTAGTTCTAGGGTTTTGCTGTTCATAGTTCTAGAAACAGCCTTTTTGAAACTGAAATCTTGTTGTCTTACCTGTTCTTTACAATCTTCTTAAAAATGATATTGTAGATTATTTTTTCCATCCTAGGATCATCCAAATTTTATAAAAAATTTAAAAGACATCTGCTTTGATGTATTTGAAGAATGTTATGTTGTCTGAACAATGCTTCTTGTTCCAGCTCATTCCCATGAATTTGAGTTCTTTCAGTCTCAGTTTACAGTGTTCTCACTCTAATCCTTCTTGCTGCTAGTGACAAGAGCATTGGCTAAAATCATGTCAGTCTGTAAAACCTAAAATGCTGGCTGTTCCTGTTCATTGCTCAACCAGGTGAAAAATTTTAAAAACATTAATGCAGAGAGTCTAGAAAAAGATTGATTTCTTTTTTTTTCCAATAATCATTGGTAAGGCTGGTAGGGCTTCAGAAAATAATCTCTGTGGATTTAAGAAATAGGGATTATTATGAAATAGGGGATGCTGGAAAACATGCTATCTATTAGACTACTGTTCTAAAGGATGAGATCCTCTAGAAGTCTTAACATTCATAGATTAGAATCTGTTTTCCCAAGGAGAAAAGTAATTAAAATTAATTGTTTGGATAAAATAGTAGAAACAAAGCATTTTTTGCCCCAGATTCTCCTTTTGCATCAACAAACAGGTAGACAGGTAACTCTTGTGTTCCTTGTAGTAAGACTTTTCATGAATCCATTTTGTAATTGTTTTATTAATAAAGTTTCAGAAAACCATGTCACTGACAGTAGTTTTTGTAGGTTGTTATCTACTTATCTCAGTCATGTTCAGCTCTTGATCTTAAATATTTATTTTGTTAGATCTCCTAGATTACGCCTAAATTAAATGGTTTTTTACTGTTTTTATGAAATACGTTTTTTCAAATTATTAGTTAATTATATTATAGCATATAGCACTTAAAATGCAATTTTTGTGTAAATAGCTTTGTCTTTACCCTCTAAAAACAGTCTGAACTAAAATCCTTTTCCTGTTTTTTGTAAAATAAAATGCCTCATATATGCAAAATTAGAGGTTTTCAGAAACTTTGATTTCTATAGTACTTTTATTTTCATTAATTAATAAATGATTAGGAAGCAAATTTGCAGGGGAGGAAAAGAATCTGTGGATGTATGAAAAGCAAAGATTATTGCCTGGATTTAATGAGTGAGAATGATGGCATATTTTGTGCAGTAATTGTTTTGTCAAATCACGTGATACTTAAATCAAAGTCTTTTCTTGAATACTATGCCAAAACAAACGAAGTTGAAGAGTATGCCTATTCCCCTTCAGATTTATTTCATCTGATACTGAAAGAATACATTTTTGAATCAAGGCCAGAAAGACAGTAAAGATAATCAAATCACCAGACCTGATACATCTACATTCCTCTATTGGACAGAAACTCTCATTTAGTGATTAAATAATTTTAATCTCTTTTAATGTTTCATTCACACTATGCCTTTGATTAGGATGTACCTGCACTACTAAATGCTTTGGCAGTATCCTGCTTAAATGATGACTTGGGTAGCCATAAAGATAAAAACACAGGAAGAACTAAGTTATTTCTACTTAACCGCTCTTCAGTAGTTGTTTCCTTAAATATTTAATGCAGTAATTAGTTTTGGTTTATGCACAAGATGATTGTAATCAGCCATCCTTGCAGGTTATGAAGTACTAGGTAGTTTTGATATTCAGCTAGTTAGCTCTTTCTCAGTTAGATAACAGATCTAAAACCTTATTAGAATAGTAGTAAAAAAACAATTTACATATTTTTCTTTCTGAAAATTTCACAAGCATATAAAATGATGCTAGAGACACTGCATGTAAAATGTAAGATTGGCTTTTATGTCATACCCAGAAAGACACCGCTATCCTCTTCAAATATATAACAAAGGCAGATGTTTTTTGAGACACATTAATTTTCTATTGTTTTGCACTGTTGAAGCTAGATGGATTTCTAGGACAGCTTGCTTTTCTTATATGATGGAAAAGCCTAGAGTGTTCAAAGTACAGTTTCTATTAGGTGATAAATATAAGGCTTTAATTAGAAATTTTCACTTCAGAAATTGGATCTAAATTTAGCAGCCCTGGAACAGCAAGTTAAACTGCCCCCAAAAGATATTATTACTCTATTTTATAATAAGAGTAATACTATCATTATGTTATTCCTAAACTTTGT
>JANRGV010000084.1:35779920-35805645 GCA_024734035.1 Alethe castanea
TTGGGTCCACGGGAGATTCTTTCAGGAATTTAAGAATTATGTAATGCAAAATCATTGTAGCAATTACAGCTGGGTGGTTTTTGGCAGACTGAAATTGAACTGGAGCTTGTAAAGATAAAGATTTATATTTTCCGTGTCTGAGAACTACCATCACTTCTGTGCAAAATAAGCTGCTATTCAGGCCAAGTGCTGTTTGAAAGATGCTATGTTTGTCAGGACACCAGGATAGTCACAGCATCTATCACTGATGCTGTTCTACCTAGTACTGAAAAAGTGTTAACATCTTGAACTTGAGTAGATGCTGAAAATTACGTTCCTTTCTTTTATATCCAAATAGTTTGGAAACTTTGATACTGTATAGTCTAAATTTGATGGTGGGAAGAGTTGGGTCTGTTAAATCTTCTCTACACATTGACCCTGTGTAGTGAATGACCAAAATAATTGTAAAGAGAACAATAAAATCTCTAGCCAGGGTTAAATTGTTCAATTGACTTGATTTGCTGCTCACCTTAGTTTTCTGAGGAATTTCGTCCACTATTCTGCAGGAATTGTTGATAACTTTAGTCATCCTGGGGAGCAACTAGATATTGTTTTACAAAGAATTTACTGCCAACTCACCACCAACAAAATGAAGAGGTGATATTTTGGTGGACCCATATTCCATACCCATGTGGTCACTAGTTACCAAGAAAAATTTTGAGAAACTTTTGAAGCATAGCATCATGTTGCAAAAAACCTGGCTCTTCAGCCTGCTTCTGAAAATCACCATGAATATTCTCGCTTTTGGGGCACTCAGTAATAAAGTTAGAAACAAAAATAACTCTGCTGCAAGAAAACCTTTTTATAAACACTTGTCCCTAAGGCTTCATCTTAAAGTATTTGGTTTTCTTCTCTCCTCATAACCCAGACAGTCTGGGAATCTGATCTTAAATCAGACCAATTAAAAATTTTTAGACTCTCAAAAGCATATCAAGTATGGCCAAAATCACATCAATGAAAATGTAATTTATTTAAGAACTGCATTTTTTATAATTCTCTGTCTCTCTCTCACACACCCATACAAATGTTTTTCATATTATTTTAACTAGATGAGAGGTCACTTGTAAACATATCGACACAGTTTATATGAAACGTTTGTCTATACCCTTAAAAGAGTATTTAAATATTCAACAAATCTCTGACTGATACAGCATTTTAAATCATTGACACATTTTCCTACTTCCAAAGTTTACACAGTGTTGTTTCACTCTGTATCTCTAAAGAATCAAACAATAACGAATTTTAAAATGTTTTAAAACAGTTTTTAAAGTCTGAAAGGAAACATGAAGGGAAGGTTAATTAGCATTAAAAACTGTAAGTCATACAACACTTTGTTTGTTTAGGTAGGCAAGCAGAGTTACGTTATAGGGTGGAGGCAGGATATCCTAATCATCATAAATTTTTCCTCTATAATTATGAACCCTAATCAACATTTTGAGTGCACTTTCTTTTTCCCCTGTGCAAATAACCACCTAAGCTGTTGGCACTCTTTACGTAGTCTAAAATCCCGTAGTTTGTCTGTATTGTAAAGGCCTTGCTAGGTTGAAGAGGAGTATCTGAATTCATGTACATAGATTTAGTAACTTGAATCCTGTTGAAATGAAAAAGGCTTTCTCTGCTTTTTTTTTCCAACTCTTTTTCTAGTTAGTCCTAACTCCATACAGAAATCTGGAAGTCTTGGCTATCTGCTCCCAAACATGCATTATACCTATGCTACTCTTTTTGTGATCTCCACTCACATAGACTTCCAGCATACCTGATGGCAGCTTGTGACATTAAACCCTTATTTATGGGATAGAAGGTTTAGAATTCCTCCTCTACTTCTATGATCACAGATGAGAAAGCTGGCTGAAATCACCTGGAGCTTCTTCTCAATTGTGAAGCACAGTGCAGAGAATGGCAAAAAACTTAGGAATTGCTATGGGGTTTGAGATCTCCACTCCCCAGATCAGCACAGGGACACTCAGACTCTGTGTCCTGTTTCCTGGACACTCTGTAGTTGGCAGTGCCTCAGCCACAAAGCGGAGACTTGTTCCAATAGAGAGCAATGCCTGCCTGCATGAATAATTATTTGTTGCTCTAGGTATCCTTTTTACAGAGATTAGTAGTATCTGAGCAGCAGTACTGTATTGTATTGGCATTGTCTTCTGTTGCCCAGCTGCAGCCAGCACCTCCACTTGGACAAGGCAGGGCAAACTGTGAATGAACCAGAGCAGAGTAGAGAATTGCTCATAAACAGAGATGGATGATCTTGAATGCAGGAGTCCCAAAACCAATAAATGTGGAGTTGAAGTTTTCAAACTGAAAAAATATGGTTCTATGTTAATAGCAGAAGGAATTACCAGTAATTTAACAATTTATTTTCTTATCCTAGTGGCCTTTCAAAATAAGAAGATAAATTAGCTGAGCCTAGTTAGCTAATTAAGTTAGCTAAACTTAAGAAATGTCTTGAGTAGCCCCAAAAACATGCATGGAGATAATTATTAATATACTGCATTCTCGGAACAGAGAAAGACTTTTTTTTTTAAAAGCAGTGAAGTAGTGAGTGAATATTGGTCAGACACAGATCTTAAGGCAAACTTGTGAAGATAATTTTAAACCCAAAATTTTTATGCTAGTTTTTCATATGTACCTGGCAAATGCTTCTCACCTACAAGAGCAATAAAACACTGCTTCCTTGGTAGCTTGGGTATCTATTTAGATATCTAGCTTTTATTTTACTTGGACTCAAAACTGAGATCCTTACCAGTGCTTAAGAATAATATTATGAAAGTGAGCATAACTGAACTTGTCAAAGGACTTGAACTGAGAGTTATTTTCTGGAGATGTTTTGTCTCAATCCATTAGTGTTGGTGTTTCCTCTCATTCTCTTTTGAAGACTGCAGTCTTTTGCTTCATGTAATATGCTGGGCGTTTTTTCCTCTTTTTTTTTTTTTTTTTTTTAATTATTTTTCTCATGTTGTCCCTTACCCAAGTTCATCTCTAGAATTGTTGCTGAAGTTCTGAGTAAACTGGAAATTACTGAAGAATTATTTTGTTGAATTACAATCAGTAAGTGTCATTCCACCAGCAGAAAAGTAATACTGGCAGTAGCTGAGAGTGAGACCAAGCTGAGTTCATCAGTCTGTTCTAGAAAGTTTCCAGCAGCATTTGAATACTTTCATAGCTTATATTTATAGTACAAAAACTTCAGTTTATTTGAGAGCATCACTGGTACTTCACAGTTGGCAAAGTCAATTATTGTGGATTTATCTTGTGGCTTTCTATAAAGAGAGACTTTCTTATTCAGTCACTTCTTTTAGTAAAGAAGCAGCAAAAGTATAGAGTTAGCAAAAGTATAAATTATGTTTGAATGTTCAGATCTATTCTTCCAGATGTCTTCATATATTTATCATATTAAATTTTTTTAACTTCGGTTTTTTTCCACTCCAATTTATTTCTATAGAAATTAAGATTTTTAAAAAAATAATCTTTGAGAGAAAAACTATTGATTTTCATAGAAATGTTAGATTTGTATTAAAAAAACCCCCCACACAAAACCCCACTCCTAGTGCTTTTTCTAAGACATATATATTTTGTCTTGATATTTCTGTTTTACAACCAGCTGTGAGTTGGCATTTATCAAGGCTGAATTTATGACATAAAATATAAAAACAATAAGTTTCTATAAAGTTTCAGTATAAATCAGGTTTATTTTTAAGTAATCATTTAATCAAAACCCTCTGTGTCTTCTAATGCCTTATCAGGCAGAGACTAATAGATGAAAGCTAAAACCTGAATATAATCAAATATGAATGTACAGAAAAATCAAACATTAAAAGAGTGCGTGCATGCTTGCAATATGTCAGATTACAGTAAAACTCAGTCTTCAGCATTTTTCTAGAGAAAATAAATATGTAATCAGTTACAGCTCCAAAGTGGCATGTAATTTGTTGTTTTTCTAGGTCAACAAAGAACAGTAGACAATTGTATATAAATGAAAATAAAAGAAAAGGATACCAATGAAACAATTATGAAACTGCACATAACAAGAAAAGCAATGAATTTTGGGGAAGAAAATCCTGGAAATTGCATAGAGCAGAAAGATCTATATGTAGTGTTGCCTAAGTGTTGATTTAGACTTCACTTATTTGTTCAACAGAAATGAAGTTGTGAATTCAGATTGATGCATTATAGTCTTCATAACTCAATTTTGCTCTAAAAGATTTGGGCCTTTTATTAATTAGTGGGCTTTTATCAGTGCTTTCTTTCTACCTTGTTTATGCACCCTTTCTGAAATTGCTGTATTATAGATACACTATATAAAAATTTTGTATGTGCAACACATAATATTGTGTACTTTGGCTCACGTGTATTTATATGGTGTTAAAACAGATAATTTTCTACTTTTTCTGTCAGTATTTTCTTATCTTGTAGGTTTGCATGAAAAACATAGTAGCTGATAAAGAGACATTAACTACAGTAACTAATTTCTAATTTCAGTTCAGATTCATCTTGTTCTCCTTTATTTTGTCAGGGTCTTTCATTGTAACACCTTCAATATACTAAAGTAGTTGATAATGTTCGACATCTCTAATTAATTTGGTTTTACACATGAAAAAGCAAAACAAACGTTCTATTAAAATAATGAAAATTCATTGTAGTGAATGTACTTATGTGAGCATGTACATATAATAAATGTATGTATAGTACATATTACTATATGTAATATAACATATGTGCAAATATTTCTTTACGTATATTCTCTGTATTCTACAATATTTTTTTACCCATCTCAAATATACATATACTCTAAGCAGTTCTGGATAAAGACAAATTCTTAGTCATGTTTTTCACTGTTTTGGGGTGTTTTGTTTTGTTTTAATCTTCTATACACTATTATTATCATCCAAAACAACTCATACCAAAATATTGCTGCTGTAGGCCTGTTGGAATCAATGGAAATTGTTGACTACACTTGACTGGCTTATGATCTTTTCTCAAAGTACATAGAAGTCTGAGTCCCATGCCAAGTATTTGATTAGTATGTATGCAGATAGCTAAATACCCTTAATCTTGGGTTTTTATAAGTAATTTATTGAACAGTTTATATTTTTCCTGATAATTTTTTGTTGCTTTTTTCCCACTGTGCAATACTGGAGCAACTACTTAAAGTCACTTGTCGCTGAAGTTAGATTAGCTAATCTGGTAATATGAGGGCTCCTGAAACAGTGAGAAAATGAGAGTTTTGTGGGATTTGGGGTTGGTTGGTTGGTTTTGGATGGCTTCTTTGGTTTTTGCTTTCATTTCATTGGGTGTTTTTTGTGGTGTTGTGGGGGGTGAGGCAGGGGATGGTTCTGATTGGGTTTTTTGAGGCTGTGTTTCTAAATGAGACAGTTCCAGAGAATTCTGCACTGGTTAACTGATGGTATTAAGCATAATTCTAAGGAAAACCAAGGCTTAGTACCTAAATTGGCTGTGGTCTCCTTTCATTTCCTTTGTATCCCTCTAGACCTCTACCCTCCGGAACTGAGCTGTGGATTTTACTTGTAAGAGTAGGAGGAAATGGGATGTCATATTCTCTTGTCCTCAGTGGCTGAAGGGACTTCACCTGCAAATTGTTTGGTCTAAAATTTCAAGTCCTGTTGCAAGACATTCTGAAGTAGAGAAAGGACACTGTATAGTGAGTGCCTTCCTTCCATTGCTTCCTGAGAGCCTTCATTAGCAGCCTTGTAAAATCCTGTGTTTTATCAGATTTCATTTATCTGCATTAAGGATGACCCCATCATGTTTGCCCATTGTCTACTTGCTCATGCATTAACCCACGGCTGTCAAACAAGTCATAGGTGGAGGTCCTGTGGGCTGGTACTTCCTGCTCACTTCCAGATGTTCTGATTAAAGAGTCTGTCTGTGGATGTCTCCCAGGGTTTGAGGGGCTGTCAGGCTAAGCAGAAGGGCTGGTTTTCCTCCTCCCAAGTCTCAAACACACGTACACACACATCTCCATACCAACAGCGTCAAAGCAAAGGGGAGCTTATTTCGATACACATTTTCAGTCAGGTTTTCTTTTTTCTTAAGTCTGAAAAAAAAGTAGTACTTATGTCCTCTTATTCTTTTATGTAACCTCTAATCAGAGACAAGAAATGGAGTTCTGATTGACAAAAGCATTGCTTGCTATTCTTATGCCTATCCTCATGGCTGAGCAAGAAAAATAAATTGAGCACCACCTATTGTATTCAACTAATGTTTTGTCTTTGACAATAGCGTTACAATAATTACAAAGCATTGCAATGCTGAAATATTCTGTGTTGTTTCAGAAAACTTTTCAACAGAGATTATTTAAAAATTATTTAATAGATGAAACCTGTTATTAATTACAGAAATTGTAGAATATTCTGAGTTACAAGGGACCCAGAAGCATCATTGAATCTAGCTCTTAAATGAATGGCCCTTAGTGAGATCAAACCCACAGAGAGGCATCTGAATGATAATAGGAAAAAAAAATTATGCTTTTGTATATATTGACTTGATTCAAATACTCAACCCATTTAAAAGCTTCAGGTTCAGGAGATATATCAATTTTTACATTGGAATTTGTTATACTTAACATATCACTCTAATTAGCTTGTACTATCATAGAAAGTAATTTTAGAGTAATCTTGGCTCTGGAATACTGTATTGGAACTTGGCAGCTCTCTCTGGCTATTGTGACATTTGAATTGTGCTGCTGAATCCCCATTAGGGTGTTAACCAACTTTATCCATAAATAAATTGAGAAATTATAGGTAATGATAAATGCACACTGCTGGCTCTATATATCTGTTAAACTTCTATGGAGTTTGAAAGTCTATTGTCAAATTTTTTCTCTGGGAATTATAGGGTGGGGTGTTTAGTGCTTCAAAAATAAATAAATAAGAAAGGAAATGGGTGTGCTGTTCCTCTGTCAATTGCAAGCCCAGGTTGGTAAAATGAGACTTTTTTTCACTTGGATGTTTGCAATGGATTGACTAGATGAGTACAGTCATGGGGAAATGCTAAATACTTCATGTCTGACTGGAAATTTCCCCCTAAGATCTTGATCTTGTGCCCTCTACTTAAATAGATGTGTATCAGTGGCAGTAACACTTGAGACAGTCTCTCACTGAATTCTACATTTAACAGTAGAAAGAAGTGAACTCCTGTTAACCTTTTCACAGCACACCCATAAGCAGATATTTACACTTTGAGAAATGTGCACGAATCAAGAAAGTAAAGGACTACTTGGTACAAAGTGATGCTTTCCATTACTGATGCTTGTTACAGCACTGAAGACATTTTACCCAGCTCCAGGCTGGAATGTCAATGTTGTTGATATCTCCATGTGGAATGGAGAGATTCTGTTTGGCTTGTTTGGGAGTCTGGCACTGAAGCTCTTTTGAAGAAGAGATCAAGGAAATGATGGCTCAGTAGATAAATAGGCAAGGCTGACAAGGAGAAGCTGTGTGCTTAGGCATAGATCAGAAGTAGGGGCTTTTTATAGTCTTAGTTTAAATTGAGAAAAATTGTCATAAAAAAAAGGTTTTATGGATCATAAAGCTGTATATAAATCACAAAATCTTTTAAGAAAAAACTTTTTCAAATACTGGGTTTTTTTCGTTGTTAGTTCCTTCTGAGTTACAGAAAGTACTTAAGAAACTTTTTTTATTACAGCTGGAATATCAGATGCACTTGGGAATGCAAATCTGAGCTTGCATAATAGTAGTATTGGGCAAGAAATTTAACTTTGTGAAAATTATCTATTCATTGTGTGGGATTAGAATCAATGAAAAGTGATCTGCGAGACTTTCAGAAGCATTCTTCCTACATTTTCAGCAGTAGGAGTACAAATCAAAGATGTATTTCCACTTGTTTTTAATATTTTTTCTGATAATTCTTTAAAATGATAGTATGTCTGAGTCTGCTTTGACAGATAAGTATGGAGGTATCATCTGAAATGAATCCTGTGGTAGTTTATCAGGGTAGAAGGTTAGAACAGCAAAAAAAATCGTTGATTGTTGAATGTCCTAGATCCCCTCTGTAAAAATGGGTGTTACCAAATATTAATCAGCTTTCATCCCTTATATGGCTTATGAAAAATGAGGAAAAGTAGCTGGGCCCAATCTTTCCACCAAGTATAGTTATTTTCTTGAGGGGAAAATTAAACAGCAAATGTTCTTAAACAAGTCCAGGCATTTGCTGATAAATATCAGATATTGCTTAATAACTAGACTTTATTTAATGGCAAAAAGAACTAAATATTTAGAACAGAATTAAATCTATTTAAATTTGCAATGGTATTTAATTTGTAGTGGTCATTTCCTGTCTCTTTATGGCATCTGACAGAAGAACTAGATTCTCTAGCATGTAGAACTGTCAAAAAAGCATTGCACTTTAACATTTTGTCTCCCTGACGTTTTCACAGTTTTGGTACAGAAGGAAAGACTCTAATGTAGATCCATTCATTCTTCTTTGCGACATTGCAGAAGATGATTTATAGGCAGTTATTTTTTGTCTTTCAAAAAGCTTTAACCTCTGAAATGCTCCGAAAAACAGACATAATTCCTTTCATTGGGGTTTTTAGTTTACTTTTTATCTGTTTTTAAAAAATATTTTCAATTACTACAACAGATCTACGGGTGGATGTGGGCTGATATTCCTGTAGGTTGTCATTAGTATTACCAAAGCTTGTTTCATTTTTTATTTCTTCTTCAGTTGGAACTGGTGCCTTCCTTTACATTTGGCTGATTACAAGCCATGGACTAAGGCCATCTGACTTAGTTGCAACCCAGATGAGTTTGGCAAGGCAAAATCCTTTGTTCAAATGGCAAGGTTTGTAGCTTCTCCCTCAGCTGTGAGTCTTCCTGCAAGCTGGTCAATTTATCTTACAGGAGTTTAACACTTGTCAGGGTCATATTTTCTTCTTACTCAAGATACACCTTTTATTTTTTTAAGTCATACGGTGTTTTTTGACTCCTAATTAATAAGTGATTGAAAGAGAGATGCCTTAGGTCAGTTCTCTGAAAGCTTTTTGTGAACAGTCAACAATTAGAAAACAACTGAACTTCTTGATATATTTATTCTAAAGAATAAATAATTTGGTAAATAGCATCCCTTAGGAAATTCACCCAAGATCTTGGGAATAAAGCTGTGCTCCTCATTTATGAGGTTAATGTTTCATTAGAATCCACTCAGTTTTAATTCATTATTGTACTGGTGTTTTAATATTTTGGTCTGGGTTTTTTTGCTGCTTCTTGATTTCATTTTTAGTAAGCTTGATTTGAGTGTGTTATTCTTGTGATACTTGATTGCAATAGTATTTAGAATTTGTTTAATTTCCTCATTTTCTATGAAACTGTCATATGTCCTATGGAAACTTCTCACAGCAGTTCACAGGTTCCAGAAGGTCAAATACACCTCCCACTGATACAGTTTCAGGCTTTATTCACAAAACCAATACTTAGCTTGTTTTGCACAATAGTGAGCACAATGTCAAGTAAAAGCATGTTTCAGCAGGTACTTAGCACATCTTCACAGATGATCCATCTGTCAGCAATGCAGCTACACAGTTTAAAAAAAAGAGGGCTTCAGGTTAAAAATAGGTTGTATTGTAAAGACAATTACATCTTCAGTTGCCAGCATATGTTTATACTGGGTGGGCTATTGGCAATGAAGTCTTTTATTAAGTGTGTTTTTCCTGTAAGTTATCTGTAGTATGTTCCATTTTAGTTGACACTGCACCTCAGCTGTCTCTAAGGCAACCAGGCTGGCTTTTTGTCTTCTAAGAAAGGAAGTCGTAAGACACACATATGGATACACTAGAAAAAGAGACATCTGTAAGGAATTTAAATACTACCCACAGACTTTTCATTCCTATGCCACTGCCTGATTCTCCTTATTTATTAGTGGGGTCCATTCTTGTAGATCTGTCCTGGATGAACATACTAATCATAAGAGTGAAGGCTTCATCAAATGATTCAATAGAAAGGAATGCAAGGGATGGAAGGTGAAGTACAGCAGGCATTTTAAATACTCTATATTGGGTAAATTAAAGCTCTCAGAATTTGACTGAGATCACTACGAGGTCAAATCAAGACAGAGCAAGTACAAACTAGAGAAAATGTGGTGTTAAATCAGAAAAAATCTGGAAGTTCAAAGGCATCAGCAAAATCCTGGTGCTAAGACGGAAAAGGTGGTAGGTGAACAAGTAAGGCCTCTTTTACCAGTGGTAAATTCATTATGAGTAAATTATTGTGTGATACGATTTCACGTATAATTTAACCTTTTGCTGGTAGTTTTACTTTGCTGACTTTCCTGTATCACATACATGCAAAGTAAGGGCATTTATAATAAGCATTTACACCAGGGAGCTTCCCTGGCATTTTCTGCTGGAAGAGAAAATGAGGAGGAAGAGCTTCATGTTTTCACCTATGCTAGTATTTGGCATTTTTATTTTATTCATGTCTTCAAAGAAAAACTATTTTCTGAGCTGTTAGGGGCTGGTACATTGGAGGATGGTAAATTTACAGACCAGGTGAGCTTGTCTTCATGCAACTTTCCTGCAGAAATCTTCAGAAATCTGCAGAAAAATGTGTTATGAAACTTCTACATTAAAGAACTCTAAGAATTTTACATGCAGAATTTCCTATGGGAACTAAGAAAGCTATGTTAATAATTATAAAAATTATTAGGAAAATCATTGAATAATAACTGGATGAACAAAGCAGTTTTTGGCAAAGAATGCTACTGCAATGTAATAATTTTATTTCAGTGCAATTCAGTTTATCCTCTTCCTGTTCAAGAAGGTTACATTCCTGATTCTCTTATCTGTGAAGAACTGAAGAATTGTTTAAGAGAAGAAATTAGGTTTTTAATTCAAATATATTAATAGTATACAAGGAAAGATGGCCTCTCTTGAAACTTTATTTCATCCCCCAGAAAAGTTTAGATGAAATACAAAGACTAGGCACATCTTCTGGTGAAAAAGGCTCGCAGAAAGGTGTTTTTAAATCACATTTCATGGTTAATTTGTCTTTAATGAATACAATTGAAAAAAAATTGGAGCCTTAGCTCTTCTTAAAATAGGCCACCATATTGCACTACTGTTGAATATTGCCAAGTTTCTGAACTGTCAAATGGTCTTTGTACTCATGGCTTTATGGAAAAAAAAATTGATTTCATGCCATATGATGACATATAAATAGGAAGGCCTGTTTCCTTGGAGGATATAATTTGCTTTTAACTTGAGAGAATATTTTATCATAGCAAATAATTCTAAATGTTATCTTGCACTTCACGTCTGTTTCTTTGTTTTTGTCTTCTGTCTTTTTTGATGAATATGTTCTCCAGGGGGTATTGTCTGCATGCATCTCATTTACGGGTGATAAAAATTGTGTCTAGATTTAATTTTGATTGTACAACTGTTTTCAGTCTTTACTTCAATTTCCTTTGATTGCTTTTCTTTATTTGGTGCTTTGCCATGAGTCAAATATTAGTGTAACTAAAAAAAAAAAAAAAAGTTCTAGTATATGATTAGGCTATGGTCTTGTTCCAAGCTTTTATATCATTGCATAGTCTCCAGACATCTTAATTCAAGTAACTATTTCCAAATGGAAAAAATTGCAATTTTTTTTAATTACTCCATTCTTCCTACACCTCATCAAGTACTACTTCATGTATTCAGTGAAAGATATTTTCTTATTACTTATGAATTGTTGCCTATCAGCTTCCGAACAACTGGCCATCTTCACCTGCTTAGTACTTCAGACAACTGCTTTTCTCCAAGTCCTAAACTGAAGCAAAATTTGGATATCAATGCAGATAAAATAAACATTATATCTTAAAATATTTAAGATAATTTCTATCTTCTAAGCCATTTCTCCTAAACATCACTATATTTGAAATATTGCTGTTCTGAACCCTTGTATTTGTCAGATCTTAAACCTACAGAAGATGTGCATTCCATTTCCCAAAATATGTTGACCTTGTGCTGTTGGGATGTGTTTTTTCCTCTTTTCCTTTTTTTTGTTTTTTTTTCCTCCCAACATTCCCTCATTTTCTAACACATTAGTTTTAAAAATATTTGGAGACTCAAAGATTCAATACTTCTGAAGTACTGACAGACTCTTGAATTAATCTCTTAGCCTTTATACATATATTTTCAAACAAACTTAAGCAATCTAGTTATCTTTTTAATGAGACCAAGGTGCTACTGTTTAATTTGTCCTGTGATCCTTTACTGTGATCCTTTAAATGAATCGTGATAGCACAAAAGGAACACGCCAATAATATTTTCAACACAGCATGCTGTATAGAGTTTCCAGTCATTCATACCCAGTAAAAAAAAAAAAAGCCAGTAGAAATAATACTGTTATTGACAATTGCCACTACAGATTAAAGCTTGTATTTCTGAGTCACACAAATAATGCATAAAGTAAAAGTTACGGTTAAGATGTTTTGCTCCCAAGTCACAGATGTGGTCAGGCATATATTCAAGATACAAAAGTTAATATTTCTGCTGTAAAAATGGTGCTATTAGTAAAGACAGTTGGTTTGTGATACAACCAAGCAAATATTGACAACCATAATTGACAACCGTAATTGACAACCAAAATATCATAATCAGAATTAGTCATCTAAGTTCATTCATGGGCAGAATGAAGAAATAGGCATTCTATAGCACAACTAATCTCATTCTAAAGTGGGTAAGACAAAACACATACTTTCAGTGTTCTCCACTGTCTGTGAAGGGACACAAAGGTAGCTCAGGTAAAGCTGTCATGTCACTGTCTACAGAGTTGGGAGACAACTCCAGTCAGCTCCCATATGTTCTGTGTGTAATTGAAGCCAGATGTGAGTATACACTACTCTTCATATATAATACATGCTTCCATTTTGTTGTTAAGAATAAAATTTAATTAGATTTTGGGTCTGTATTTTATTATATCTGTTTGACCTGCTGGACTTCATGCCCAATAAAAAACCTCAAGAGCAACTCTCTATGAACTTCTTAGAATCCTTTCTTAAATTTGAATTACAAGTACTATTATAATTCTCATTCTGTATTCCTGCTGGGTTATGAATTTTCAGGATCATTCTGACTTGCTAATACAAAGTTTGGAAATGTATAAAAAGTTTTGCATTATAGCATCTAACTGTGTGGTGGAATAGTTGCTCCAGAAATTTATGACCAGTGATGAAAAAGAAGTAATTTAGGTAAAGCTGATTATGATGAATGCAATTATAGTTAGATTTGCAATTTCCCCCTTATGTATTTGGGCTGTCTTTGGTCTTTATTTATTTAAGATTTAATAAATGACATATGTTTTTTCTTGAGAAAGTTGAAGATCTGCAGCTTTGTGATGAAGTAAACTCCATTGAACAGAGGTGACTGCATTTCTTATTCCTTCATAAGCCATTCTTGGGAGCAATTTACTCAGAGGCATTGAAAACGAGTGCATGAGGGACACAGCGAACAAAAACAAGACCTCAGAGCTTCCCATGGGAAACGTCTTTCTTGTTAGGTCACACAATCAGGCTGTCACTTGTGCATTAAATATTTGAATCTTTTCAGCGCAGATATGCATTTACCAGAGAGGGGAAGGAGACTAGTCCCTTTATAGCTCACTCACAGCTTATCAGTTATGGGGATATGTTGTTTCCTGGAAAGGTGCTCTTATCAGAAGATGATTGCACAAAGATAGGTAGTTCCTACCATTTGCAACTGGTTTTGTCCTTCTTCAAGGCAAACACTCTAACCTAGAAACCTGACTACCTTTGTCTTCAGCTTTGGATTTGAACAATATACAGCAGCAGCAAAGCTCTACATAATGACTCTTTCTTACGGCCTTTTTTTGAGCAGCAGTCAGTTGTGTTCAGCCATAAATTCACTGTATTAGAGAATAGTGCAGTGTCTCATGCAGGCATATGCCTACTCCATTTTAGCAATGACATAGTTTAGTCTAGACCACTTAGATTGCATTTGCAAATTAGATTTTAGTGTGTCTTTTCTACTTCCAAATTTTTAAATATATTTAAATTGTACATAAACAAATATGTTACGGAATGCTTGAAAAGGCTGAGGTTTTCCAGTTTTCTGATCATTCTCATGAAAAGCAGACAAGAGCCCCCCCACCAAAACACTTCTCAAAGTTAGACTATATTCACAGAGTTGCTTATAAAAACCATCGGTCCATTTTGTCTTGGTCCATTTTGTCTCTGTGTCACAGCAAACTCTTTCTCTTCTTTTTCCTAATTTTTCATTCCCACTGGCTCTGCAGAGCCAGCTCAGTTCCAGAAGGAGCTGAGTTCCACCCTGGCTCCCATCTCAAACGGCATTGTTTATCCATGTCAATAGCAGAGTCTTCACTGCAAACAGTGACAGCTGAGTCAGAATGCAGACGAGCTGTAATTAGAACAGAATGTTTTTAAAGTGGTAAATCAAGCAAACTTGGTCAGGAAGCAGTGAGGGACTGGAAAGCCGGCAGGGTGATTGCAGGGTCTCGTTTTCCAGAGGAACTGGAGCAGACACACATCCCGTTCCACGCGCAGAGCTCCCGTGGGAGCTGCCCTGCCAGCCCCACCTCAGCCAGCTGCTCGTGCCCTTTCCCAGCCAGGTAAGGCTGGGACAGACAGGCTGCCACCACAACGGAGCTCGAGGCAACACGGGCACAGCTCATACTGGGTTAAAGTCAAGAGCCACAGCACTTCCCAGCTCCAGCCAAGCTGGTTACCTGCATGAACTTCCCACTGCTGGGAGTGACCCTGTGGCCATCCTGGTGAGAGTCCCCTGCCCAGGGGAGCTCTGCTGGTGTCGCTGGCACGGAGCTCCCTTCTCTCACAGCACTGTGGGGTGCTGTGTGTGCTGGTGTCCAAACTGGCACTGGGAATGCACCAGTGCTGAGCTGGGCTGGGCACGGGGGTCTCTATCCTCCCCCCTCTGTCCCCTCAGCAACAGGGCTGGGAACAGAGGGGCTGACCTGGGACTGCTGGCCAAAGGGCTGTGCCCCTCCACATGAGGATGTGCTCCAAAATAAAAGCTCAGGGGAAGGGGGAAGAAGGGAGGATGTTGTGTTTGTGGTGTTTGCCTTCCCAAGTGACGGTTATTCACACTGAGCCCTGCTCTCCAGGAAGCAGGGAATAAATTCCTTCTTGCTTTGTTTTGCTTGCACATAGAGCTCTGCTTCTGCTATTAAGCTGTCTTTATCTCCACACAGGAGTTTCTTGGCTTTTGCTCTCCTGCTTCCTGCCCAATCCTGTAGGGAGAGCGAGCCAGGGCTCAGGTGCCTGGGGCTGATGCCCCCCCTGGCTCGTGCCTCCACACAAGGCTGCAGCAGAGAGCAGAGGGTCTCTCTGCCCCCACCTGCACACTGAGCTCGCCCTGGGCTCAGGACTGACACCTGGGGGTGCTGGGGACACCCTGCTCAGCAGCACTCCCCTGGCACAGCCCTCCATGGCAGCAGCACCGAGCTCAGCTGTGCACTTCAACCAGGTGAATTCCACACAGGTTCAGCCACCACCTGCCCCAGGGTGTCTGGGAGATGCCCCCAGTGCCAAGAGTAGCACAACTCTTCAGATTATATTTGGAGGACTCTAAATGCTGTTTTTGCCTAAATGGAACAGAAAGGAAAAAGAAATTCAAGATCAGAAGCATGAGTATTATAGCAAATTCAGAGACAATAAATAGTGAAAAATAGTCCTATTTATTTGAAGATCCATCGATAACTGGTGTGTGTTAAGAAGCACAATCTGGAGTAAAAACAATTACTCAAAGGCTGAACTTGATCCTAGAAACATTCCTGTAAAATTCTGTGGTACTTCAGCTGCTTGCCTGAAAAATCCAGAGCCCATTCACAAAAACCCAGACGTTTTAATTTAAAAAAATAGTTACAATTCTTCAACTTGTTCCACTCTTACATACAAAATGAGACAAGATGATGTAACCAAGTTATTAGGAAAGCTCTACAGGTCTAAGTGTTTTGCCAAGCCAACGGGGTCTGTTCTTGAGGTAAAAGACTGTTTTTCTTCATTGGTTTGATTCATCTATTCTCCTCCGACAGAATGGACAACAATTATGCTGGAGAATGAGAAGCTCATAGTCTTCTGTGTGAAACATCTGTGAATTAGGAACAGATTTAAAACAAGTTAGCCTGTACCCTGCTCAAAGAGAATGCAAACTGAGCTCAATGGCTGCTCAATAGCACAGATATTCTGGAACCACCATCACAGAGAAAAAAAAAAATTGTCCTCTTGGTCTCAGTCACCTGAGATCCTACAGCCTGGAACAGAGCAGCAGGCACCTCAGAGACCTCTGACAGTGCTGCTGAGAAGGCACAAACTCGTTAACTACTTCTGCAAAAGGACAATTACAGTGTTGTGTAAGCAAACATGACTGAATTCCGGCATTTCAAGAAGTCATTTCTGAGCGAGGCAGGAGCAGGACTGAACCACAAGGTAACAGTCACTGACTGGTTTTCCTTGCTAGACCTCTAGACCAAGCCAGAGAGACAGAGCAAAAGGAAATAAATGCTTCTGTTGGTCAGGCAAGGTTTGCTCAAGAGGCTCTGACTTGCTGTCAGGGCAACTTCTCAGATTCTTGACTATGGCCAACAGTTCCAAGGCAGCTGCTCCTCTGTGTGTCACACAGCTCGGGGCTGGGGTTTCGCTGCTCTGTCTCTGCCTCGCTCAGGAGTTCGCCGAGTACGTTTCAGAGCAGAGGTTTCATGACTAGCACAGTTTCAGGCAGCAGGCTGTGGGCAGGGCTGCTGGCCGTGTTTCAGGCTGTCCCTGAGGCATACCTGGAAGCAGGAGGGGCACATGGTGATGGAGGCGTCGGGCAGCAGCGAGCGGTAGAACTGCCAGCGCAGCGGGCGCGGCCAGCGCTTGACCAGCACGTCCCTGCGGCCCATGGAGCGCAGCGCGGCGCGGCCGACCACCACGGGCACGAACTCTGAGCCTCCCTGCTGCACCAAACCAGGGCAGAGACCACTGTCAGCCCCCCAGCACTTGCCAGTTGTTTTAAGAAGCAAAGCAAAATTCAGTAAAGAGCCTAGAGCAGAACTGGCCCGAGCCTTGTCCCACCAAATCCCTGTCAGTTTTATCAAAACCTCCACCCACAGCAGCATCCAGCCACATCTGTTTCCAGTGAGCTTCCCTTATCTCTAACACAATTCCTTGCAAATAACAGCACACTCACAGTCTCTATGAAACCCTCACAGTACAGCCTGCTCTGTAGATGTGTTGCTGCAGTACCAGTGCACAGTGGAGAAACAAAATTCCAGGAGTGTTTGCTTTAAAATCTTTGTTGTTTTGTGAAGTTTGTGTTTGTTTGTTTGGGGGTTTTTGTGTGGGTTTTGCTGGCTTGTTTGTTTGTTTTGAGGGTTTTGTTTGTGTTCTTAAGGGAGGAATTAACTGGTTAGTCCATTTCCCTCTCAAGTGCCATCCCTTTCCCAGTCCCCTGCTCTGCAGCTCTCTTTGTACCATACACACACACCAGAAGAGTGACTTCATAAATTAAAATTTTCTATTAATTTCTGTTGGTAGACACAGGTACAGTTCTTACCTCAAAGCTCAGTTTTGCTGTAAAGGGATCACCATCCTCAATAATATCAGTACTGTCATCAAGCTTCAAACTCTGAGTATCTGGATGCATATCAAGGAAGGATGAGAATTCCTGTAAAACTGGCTCTGCTTACCACAGCCGGCACTGACAGAATCAGTATGAGAGAACCCAGCAGGACCAGTACCCTTGCTGCTTCAGAGTATCTCCAACTGTGACAGTGCCAGGTCATTACAAAAAGTACCAAGAAGGCCTTGCTGGGATTTCCAGTGCCTGCAGAAGTTTATCACTGCAGCTGCTGCAGAACAGCAACACTGACCACAGCCAGGCATGACATCAGTTCTTACCCTTCCACAGATGACAGAGCAAAGGAAGCAATCTACTGAAGTTACAATTTTGGCCAGCTTTAGTCAGAGTTTGTGTGTTCTTGTGCATTACTCTGCATCTCATATTCTATAACCCCCACAGCAACTGGGAGCTCTGGATGCCAAAGCATTCCAAACCAGATCTCAACAGGAACAGCCATGAAGTGCTACTTCCTTTGGCTGGAGAGAAGGCAGCCTCTAAAAGAAGCTGTTATTGGAAGCAACAACTCCAGATTCCCCTCACCCTTTTCAGAAAGCAGGTCACACAGAATAGGTAAAGCAGTCCACTGTTAAAAATAAACGTTGCACAGGATTATAAATAAACTGTTCCTGATGGAACCCTGACAATATTAGGTTTAGTTAAACCATATTTTGGTTGTTACACGAACACAACAAAGATGCAATTGTACTTACATCAGTCATATGACAAAAGGAAAGGTTTAAACCTAAGAGGAACAAATAACCTCTAAATTGTTCAATTTTTCCTAAGAAAAGGAAAGCAGTTCTACTCAGAAGGATACGCTCACTCATCGTCTCTTGCCATTTACTCACTCTTGGAGCTTCAAGATCAATGAGAGCTACAGCTTCTTCATCTGTGATGCCATCTTCCAAATAGAACTCCACCAGATGCAGCACCTCTAAAAGGTGGGAAGGCAGGAGGTGTTTGACCTGCAGGAGCTCAGGAAATGCTCACAGCAGATACTGTGCTCCTTCACGTCAATGGTGTTCTGCCCACCTTCGCTCATGAAACAAGTTAAATAAAATAAAATTACAGCAAACCAAACCCCCTGAACTTCTGAAAGGACCACCTTCACAGAACCCAAGATGCATTTCCATGTCTGGCAATAAAACAATGCTGTGCTGCTGCTCTGCAGTGAGAGCCAACAACCCCCACTTGGCCAAATTTAACAACAGTAAAGGAACTGGTTTGTTTGTAACAAAAGTTTGTTTGGCCAAACAGCACTGCAGAGGGAAGAAATGAAGCAGTAACCACTCTGCTAACGTTTCTGTACTTGCAAAGCAGGAGCAAAGGCGAGCTACAACGCACCGTAGGAGGAGGCCGAGAAGACGAAAGGCTGCCTGCAGTTAATGCAGACGTTCCCCAGGTTATTCAGCAAAGGGTTGTTGGTGGAGCACCTGTAACACAGGGGCACGAGCTCCTGAAAAGACAGATGGAGAGCGTGGTAATCCCAGCCCAGCACATCCTCAGCTCTTTGTTTTCAGTTACAGATGGGCCCCTGCGCTGACAACACAGATACAACGCCAGCACCGGTCTGGAGAAGCGCTGCTGTGAGATCAGATCCTTCAATATCTGAAAATGCTTTCCCTTTTTAACAAACCAGCAAGTTTTCCCATTAAAAATAGCTGTCTTCACCATTTTAACAATTAAATTTTCACCTTGCCTTCGCAGTAACAGAAGTAGAATTCTGCATTAAATACACAGGGACAAAAGAAGCTGAAGAGAAGTTTACAGAAGCAAAGTTTTTTGCTCTAAGATTTGGTCAAATGCAGGTTCTCCAATTAATTCATCTATTTTCAAGAGCAGAGTTATTTTAGGCAGTTCTTAAAGGGTGTGTTTCTATTATTTCAGGAGGCCAGGTGCATGTTCACTGGTACAATGCAATTTATTTTTAGTGAGTACTCCCTGAGACATGGTTTTATAGAACACTGCAGAAAGCCAGACTTCAGTGAAAGAAGAAAAGGTGTTAAAATAAGATTTACGGAAGGAAGATCACTGAAGGGATGGAGGGAGGAGGGAAAGAGTGTGAGGAGTGGGACAAATGACAGTGACCTCCAGCTGGAGAGAGAGACAAAGACTATGGAACAATAGCATGTGAACTGGAAAGAAAAAGGCTTGGAAGAATTAATAGACAGAGAGGAAGGTGACTGCAAGAGAGGAGAGGGAGAATGGAAGCTCTCCACAAAGAGAGGGCTGATTTTAATTTGCTCTCAGGAGCAGAAGGAAGTCTGACTTGAAGAATAACAATAAAAGGACTGTGTTTCCAGCAGAAACATAATTATATCACAGACCCATGCATAATGTATTTCAGATTGTTTTGTGCACACAGGAACTCATATTCTAGGATTAGGCCACATATTAATGATTAACATGAAGCACATTACAGCTTACCTCACTGTCATGGAATGGCTTGGATCGGATTGTCAGGCTGCCCAGCTCCACAGACTTCTGGAACCTGTCTGGGATCTGCAGTCCCTGCAGCTTGTCATAGGCATGACGAGCCAATTTATATGCACCAAGAGCTTTGCTCTGCTTTGCCAGGGCCAATAATGTATTGCTATAATTTAATTAAGGAATAAAAATACATACAGCATTTATGAAAAAATGCAATATTCTGTCTCATCATAGAAGTTGTGCAATGAAGCATATCCAACACTGGGACTTCACACAGGCTTTAACCAGAGAAATCTGTTTACAGAACTTCACTTACAAACATGTATGAAAGGACTATCAAAATATCTGTGGGCAATTATTAGGTAAGGAACTGACCCTACATAAACATTGCTATGGTTAAATATTCTGACTCCATTTACAATATTTCAGTATTTTTGGGGTGCATGCATTTTCCCCCAGCCACAAAACAAGCAAAATCCATATATTTTTTTACAGTATAAGAAACCCACTGACATGGGGTAAATGCATGATGTGGTTTGAAATAGTGTACCCCTTGTTAGCAACCAAGTGTTGTCCTTCCCTTTCTTTCACCAGAGTGAAACAGTAACTGCTGGTTACACCTGCTGACCACAAGGACTGTTGTCAGACTTCATGGAAGATTCTACATTTTTAAGTGAGGAAGTTATGAAAAGGAAAGCTAACATCCCATGCAAAGCCAGAAATGCAGTGAAAGCAAGGCCTCCCTATGGCATGCAGTGACTCTGGCTCTCTCCCTATGGCTCTCTTACAGAAAGGTGCATCTCACCAGGCTCACACAGCCCGTTTAGGAAGCACTCACTCCCCAGGGGTTCACAGGCACTAACAAAGCCATACAGATGTTGGCCTGACAGCCACATCTCATGGAAAGCAAAAGCTCCTGGGTTTCCCTGCCTCTGCCTGACTTCAGTCTCCTTGCACTGTCAGCATCCAGAGCCAACATCTTCCTGCAGTGCCTGGTGTCCTGGGACTGGCTCCCCTGACACAGGGGACACACAGGCTGGGCAGGTGTTCAGGGTGCCCTAACAGAGACACATGGTAGTTGATTTGCACAGCTCTCCAAAACTGTAACAAAGAGCAAACTAGTGCAGCTCAGCACACAATAGTTTGAAGATGCTGATTATTCCTGAGGGACAGAAGTTCCCATTAATGAAAGCCAACAGCTGACAGCAAAGATTCCCTCCAGGAAGTCCCTGCCTTGGACCAACAGCAGTTATTCCTTTCATGTATCACATGATAACTTCTAGATTTTGAACTATATTGGAAGGATACACTTTTGAGATCCCCAGAGGAGTCTCCTTTGTTAAGCTGTGAAGCAGAAACCTGGAAATATTGAAGAGGGTTTCAGGCAAGTGGAAGCTGAAAGGCTCCTCCTGTGGTATGAAAAACACAGACACACATTTCTAAGCTGAAAAACCAACAACTTACATGAGCAAGCAACACAGCACAAGGCATCTCTAGTACTGTGTCTCTTTCATCCCTTGAGAAAAGAGGTGTTGAGAGAACATAACAGTGGATTTTGCATGTCTTTATCACCAAAGCTCATGCCTGATACAGAAAAGAGAGAGAGAGAGATCAGTGTAGTTAAGACAGAACCTTTAACAGGTTATTTAAAAATGAGGGCAGTCTGCACAGCCACAGTACAGAGTCTCTAGCACTGTGAGATCTAAAGTAGTCTGACAGCAAAGAGTCTTCTTTTGGGCAAGGGCACTGAGCAAGGGTTCTCAAATGCTTTACAGCAGATATTTGCACCAACAGTGATGGCAGCATGACTCTAGGTGCTGGCATTAGCAGGAGCTCCTCACTCGTGATGCACATCAGTGACACACGTGGAAAATCCCCAGGCCAGCCTGCCTTCTGTTCAACCCTGATTTCCAGTGACTAAGGGAAAAACTGACCCTGGCCTGTGCAGGGGCAGAGGCTCAGGTCCATGGCACCAAACCAAGGCAACCAGCAAAAAGGGCCATGGGCAGGCATCAGCACAGCCCTGCCCCACCTGCAGCTGTAAGGAGCTGAGCAAGTTCTTGTACAGGACAGCTGAAGACTGTATAATAAAATAAAATAAAGTCAAATAAATAAATACATTTACTGTACAGTAATTGCCTGGAAAGTCCTAGTTATTTCTGGACTCCCTAAGGAAAAAAGCTCAGGAAGCATAAACACAGAATTCTAAAGTGATTATCTTACAGTGTATCTTTGAATAAAGTGATAGACATGGTAAACTTCTGCCAAATGCTGGAAGTGATGAAACTTCTGCAACATTTCAGTCTGCTGTCCTTCGTTCTCTGCGGGAGGCAAAGGCAGTGTGTCAGTGTCAAAGAGCAGACTATGAGACTCAGCTGGAAGAAAACAACCTGGGATGATTTTAGCACCAGCACTGCCAGAGGAGGGATGTACCAGGTCAAGCATGCCCCATTTACCCATGCAAATCCAATGCTGCAAGAGCTGCTGTTCTTCTGAGCAAACTTCTGGCCTGAAACAAGCCCAGCACAGCACAGAGCAGCTGAGGCAATGCTTTAACACAGCCAGAGGCTACAGCTGAGCTACAGGTAGAAAGCAGCAGGTGTGCATCCCTGGAAAGCTCTTCCAAAATGCCAGAGTTCACAAATACAATTAGCTTTGAAAACTTTCACAAACACCAAATTACACCACTAAGCTGTTTGGGAAAATGTGCCTCTCAAACATCTGAGGGGATCAGCTGAACTAAACCCAAGGCATTTAGAGCACCAGGAAAAGGCAGCATTCCCAACCTTCTGTGTTCATTATCACTGAACTACACCTATTAGCTACTAACACCTCTCTCCCAGTGACAGACATTTGGGAGACAAGATGACAGCTAGCAAACAATCCGTTTTACCTGCTGGCAGAAATAATTAGTAACCTCCCTAACCTGTGTTCAAACACTTGAGGTAATTTACTCTCCAACATTTTCTATTTACTAGCACATTAAGCCTCCAGGCAATGGGTGTGGTGGGAAGGTGCAGGAGGATACACAGTCCCACGAGGCACGCTTTTCATCCCAGCCAGACTTCAGAAGGAGCCTTATGCCTGCTGATGTCGCTGGTTTGTTTATTTGTTTTAAATTAGCACATGGGAAAAACAGGGGACTACAAAAATAGCACAAGCCCAAGATGTGCACAGCATTCAAAAACCCAAACCAGCAGCAGCCAAGCAGCTGCAGCAGTGCCCTCACAATGCAGGAGCTGTTTGTGTACGTGCACAATGAGGTGACAAACACACACTTCCTTGGGTGACTCACCTTGGGCTATGTCTAAGCACTGCATGGAAAGCATCCAGTAGTAATAGGCTGCGTCGCTGAACCGGCTCTCCAGCACGGCGTTGTGGGTGAGCTGCTCCAGCACCCGCACGGCCTCCCTCTGCCTGCCTGCCTTGTGGAACGCTGCACCCAAAGCAAACAGCTTACAGCTCATCGCACCGATTAACGGCAATTAACGCTCCTGGATGAGAGCAGGCCATCAGCCCCTATCAAACACTCTGCCCGGGGCACGATAAAAGGGATTATACACTGCTATTTTCCTCTTGACAGTGACACTAATGGAGCATGAGAAGAATCTGTAGGTATTTTGAAGCTTTTACACTGTCTCAGCAACTCTTGAGCTCAAGGAGTATGTGTAATACTGATTGCTGGGGTTTATTTAAATAGAGAGAAGATGCTGTGATGATTAGATCTCTGTACAAACAACAGTGTTCTCCATACACTGCAAATCACAACTTCACTCAAAATCAAAACTACAATAAATTGTTTGAAGCCAGTGCTCTGGTGTGTATGAATACTTCAAAAGTATTATGCTGAGTACAGCTCTTGAATAGATCCATCACAGTTTCCTATAAAGTAAGTAGATTTCCAGTCACTTTAAAACCAGTATGAAAACATGGGTTACATTTGGTTTTGAATACCACTGACGAGAAACTGGCCAGGGCAGAGTCTGCATATTCTGTAGTGGAGAACTATGGAGTAAATATGGAGTGAGCAGTGATCTGTCAGTGACATTCTCACCTTTCTGGGCTTCTTCAAATCGATCACTCTCTGCCAGCCACTGAGCATAGGGGACATAGACTTCATCTTTGAATTCAGGATGCTTTTCACACAAAGCAAATGCCTGACATAAATAAAAAAACTCATTCTTAGAATACTGCATGGTTTAAACAGTTAAAGGGTTTAAAATATTCCATGGGATCAATCCTTCAGCTCTAAGAAAATTCACAGTGAAACATATAGAGAGTGTAATCCATATTTTCTCCAGTATGAAACTTATGTGTTTTAAAATAAAAAGCAATCAACAACAAAAGAAAAGAAGCTTAGCGTAATAACAGACTGACTATTGAAACAGAAAGACTTGAAAGTGATTATCTGGGAAATTTAGTAGATTTCCCAGCAAGAGACAAAAAATATTTGTATTTCAACTGAATACATTTGCTAAGGAAATTGAAGTAACACTATAAATGCAGTTTAGATTCACTTTCAGAAAACCACACCACCACCAAACACATGCTGGCATACACAATTAACTGCAATACTCTGAATCCTTCTGCAGAAGTCTCCCTCACTACAGTGCTGGGGCAGCCAGACATTTGCTTCCCTTTTTAGCTGCAACCTGTGACAATGAGAGCAGTGGTTTCCAGAACAGAAATCAAGGGCACACTTACTTCCTCCCAGCGATGAGTCTCCACGTGGAGCTGGACCAATGCTTTCAGGTCACCAACCTTCATGTAGGTTTCTGCAGCATAGCCAGGGTTATCAAGTTGCTTAAAATAGAAGGCACATTTGGCCAAAGGCTCACGCTCAGCTTTATCCAGTTTTCGAGCAATTTCGATTAACCTAGGCTCAGCAGAAAGAAGCCAGATGTTTCAGATTCTGCCTTGGTGCTTTGCCTTTTAATCATTGTCATAACTTCACCTTTAATCAGTTAGCATTTAATAAACATCCTAATAGTACTACCATGCAACACTTTAAACCGTTTCAGTGAATATTCCAAATAGCTTTTTCCTTTTGCAAGCTCAAAGCCCTTCCTCCCCTCTTTGCTCACACACTCAGCTCTGTATCCCAGACCCTGCAGAGCTGTGCAGAGGGAAGGAGGGAACACGTCCTGCAGGACTCAGGGCACAGGACACACTTCCAAAACTGACCTGAGCAATAAATATCACCCTGTGCCACACAGCAAAACAGAGGCAAGGCCAGCCTGAGGGGCCTGGCCAAGGCCTTAAGGCAGCTCAAGTGACCCAAAGTGCCACCTAACTTGATGAGAAATGGCCAGTGACAGGAGTGGCCACAGAACTGCTAAGGACTCTGTGCTCCAGGTGACTTCTCTGCCCTCTACATGATTATCCTAAACAGCTGACAACATTAGCAAGGGGCTCCTGTACAATTACTGCTGTGATAGCATTTGTATTTGTAACATATTTATGGCCCTACCCTCTAAACATACGCAACTTTTAAAATATTTTTAATCACAGATGTGTTTCAGATACTCAATCTGATATAAAGGCAGATACCAAATACATGTGGTCTTATTTTAGAATTACATAGAATTCATAATATCTCATTATATATTAATAATATATATTAATAATTATATAAT